>JAMPIV010023215.1:600000-795884 GCA_024509875.1 Oreohelix idahoensis | reverse complement strand
GCTGGGCGCTCAAACTTTCAACGTCACTGAAAGGCAATGCTTATGACGTGTACACAGTGCTGGGACCGAATCAACATGATTACGACATGTTGAAAAAGGCCTTACTACAGCAGTTTGAGATGACTGCCGATATTTTCTTCAGTTGTTCAGAAACAGCCGAAAAAAAAGATGAAGCACGGAAAACATTTCCCAGGTTCCTCTTCCGTCTCACGGGTTATCTGACAAAGTGCATTGAATTATCTGACCTACCTCTTTCATATGAGGGACTCCTCGAACTTGTTCTTGTGGAGCAGATAAAATCCACTTTGTCGAATGAAACACGTAGATTTTTGGCGGAACAGGGGGCAGTCAGGCTTGAAGACATACTCAATAAAGCCGAACGCTATAGCAATGCAATGGCCGAACTTCCCAGCACTAAACGTAAACCCACCGTTGAGCCATCTCGAAAATACAGAATCTAGAGCAGTCATCCTATTCTTCCAATTCCTCTCAACATTTTAAAACCAACGAGATAATAAAACCCCGAAAACCCCCCAGGAAAAATCGAAATTCTACAAAACCCGATACACGCCGCCCCCCCCCCCCCCAACCCAAAACACACAACCACACCCACCCCCACACACCCCCCCCCCCCCACAACAATTCTGATCAACCCACCAAGCCTACGTGGCAGCGCGGCCACCAAGGTCAAGGAAAAGGGAAGACCCCTACACCAGGAACGTCTGATCAGGGCAAACAAACCGGTGCAAACCGCATTGGATGTTTGCATACAGCCTCGAAAGGTAGAGTCAATGTCAGTGATTATCAACCTGAGGGGGACCGACCCTCAACTCGAGGAACTGTAATTGTGAACGGTACCTCTACTACTTGTCTTTTTGACACTGGATTAAGTTTTGATTGTATTGTCGCTAGGCACCTAGTCAAACCCGGTCAGGAGACAGAGGAAACCGTCAAACTTAGTGGAGTTTTTAAGAGTGACACACCCAGGACACTGCCTATCGCACTGGTAGAAATACACTCTGACTTTGTCAGAGGAGTTATTAAAGCGGCCATTATGGATGATCCTATCTACCCAGTTATCCTGGGATGTAGATATGTGTTTATTGGGAGACCAAAGGAGCCGATTGTGGCAGCGGTAACCACAAGAGGGCAAGCCAAGAAGGAGAGGGAGTCTGCGCCAAACTTGTTGCCGAATGAACTGAAGGAGGCGCAACAAAAGGACCCTACTCTGGCGCCCTGTTTTAAAAAACTGCCCATGGCTAAGGACCCCAGACACAACGGAGACATCTTTTCTAAGGATGACGTATTGTATCGTAGAACGGGCAACCCGGACACGGGGAATAACCAGCTCCTAGTACCGACGCAGTACAGAAGCCAGATCTTAGAAATGGGGCACTCTCTTCCCTTTAGCGGACATATGGGACAAAACGCCACTATTCAGCGAATAAAAAACCACTATTGGTGGCCAGGAATGAACTCTGACATTGTCAGGTATGTGAAATCCTGCGCCCAGTGCCAACGGGTAGCACCCAAGCACTTGACACCCCCAGTACCTATGGGGCAAATGCCAATAGTTGGGACTCCATTTTGAACGGGTTGCTGTCGACATTATTGGGTCCCCTGGAAAAAAGACCAAAAGAAAGAAGGAACAGGTTCATCCTGACCTTAGTCGACACTTGCACTATGTGGGCCGAAGCTGTACCGCTACCATGCACTAATTCCAAGCATGTCGCAGAAGCCCTTGTGCAAATTTTTACACGGTTGGGATTCCCTCAACAAGTTTTGACGGACAATGGATCCCAATTCCGTAGCCTGTTAATGGAGGAGATCTTTAAGATCTTGAGGGCCAAACATATCCACACAAGTCCCTACCATCCGGCCGGAAATGGGCTCGTGGAACGTTTTAACGGTACCCTCACCATGATGTTACGTAAGCTGGGTCAGGAGAAACTGGAAGACTGGGACCAATATATATATCGGCTGCCTTATTCGCCTACTGAGAGGTACCCCAAGCGTCTACGGGTTTTGCGCCAGCTACACTTTTATTTGGCAGACCTATTAAGGGGCCACTAGAAGCCTTACTTCGGGCCCGGACAGAGCAGAAGGCTGACGCGACAGTCGTCTCTGCGAGCGAGTATGTATCTGAGCTTAAGGAAAGGCTAAAGCTAGGATGGGATCTAGCTACTACCAACCTTAAGAAAGCCCGCGCTAAAATTACTAAAAGATACAACAAAGCTGCAAAAGAGAGAGAACTACAACCAGGGGAGAAAGTCTTATTGCTACTTCCAACCGGAAGCAATAAACTTCGCATCGGATGGCAAGGACCGTTTACCGTCCTTAAAAAGATCTCACGTACCAATTACAAGATCTCCATCAAAGGAAAGGAGAAGGTCTTCCACATAAATCTGCTAAAAAAAATATTTGGAAAGACCGGTGCCATCCTCCGAGCATCTCCTGGCTGTCGCCATAGCAACGGAAGACGAGGAAGATGATGATGGTTGCATGGAGTATCCATTGCAACCCACAGAATCCTTTAAAGATGTCAAGTTCGGCGACAATCTCTCACCAGAACAACAAACAGAAACCAGGGCTCTACTAAAACAGTACAGTGCAGTCTTAACGGATGTACCTGGTCGAACAAATCTCATTGAATTTGATATGAAATTAACAAACGAGACCCCTGTTCGAACCAGAGTTTACCCCATACCGTACGCTAAAGCTGATGCACTTCGCGGAGAAATAGACAAGCTGCGTCAGGTAGGAATTATCAGTGAGTCTACATCTCCTTACAGCTCGAGCGTAGTGCTGTTGCAGAAGCCCAATAAGGAAGTTCGGCTGTGCATTGATTACAGGTTGCTAAACGCTGTAACGGAATTCCAGCCCGAACCTCTCCAAACTGTTTCTGAGTTGTTCACCAAGCTCAGCAAAGCAAAAGATCTTCTCCAAGATTGACCTCAGCAAAGGTTATTATCAAATACCAGTCAAGGAGGAAATTAAACCTTTGTTAGCTTTCAGCACTAGTGAAGGACATTACACATTTAACGTGATGCCGTTCGGTTTGCATAACGCAACAGGAGTGTTCACCAGGATGATGAAGAAGCTTCTAGAACCTTTGCAAAGTCCCCATATCCATAATTTCATGGATGACATATTAATTGCATCGGAAACCTATGAAGAACATATTGCTACGGTTGCTATGCTCCTCAGTAGACTACAGGAAACGGGTCTCACAGCCAGACCTAGCAAATGTCTCATCGGGTTTGAACAGTTAGACTTCCTAGGGCACACTATTTTTCACGGATGCAGTTTGTGATGGAGTTACTGTGATTTAGTGAAAATATTGGGCTTCAATAGGCCCCCGAAACGAAGAAAAGACGTTCGTTTTTCGGTTCGTAACTATTGAGTTTGCCATTTTTTTGTCTTCCCTCTATTAAAGATTGGGAAGTACTCTTTTGCTCTCTGAATAATAGGGGTGTTTAGATTTGTTCTGTAGGTAAAGTCATTGCGGGTTTTTTTCTATAGGGATTAATGTAGGTTAGTACTGAATGGCACCAGTCGGCCTTTTCTAAATTATCGCGATCTTGAAATTCCATTTTTTTGCGTTGTTAAATTTATCACGGTCATTTTATCGTGGGGAAGGGGAGCTGACCCCTACCCAGGTAACGTCCAAACGAATCACATTCCGTTTCTGCCCACGCAAACAGGGACGTCGTTAGGTAACGTTACGTAGCCGGAAATACGTGCGCATTTAAAGGAAGCAAGAATACACTGGTTCTAAATTTAGAGCTGAGCGCATGGAAAATTTTAGAGTATCTTTAATTCTATTGGTTGTAGTGAGACGCCTAGCCTCAAGTAGGTCGGGGGTCAGCGTTGGAAAATCTAAAATAAAGTACGCGGTTTTTCAATTTATTTTTTTTCCTTTCTTCTAGTCGGCAGAAAGTCCGGGCCGTGTATCCAAGCATATTGTCGGCTTCTAACGCTGAAGGAACGCAGTATTGGTATGTCAGTAATTTAAAGTAGCGTGGTTCTAATTTAATTTATTTTTGAACTTTATAACTTGTAACGCCATCATTTATTTCTACAGTGTCTATGAGTGATAAAGAGATGTTACGTAGGTGTGCTCCGTAGATTTAATAGAAAGTCTGGAGAAATACACGCATCCTAGATTTATATTAATTTACAGAATATTCTGAAGCGCGTGTATTTTTTTTTTTCATTGAGAGATTAATTCTGATAAGTCTCCTAATAAAATACGGGAACTGATTTTTTCGGGGAATTTAATCACGTGGTTTACCGGGATTTATTTGGACAGGAATTCTGGCGGGATAGAGTAGATAAAAAAAAATATTTTTCTATCTGTGAAAGTAAATATAATTACAGGGAAACCACGTGGGGTAGAGGTGAAAGGAAATTTATGTGCCTTAAGTGGCTGTGTAATTAAATATTATGCAGAGTAGTATTTGATTTTTGTGTTATGAGATTTAATGAGTTCTAGGAAATATAGTCTATAGAGATAGATATATTTCTGTGTATAGAGATGTAATATATAAATGTAAGGGCGAATTATAAACATTGATGTGCAGTTAACTGTTGTGCATTTTTATCATAAGGGGGAAACGATGATAAGGTCCTGTGACCACTTACAGAGTTAAAGTAGGCCTAAGTACGGGAGGTTCCCCTACCTGTTTTTAATGTTTTAAGGCCTGAGGCAAGCTGTGTATAATTAGTAGTGATCAGTGAGTCGGGTTTACTAGACAAGCAGGGGGTTGTTGGGAATAGCTGACCCAGGGTCAGGAAATATTTATGTATCATCGTGCACAAGATGAAAGGGGGAGAGGGGAAATGGTGGAGCAGTCTGCGTTTTGGGTGTTTACATGTTTGTGCTAGATTTGAGTGACTGAAGCATCCACTGTTTACGTTTTATATGAAAATTTATTATATGAAAGTATTTTGGTATTGTAGTACAGAGTGGCATGTCTTTTGTGTCCACAGCAGTGGTCACGGCCCGGAGAGCGGGGGTTGCCAATAAATCTTGGTCCTGACAGCTGGCAAAGGTAGCCAGTCTTCGCAGGAGAGAAAAATGCCAGAGGCGTAAGAGCTTGTACCGTGGTGGGGTATCGGCTCTGAGTATTGTGGCCCCAGAGAGAGGGAGCGAGGAAGAGCAGGTCGAGACAGCGACGCTAGTCTTCAGTGAAAAGGGTTTTTTAAGACCCGGAGCTCTAAGCTCATACACACCCATCGAACCCAAGCAATTGCGGGTTGGTGTGTCTTTTTTTTAACCTCGGTCATAATACCGAAGGGCCTAAAACCCAAATGAGGGGTAAACATAGCAAGGGAGAATTCAGCTTTCTTTTTCGCCAAATAGAGAAGCCTCTACAGTCTACGGCAAGTGCCTAGTCATCAGAAGTACGAGTCAGAACCAGGAAGAAAAGGGATATCATTTCCCGGTTGCTGAAAATGAAACGAGAAGCAGCAAGGCAGGAGAAGTGGAGAGATGGTTGAAAAATAGATTCAGGGACCTGCAGAGTCTCATATTATTCTTAGAGGGTAGCCTCTGAGCCTTATGAGTTAGAAAAAGTCTATTAATTAGCAGTGCAGAGTGTGACTTAGGGGCGTATATCGCTGACAGAGTTAGCTACTGTGCAGATAGTCTTCGGCAGTACCAGCAGAACCTTGACATTAGAAATAGTAAATTATAGAGCATGGCTATAGTTGACGCCCCACCCACCAAATTAGACTGTAGTTAAGATCACTTATCATTTTTTAAATTTTGTCCCCACAGGGTGTATGAAGGAGTGAAAGTGGTTGGAGTTTTAATTTGGTGTGCTTATAATCAAATTGATTTTCTGTTTTTTCCAGGTCGGTGCAACTCAACCTTGCACGATATATGATTTTCTTTGTTTGTTACTATGTTATGAAAATTCTGTTGATTTGTATAATAAACTTATTTAATGTTCACTGGATCAGCTTCTTCACTGTATAGTCCTTAACTGTTGTCTGTACAGTGGTGTCTGTAAGGAAAAAAAAACCTTATCTCCTTTAGTCTGTTAAAGGTAGCCAGAGGTGGTGAGTTTATAGCATTTCTTGACGTCACGATTTGGCGAGGAAGATTTAATTTCGGTTATCCTCCTCGGGCCAATAGACTCACCTTACTACATTCACTGTCATTTCTCATAATAAATCTATTATCTTAGTCTTTTCTCACACTAGGGTTTTGTCCTACACTTGGGCATAACTCTAACTTAAATCCAACTCGTGACACAGTTGGCCTATTAAGAAGAACGTGGAGAAAATAGTGGCAGCAAAAAGACCCCGAACGAAGAAAGACGTACGTTCCTTCCTATCATTATGTGCATACTATCAGAAGTACATCCAGAACTTCAACGGACTGACGGCACCTCTGACTGACCTCACAAAGAAAGGTTGTCCTGATAAGGTCATATGGGATCAAAAGTGCGAACACGCGTATAGCACTTTAAAAGGACAGTTGTCTGCATACCCCATTTTGAGGTTGCCTGACCTCAAGAAACCTTTTGTACTGAGAGTCGACGCGTCAGGTCAGGGCATCGGGTCAACACTGCTTCAAGCCGATGACAGTGACCCAAACATGCTATTTCCAGTTGCCTATGGCAGTCGGAAATTAAATAAAGCTGAACGGAACTACAGCGTAGTCGAAAGAGAATGTCTCGCTCTGATTGACGGTATCAGACGCCATCATGAGTTTCTCTATGGTACATCTTTCACGGTGCAAACAGACCACGCTCCGTTAGCATTTCTGGGTGCCAATAAAGAATTTAACGCAAGGATCATGCGTTGGGCGCTTCTTTTAAGCGTTTATTCTTTCAAAGTGGAATATATTCCGGGAAGACAGAATGTCGGGGCTGATTTCCTGAGTAGAAACTGGTCTACAGAGGAAGAAGAGCAAACTGAAGATACCACTCATCGTAAAATCACCAATCAGGTCACTTCCATTGTCAAAAAATGAAACATGAAAAATGGTTTCATGTCTAAAAGTGGGGACGATTGTGACGTACGTCTAGTTCGACAAGTGAATTTTCCCTGATATGATGGATGATTTAAAGGGACTTTTAGCTTTTCATAACATTAGAACCCCTGAACATTTGTTGTAACTTTTAGTTTCGCCAGAGCGAACCGACCAGGACTCATTTAGATAGTGCGACCACGATCAAAGAGACAGACTGAGGGATTTCAGGGGAGACTATCGGCGCTATCAAAGACAGTAGTGGTCCCTGAAACGATTTTCGCGTCTCGGTGTCAACCGCAGAACCGAGCGAACGGGGAAAGCCGAAACGGGCAGCAGCGAGCGAAGATACGAGAGGCCAGGGGCGGCTTCTCTCTTTGGATTTGGCGGTCAGATCCCCCAAAGTCATGAGATCAAAAAAGCTGTCAAAGTTCTCATGTCCCACTCATCTTGCATTCCAGTTGTAGATATACAGATCACTTAGAAATACACTTCATCACTCGCTGGCCAGAACTTGATAGAAGCAGTAGCGATATTTGAATCTTGCTAGATCATCCCATGGATTTTATACATATTTGCAGTGAATTCTATTCTGTGCAAAGCGGTAATATATATTGTGTAAAGTGATCAGTGGTCTAATTCATTCATTATATTTCATTGGATTTTGTGTTAATTTAAACCTATTAAATTAAACCGTCTCAATAGTTCCAGTTGTAAATATAATGATCTATCTATTATATTATTTCAAAAGATAATAGATGCTTAAATTAACTTTTAAAGTCGCGAAGGAATTTATAATTAATAAATTCAGTTAAGTCCTAGTTTTATAGATGTGTGCTTTTAACCACTAGAATTCGCGCAGTGTTTATTAAATACATAATTAAATACTCGAGTGTATTATAGGCTTAACGGGAAATTTATCGCGCGCTTAGAAGATTATTTGTTTTTTAAAGTATGATTATGTTGTTATGGGTTTTCTATCTTTTTCTCTAGATTGATCACCTTTTGCAATCCCAGCAATAACGAAATCTTTCAGAGTTTCCATACTCGGTTCTTAAACTTCCAGACAGTTTGATGAGACATTTTTTTAAAGTAAATCTTGTGGTGGTCCGGTACGGCCTTGCTAACATAATTACATGAAAGAAAGCCTACCCAAGATCATTTGATTATTATCATCAAATTTAACTTACAATCTGTAAGATAAACTGGAAGATGAACAGTGCCAGTAGCGATAGTTTATATACTGCTCTATTGTGAGAGATTACCGATTTACCTGACTGTGACTGAGCCTAGTTTTTCCTCACTGGATTAAAAACTTTACCGGTCAGTGGCTATCATCACGCAGTGAAGGATTATACCATCACCTCATTTGTCACCCCTATGTCTAACTGCGTCAGTGCCATCCCATAGACTCGTTTCTTTATAATAAAACACAAGAACTCTTAGAACTTCAAGTCCGGCGATAAGCGGGAATATTTGCTCTCAGTGAATCCTCGCATTATCTGGGGCGGAACATAGAAGGACTAGACAGTTGTCATACGTCAAGAGTTACTTATTGTGTTTATCATTCTAAAGGATTGTCTGATGCTGCAACTCGGTAAGTGTGTGGTGTATATGAGTGTGGATCCGCACAGTGTGCATGAATGACAGGAGACTTATTTTTTTGCAAAACCCATTTGTTAACTTGCCTACCGGGTAATACGTTTTCTGTATACCCGGCATTGTTCCTTTAGTAGGATAATTTGTTAACTCTGTTTCATCC
The DNA here is from genome assembly GCA_024509875.1 of Oreohelix idahoensis. NCBI lineage: Eukaryota > Metazoa > Mollusca > Gastropoda > Stylommatophora > Oreohelicidae > Oreohelix > Oreohelix idahoensis. Next base: position 787,140 of record JAMPIV010023215.1, on the reverse strand, counting down.
CCCCCCCCCTTTTTTTTCTTTGCTTAGGAAAGGAAGACACCATTGGGATAACAGTAATTTTTGTCTACCACCATAACTAATATTGTAACACCTCTTTCAGAGTAATTAACTTCACTGTTAGGTTAACGTTCCTATGCTCCTGATAACTATCTATCTTGAGACTGGGTTTATCTTTGTCTAATACAAGCGGGAAGGGCTTAGTCGATACCAATCTTCTTCACCCCCTCCCTACCTTGATATTTGCATTTTTTTCTGTACTTATGACAAATTTATGTAACACTTGATATTGTTTTTTGTGATTTGATCTTTACGGTAAATAAACATCATAAACTTATATCGGACTGTGTTGGAATACCCAAAAGCCCAAATATTCCCTATTTGTTTAATATAGCTGTATCCACGTCGTCTGAGTGCTTGAAACAACAAATCGGTGTGAGCGCAGACGTGTGTCTGGAAAACTGGCAAATAATTGTTTGACCAGGAGAGTGGAAGAGAAGATTGAGAGAAACGATTTGTCGTAAATACGTCTGTCTTTACTCTCCTCCAGCACTCTGTGGAGCATCATATTTAATCTATACATTTCTATCACTGAGTTTTCATCATCATTCTACACTCTAAACCGGACTACTATTTCTAAGACTCTTTTCTCTCAAAATAAATTTACGACACCCCCTCAGCTTAGGGTCATAAATAAGAAAGACACTGACTCGGGTTTTGTTTTTCCACAAGCAGAAGAAGGATTGTCAGCTCTCTGTTTTTGTTTTTTTCGGTCTGTCGTTGTACTCCAGTCTGGTTTTTGTTTTCTTTACATATGAATTGATGTAATTGTTAACGTTGTGATTTGATTAATTCTTATTTGCTGAGATTTTTATTCTTTTTTTCTCCTTTACAACCTGAACGAATTTTAATAAATTTTAACCTTGTTGTAAAGGCGCTGTTCAAGACCTTCATCCATATTATTATGAAGTAACTTCATAGCTCTTATTGTTTCTCTGTCTACCAGTGAGAAAGAAGAGAGAGAGAGAGCGAGCGCGGATGAGACTTAAGAATACATTAGTGAGTTGTGGGGCTTGGAAAGAGAGATAGCTTTAATAGATCTTCTTTCAGGCTGTTCTAAGATTGTCCCTAATTGCGCACAGTAAATGTGTTTCTCTATCATTCTTGCAGTTGACTCAAATTGTCTTACTAAAACAAACTAAACCCAACTCACGACACTGCTTAATCGCCGAATCACTTGTTCTTTGAATTCCTATTCTGTAGTACCAGATATTTTTCTGTTGAGAATTTAGTGCATGCCTTTAATGCATTGCCGAACATGGTGATCTGTCTTCTATTCTTTGTTGCTGGTATTTTTATGTCCATTTTAATTTATTTTTAAATATATATGTTGATCTTGTTCGCTTTCTGGTATAATTATAATCAAACATTGTAAGTTGTTGATCTTACGTCCTTCTATTATTTCTAGACGATTTTTAAGATTTATCAAAAGTAGGTTTATATTTATTGACTGAAGATTTGGTGAAAATACACAGCCTTTTTCTGCTTTTTTAAAAATACGTTTGTAATAGGTCTTCCAATTAAATATGGGCATATAAACAGGTCGATCCAACCTGCATGAATTATTTAAAGTATGACTGTGTATACGTAATATCTCGCCAAACCCTTTTTCGCCATCCTCAATCACTCACACGTCATCGAATGTAGACACAAGGGGCATATTTTAACAGGAACAAATTGATTCCAAGAGCATTCATCTCCACAGAGTTCCTACACGTAGCAGATACATGCAGCTTATTTCACACGCTTCTCTCGTGTGAGCTGTCTCAAGTATCAATCACCAGTATAGATTGAATTCCCTTGTCCCTGTCTTCTTTCTTCCCTGTCGTTTAGCCCTTAAACATGGGACGATTTCATTCCAGGCAGTTGTCATGTAGCATTCCCTTCATGTCATGATCTATCGACCTGCACCACAATTATTACGCGACCCGAAACCTCGACCAGTTATTTTATTTCACTCTCGTGTATTCTGCTCTCTGTTTACATCCATAACTCAATTCGTCCCGCGAGCACTTCGCCCAGTTCGTTAGCATGCATTGCATTATTGTGGTGAAGGATTACTGAGACAGTTTGAGAATCAACATCTGTGGATTTTCTTTTTTTTCTTTTTGAACTGTTAACGTGACACTAATAAATCGTACAAGACAGAGGTTCTCAGCTCTTTTCCAATGGCGACATACTTTAGCATAAAACAACACGCTATTTCACGACACTGCCCTGGATTACATTACTAGTACCGTACTTTTTTCGCAAACTGGAGAATTTCAAATGCATGATTAAATTATATTTGTCCCATCCCAACTAACATAATTACCGATGTATGTTACCTCGGTTGGTCTCACTCAAACCGCCATATATCAACTAGCGCCATAAAAAAAAATGCGCAACGCACGGTGTGCAACTTGCGTGGCGTTGGTGTTATATAAAACAAATACTTTGGTTTTATTTTTTTTTTATTCTTTCACGAAATTAGTATCGCTCGACAAAGAAAACCACTTATCATCAGGGAACACTCTTTGAAAACAATCCACGCACTTTCACACGAAATGTTGTGATCAAAGAACTTTTAAATTGAATCTAAAATAACATAATTCTCGCTGTGTGTACGTTGGTCACAGCTGAGGAATGCAACCGTGTTGAAAAATTTGGGAGTTGATTCCATCTGTTATTTTGCTGTAATACCCTGTTCAACCAAAACCCATTGAAGGGTTATAAACGGTTATATTGGGGTATATTGTGTGTTAACATCTTCTCTGGTATTACTTTCCAGTCCCCGAGATGACTGGTCCTGAAAAGGACCACTAGCTGGCTGTCTGGATTCCTCTTTGTTTGTCCGGTTGTGGTGCCGTGCCGCTTATAGTGTTTTTTATGTCCTGCCTCACTATCTGGCTTGTGTGGTTTTGTGTGCTTTTGTCCTCCTTGTTTCTGTTTCTTGTGTCTTCCTTTGCTCTTGTATCTTAGATAGCGCTTTTTCTATAATTGTTGGGAGTAGCTTTTCCAGCGTTTCCTCGATGACTTCGTCTGGTTGGTCGTTCGTTTTAATATCTTTTGTGTTTGATGTTATTTTCTTCAATGGTCATTCTTTTCTGCTTCTATTCTCTTCAGTACCTCTTCGTTTCCTTCTTTCAGTTCTATCAGCTTCTTGATATCTTCTTCTACCTGCTGTTGAATTCTTTTCATGTCTTGGTGTATTATTTTCATGTCGTTCATGAATTGTTGTTGTTCCGCGCTTTCCGAGCTATCAGGGATTTCTTCACATCTGGCCGTTGATGTTCTGTGTTTGTGTGGGTGCCGGTTTTCTCTCTCCTTTCGCAGTTGCTGTTTTAGATCTTTCACCTCAGTCGTGAGCTGTCTGACCTGTTCTGTTAGGCGGTCTTGGCGCCTATTACCTTGAGTACTTGCCTTCAGTGTGTTTTTTGCCTCTTGGTACGATATCCCTTTCAATGGCAACTGTAATTATTTGACTTGTTTGTTGGTTATTCGGGACACCCTCTGTATCGTGCTCCGTGCTTTCCGAGGCAGTTAGTACATTTTCTATTGTTATTTGGTGCTTTGTAGTCGCGGTCTTGTTTTGCCTTTGGGCAGTCTTTGTATTCGTGGCTGCCCGCACAGTATCTGCAGACCGTCTCTTTTCTGCACGTGTTCTTTGTGTGAGAAGATCCCTGGCACTTTGAAACACTGCATCACTGGTTGGGGATGTAGGCATGTGTTCTTCGAGGTCTATTCTGGATAGTGATGTTTTCCGGGGACTGTTTTCCCTTGTAGAGTCACTATTATCAGTCTGGTGTCTTCTTTGTTCCAGGATCTTAAGCCTTTCTGCGTGTGTGAATCTGTACCGAGGGTTTTCGGCCTGGATGTAGCTGAGGGCCTCTGTGTCTGACAAGCTTGGTGTCTATCCCTTTGATGGACCTACTCTCTTGGTTTTCAGTGTAGATTTCTGCTTGGATTTTGATCCGGTGTGGTAGCTGATATTCTTTAGGCCCGGATGGCAGAGCATTCATCAGCGATTTAGTCCTTTCTGTATCATCAGGGCAAGTGTCACTCCCTGTTGGTGCCTTCTGATACTTATTATGCCTCTTTTGCCTACTACTTTCTCCAGGATATTGATTACTTTGTCGTCCGGGAGTGCGTTGAGTGTGGCTTCTCCTTCAGACAACTGCGTAATTTTTATTTTGCGCTCTTGATCCTGTTCTTTGTGATTGCTTTTTCGTAGTTCGCCATTGTCTCTTCCACCTCCTTTATAGTGTTTGCAGGTGACCTCTCGGCATCGTGTGGTGGTGTCATTGGTGTTTGGTGCCGCTTCTCTGTTGTAGACCGGGTTTCTCCAGACGAGTCGGGTACGTGTGGTGGAGGCAACATGGATCTAAGCTCCTGTTTTCTTTTCTCTTTCCTTTCCAGCGTCTGTTCTATCCCCTGTATCAGTCTCTTCACCCTCTCACGCTCAGGGTCTAGGCCATGGACGTTTGCAGCTGCCCTTTTTTCTCTTCTTTCCAACCATCCCCTCATCTTCACCAGGTGGTGTAGCAATCTCATCGTTTCCTCATCCTCTGGATCTACATCATCTAGGCCAGGGACGCCTGCATCTGCCCTCTCCTCTGTCTCGCAAGGAGTCGGGCCCCTCAGCCTCTCAGTCGGGTCGACACACGTCGCAGCTAACTCCGTCGTCGTGTCTAGAGTTGGAGGAGGACCGGTCTCAGCACGAGTACTTGGGGCAGTCTTGCTCTCTGGCTGTCTGTCTTTGTTGTTTGAAGCTTTGTTATTCACATGGCTGTTCAGCGCTGGCGGGCTGGTGTAGACCTTCCTACTTTTGGCATGATGTTTATTTCGGGTCATTTTGATGAAAATGTGATCTTGTCTCGAATAGTGGCGTCCTGAGAAGGACGTTGGTCGGTTCTCGGTTGAAAATGATGAAAGTTGATGCCTGTTGAAAAATTGTATTGTTTCCATTTTATGTACTCTCCCGAAAATAGTTACAATCAACAAAGAAAAGCGCTCAAATGACGGTGTTCATGAACAGTTTGATTACACTGTATAATGGAAAGGAACCAAAAACACTCTAAGAATGTACTTCTATCTACTCATCTGGGAACAGAAACATCACACTATAATTAAAAACCCGTCAAGTTTGACGGGTTATTGCTAGTATCTAATATTATTCATGTCTAATTCATGTTTTAGATTTCAATTAATTACATTAACTACATACTAATTATTCAGTATTAATTTTAAACTGAATGCTCATCTGTTAATATTAATTCTTAACGTCATGTTGTGCATTCCAATGTTTCTTCAATAGTTGTTAGAATGCTTGCTTGTCGAGGCAAATGGGCCTGGTTCGAATTGAACTGCAAGGAACATAATTGTTTTGGTAGAAGTGAACAGCAAGAAACTCAACCGTTTAGGTAGAAATGAACAGTATGAAACACAACCGTATTTGAAGTGAACAGCAAGAAACACAACAGTTTAGGTAGAAATGAACAGCATGAAACACAACCGTATTTAAAGTGACAGGAAGAAACAACCGTTTTGTTAGAGGTTAACAGCAAGAAACAACCGTTTTGGTAGATGTTAACAATACAAAAATCAACCGTTTTGGTAGAGGTTAACAATACAAAACACAACCGTTTTGATAGAAATGAACAGTTAGAAACAACTGTTTTGGTAGAAATGAACAGCATGAAATACAACCGTTTTGGTAGATGTGAACAGCACGAAATTCAACAGTTTTAGTAGAAGTGAACAGCGTGAAACAAGGCTGTTTCCTTAGCAGTGAACAGCATGAAACACAACCGTTTTGGTAAAAGTTAATAGTTAGAATCAACCGTATTGGTTGACAATTCACACACATATACACAAACACATACAAACTGCAAACAATCTGTACTTTTTTTTTAAAATACTGTACATCGAATATTAATTAAAATATTTGCATACAATAAGTACATAATAATACAACATATACGAGGGACGGTCAAAAAGTAATGCCTCGTAATTTTTAATTTCATTCAATAGGCAAGAAAACAGATAAAATTCACATTGAAATGTAGCCCCAAGTCTGAACTTCAAAAATTTATTTCTCAATGCAGTCTCCGTTATTTCTTACAGTTTTTGTCCATCTTTTCACAAGGGCATGTATCCCCGCACGGTACAGATTTGTGTCCTTTTTCCTAAACCACTGGCGTACGGCGTGTTTAAGGGTCTCGGTGTCCTCAAAGTGATGTCCGCGAAGATCTTCTTTCAGTGGTCCAAACAGATGGAAGTCAGAAGGGGCAAGATCGGGACTGTAAGGGGGATGTGGTAATAATGTCCAGCCAAATTCTGCAATCGCATCAATGGTGCGTTTAGCGGTGTGTGGCGTGGCATTATCGTGCAACAGTAGTGCAGTTCTCTGATCTTTCAATGGATAAAGTCGCCGAAGACGACCTCTAAGCTTCTTCAAGGTTTCAATGTAACGGTCTGCATTCACTGTGTTTCCCTGTTCCAAGAAGTTGAGAAGAATCACACCCTTCTCATCCCAAAACACGGAGGCCAAAACTTTCCCTTCAGATGGTGAACTTTTGAACTTCCTTTCTTGTCGGCGCTGTGTGATGCCATTCCATTGACTGCCTCTAGGATTCTGGTTCAAAAAAATGAACCCAAGTCTCATCACCTGTCACAATATTCGATAAAAACTCTTCTCCTTCAGTTTCGTAACGGTGCAGGAGGTTGATAGCTATGGTTTTCCTTGTTTCTTTATGTCTGTCTGTCAACATTCTGGGTACCCACCGTGCACAAACTTTTGAATAACCTAGGTCTTTAATGATGTTCTGGACACTGCCTTTACTAATGGACAACATGCAAGAAAGTTCATCCAGTGTTACCCGACGGTCACCACAAATGATGCCATCAACTCGATGAATGTTGTGTGGAGTCACTGTGGTAGACGGACGGCCAGTCCGCTTTGCGTCAGCCATTGAGGATTGACCTACTTCAGCTTCGTCACAACGATGTACCCAACGTCGGACAATGCTAACATCCACTGTTGAATCTCCATAAACATTCTTCAAACGTCCGTGGATGCGAATTGGGGTCTCGCCTTCAGCATTGAGGAATTCTATGACATAACGTTGTTTTAACCGAACGTCTTTGGCAGCCATTTTTAAACTGTTACAGTGGTGCCACCTGTTACTGAAACAGGTTGGTAATGCTATACAGTGCAGAAGAGTGTTTGAGGAATCCTGCTAAATTTACAAATTGCACACCGATGCAGTATTTACATACATGCTAAAACATGCATATATTACTTCATGGCATTGGGCCGAAGGGTTAGAGCCCATGCGCCGCTGGATCAAAAACAACATACAATAAATGCATTCAATTACAAAGAAAAATCGTTAAACTTAAATATAGTCATACTAAAATACAAACACAACCTGTAAAAAAGGAAATATTTCTTTAAATGCAAAAATCTATAATTGTTTTCGGAGTAAACTTTTTGGTGAAAATAATATTCAAATGCTAAGGTTATTTACACGGGCCTCCTAGATTCCATTTATGGACCTTCAATTGGTCTGTGGACCACGGGTTAAGAAACCATGCTCTATAAGGTGAAACTTCTTGTCTGAGCTTAGTTGATCACTGTAAACATCTACCCCTAGCAATCAAACCAGTAGAACCATGTTGAGTTTCATAGAATCCATCAGTGACTTGTTGTCATTTAAATCTCTCAGAAGTTCCCTGTAGTATTATACACAAAGTGGCAAATCAAAATACTATTCTATGTAAATAAATTATATATTTTTGAACTGTCTTAAGTATTGGTGTTAACTTTCTTTTTTTTTTTTTTCTTTTTTTTTTTTTTGTCGTCTGTCCGAGAATAAATTTTGTGTTTAGGTGTTCATATATTGTTTGTCTTTAATGTCCAGTGATAAAGTGACCAGTGACCAAATTATTTTATCCCATATTTAGTACTCGTACTTTCATAAGGTTCTGTGTTGTTATTTGATGTTTGTCAGACCTGGAGACAAAACCATCAGGTATTGGTCGGGAAAAGGCCAATGCTGCTGAGCCATCGGCTACGACTGCTGGTTGTTTGATTTAAGCCGAGAGGTTTAATATCACGACTGACCAAAGTTCACAAGACGACCAACAAGTCTAATTAGCTTCAGAGGTGTCCACCAAGATGAACTCAAAGGTCAAGGTTTCTTTTTTGGTTTACTTGGCCAGTTCGAAGTGCCAGCACCCCAATGGTACACACAAAATAAGAAACACAATAACGTGAGATACGGAATTCGAAGTTTATATGCATTTAGTTTATTTATTATTTCCTTCTTCGTGCCTTAAGTAGAGGATATGGGGGTCACAGCTGGAGCTTGCCCTCTTGTAGGAAGCTTGCGCTAAAGTACACAGTGTGCCCTAGCAGAGGTGGTTCCTGTTGCTGTTTGCTGTACATGATGAGGTTGCCAGCCCTAAGCACAACCAGGCACTACTGAGGTGGGTGTGGGGGGGGGTCATCAGGGCCATGAAGCCCTGGCTTCATCTTACAAGAAGCCTCACCTCAACCAAGGATGCATGATCCTGCCCTTTAACCATTCTAGGGGGGTGGTGTCGCCAAACAATGTGAAATGACCCGAGTCTCAACTGAGAACTCAGAGGGCCTGCGCACAACTTTACATCACGAAATGCTTGAGCAACCTATGGTTTTATTCTTTCCTTTCCTCATTAGACACTACACAGAACCACATGGAGTAACTTTGTATACAGAAACGTTAAATAACCGATTTTATTGACCACACTGTGATCCGTTAGACGGGAATGATTAGTGCAAATGATGGATGCTGTGAATCTGAGAACAAAAATAATTATAATAATAGTCGATTAAAATAAAATAAAACAAAGACCAAAAGCAATCTAAAGGCAAATACTTAGTAGGGGAGGAACAAATGTTGGAGATTCCGAGATGTGTGTGAGGCCCACTGCCAGATAAAGGTCTGCCAGGGCCCTAATCACTGAAAACAGTATGGTGCCACGTCCTACAGAATATGAAACTCCAAATAAATTTTTAAAATTACAACACACACATACACAATATTATGACAGAAAATATGTTTTTACTACTTGAATAGAAATAGCAATAGTAGCAATTTTTAAAATAGCTTCTTTCCAGATTTTATGATTGCGAAATCTATGATTTGGTAAGAATTTAACAACCATTAACAAATTTTACACTGTTATTTAATAGTAACAGTTCCATATTTCACATGTTGTCCTGCAATTACAGACACTGCTTGAATCGACAGCTGAACCGCTAAAATAGTGGGAAAATACTAGTGTTGCCATGATTACAAATCAAAGTATTCGAACATGTAGATCAAAGTGGTCTTTGTAATTCGATTAAATGTATCACCAATTATTAATTTAAAAAACGTTTAATTATTATTATTTTGGTGTCCTCCTGGTGGAGTGGTGCCTTAAACACGTGCTTAGTGGGGTTTTTTAAAAAAAAGGTGTTTACTACTTTTCATTGTAGCACGCCTCTTTCAACCATCTACCATATACATGAAGCTGTTGGTTACATCAGTGTTGAGGACTGCTGCATGGTTTTGCCAGCATCTCAGTTTGGTTTTATTTGAGATGGTCGCACTATGCAGCATTGACTCTAGTCAGACTCATAACGCGATGAGTACGTTACTTGCTGACGTGTTAGACTTGGTTACGCAGAGTCGACATGTGGCCTTATGGCATAAAGCAGTGTTTTTAGATTATGTGTGGTTAGCCCACTAAATGATATAAGTGTAGGCTTGAATAGCCAAGGTAAATGTAAGGTATAAGGACGTTCGAGTCCAGAATATATGGTGCGCGTTTTATCGGTGGATAACGCATAGACTAATTAATATAATACGGTGTGTGTAGATTAAGGTTAACGGGTTCAAGTATGGCAGACTATGATGGCGTGAGCAGCCAAATTAAATATGAGAAACTAGCCAGCCAGAGATTTAATAAATAATAAGGCTCCTAAGAGAGAAGCTAAAGGTATGGTAACCTATTGAAATACGTTCACTGCGTAATTATTCTAAAGAAGCTAACAGTGCTAGATATTACAACTCTGAAGAGTTAATGTGCTAAAGTAACGGTTAACTTGTCCGTGTGGAGGTCAAACAGTTGAGGCTAATGTACAGTGTGTTCGCTACTGCCTACGTGATATATGAACCTTATGTTTTCGTCGTCAATTATCATACGATGTTGTATGCATGGATAATAAATGCAAAAGTCGTCATTCAGGCATTCCTGTCGATTGCTTGTGAGTTACAGAAGTTTGTGCTGCATACTTAAGTTCTTCTGTTCTTCGTTCAAGAGTTCTGATCGACCATGTTGGGTTGATTACACACACACACACCGAAGAGATATCAAGAAACGTAGACGACAGACTAATGGGCAAAAATATAATGAGAAACAATATGCTTGAATATCCGGAATCCAATAGTATTGCAGAAACCCACAGTTACGGCAATATACTAACTTTACTGCAGTAAAACGACAGTCCAGTCAGAGGAGAAAGTCAAAGCAAGAGTAATATGCCCACATAGAAAATAAAGCCCGTAACAATCAGGACGAATTTCATTTAATGTAAAATGCTTTTGTTTGTATTTATTTTATACTATATTATCTCTAGTAGGGTTTTTTTTTACTTTTGTAGTTATAGTTCAATGTTGTTTTATTATCCAAAATATGATATTGTCTAAACGGGGGGCTTTCACCAGTGTGGACTACTGGCTCGCATCCTTATTTATTTATTTTTTATATGTTAGCTTTTGTTTTTGTAATAAAGTGTTTTATTAACTTTTTGTATTTCTGATGGGGGTCTTAGTGCCTATGAGATTTTCTACGCTCATTTCTACCTTGTGGTTACTACAATACGTCTTAATGTTTTGCCTCTGCTGGTCATATTTTTTGCAGTCCACCAGAAAGTGTCTAATTGTGTTTGTTTCTTGACACTCTTCGCACGGCTAGATCCTGCTTCCGCACGGAGTAGCTGGTTAGAATCTATGTTTTGCCCATTAAACTTTTCCTCTACCGCTTTTAATTAAGTATTTGTATTTCGATGGATGATGTCTGTATCTGTTTTAGCAGTTGTTTTGTTACATGACAATACACGGGAATAATAGTAGCTTGAATTTGGACGAAGAAAAACACAATGCTTCCTAACAAAAACTGTAGTTAAACAGGTAAATGGAAAGAAAGAAAGAAAGAAAGAAAGAAAGAAAGAAAGAAAGAAAGAAAGAAAGAAAGAAAGAAAGAAAGAAAGAAAGAAAGAAAGAAAGAGAAAAAGAGAGAGAGAAAGAAAAGACAAATTGACAGATTGAATGAATGACATAAGCATATACAAACTCCTACTGTCCTTTTCATAAAATCATCAGAGACTCATCATATAGATGGCATTTACTGCACTCATTCAAATATTGTTTTTAAGCCTGTGGCATCGATCTGAATATTTTTTCTGACTTGTAATGAGCGTAAAAGACCACCTATAATTCTTTTACAGTCAAAGATACAACATTGGTCTCAGATAATGGTGGCAACGAACATTCTCTAAAAGGCCTTTACCAGCCTCAAGCTGAGCCAAATCGGTCTCTAAGAGCTGTACAAAAACCAATATGGTAGTGTTCCTCTTATTTCGTATTGATTGTTCAGCGCAAGCAAGGAACGTTAATATCTCCTACTCTTTCTTTTCTCCCCCCCCCCCCCCCCTTTTTTTTTCCCTTTTTAAAAAAAAAAATTCTATAGCCAACAAATAACCACAAGGAAGAAAGAAAGAAAAGTAGCTTCGTTTTGGGAAGATCTATTTCACATTCCGTCTCTTTAATTGATGGTACACCCTGCAGTGAAGTACCAAGGGGTGCGCCCTGGGTAACAGCCATGAGGGTGTGGGAGGTGGGATGCCATCAGACACTTCTGTGACGGTACTGTACTGTTTAAAATGTAAATTTATAATTTCATACTTGCAAGCATGATATTTGTCTGTGTGTTTTATGAGGGGTCCAATGGAAGAATCCGCCCGGGGTGCCAAATACCTAAAGTACGCCTCTGACACTCTTATTGCTGCATTGTATCGATATCTTCAGCTAATTTTTCCACACAAAAGCTGTCATCGTCATGTCCGTATGTCTTCAAAGTTTCCTTCCATTAAGGTTTTCAACAAAATGTTATATTACTTTATATGGCCAACATATTTTATTTATCTTACTGCGATGTTAGAAATGAATCTACCTAATAATGTTTTGGTATGTCCGCTAACTAACTAGCTAGCTAATTAACTAATTTACCCAACTAACTAACTAAGTAACTAACGCACAGCTTTAGTCTGAGAAACTTCTCAGACTACAGCTGTGCGTTAGTTACTTTCTCTGGAAATTTTCAGTTCCTTAAACATTTGACATGTTCTTGATGGAGCTTTGAACAGTTTATGTGCATGTCTTCCATGTCTTCAGTCGCAGACTGACGGCGATCGGGGCCCCGGGGCAATAAGGGTCATGGGCCCCTGATTATTGCTTACACATGAATTAGGCTACAGTTGGAGGTATGGGGAGCGCGAACTCTTCAACCGCCACGGGGCCTCGTGCAGTTCTCGAAATGCTCACGCTCAGTGCTTCCAGCACGTCTTTTGTTCAACCTCTGATGAATAAAACCTGGGGGAAGAGAGAAATATAGTTGTCAGACGTACCGAACATTATGATGAAATTGATGAATAGTGCTAGACTTTTATAAAGTTACACAAATTTAGGCAGTGTGTTTACGTACAAATACAACGCGGTGAAGGTTCTCTTTAGACTGTTATATTATAGAGTGACATCTCCTTGTGATGTCGATACTCGTCTGCGATACATCAGGGGTCCTCAACCTTTTTTACTCATGACCCCCTTCTGAGCCTCATGTACCTCTGTGGCCACTCTCATTGTCGGTTAGCTGGAAAAAGAGTACTTTACAATCTTACTGTGGCTCCCAAGAAATATGGTATGGCCCTCCTTTGGCTATATATATATATATATGATACTTGTTAGCTCTAACTGTCTGGCAGCAGTACGGATGGACTTTGTGGGATGTAGTGAAATTGACAGAGATACAACGGTGAAATACCTCCAAAGATAACATTTAAGGATAAAAACATAATGCGTAGGCTGCTGATGTACATGATCGCCCAGACCGCGGGTCATCACCCTCCATAAAAATTGACTCGCTAGACAGGAGGGGAACGGCGGATAAAAAGAAAAAAATATGACTGGAAAGATTGCGTGAGACTAGAAAGGCTAAGGAGACGCAATTGGGGGGGGGAAACGGAGAAAAGTCACGTTTCCCAAGTTGACATAAAAAGTAAGCAACTCGACAGAAGGGACCATAGATATGTTACGCCACAGTCATTTATTGGACGCTTTTGCAATACCAAGCCCTTGATTTGAATTCAGCGGCTAAAACGCAGATGTTTGGAATATTACAAAATTTAAAAAGTACTTTTTTCTTAATATTAATGTTAGGAATATAAAAATTAGCTGGCCGGATGGCCTATTCTGAGCAGTGAACAAATATGTTCTTAATTTTACAGACGGATAGATAATATTGAAGATAATGACAAAAGACAGTGTTATTCACATCATCGACAGACTGTATTGAATCTAAAAGTGTCGCTAATTGTACAAAAAAACACGACCTTGAGACGCAGGTGTTCAAATCTACGTAGTATGGAAGAGAAGGGATATTGTGGTGGCTGTGTCTAAAAATAACTTTTAACGACAAAATTTTGGAGGGGAGAGAAAGGTTGGTTCAAAAATCGAGTACATTTTTGTAGAAACACAAGTAGAGACGGACAGACTAACAGATAACCATCCATACTTGACTGAAGCATGACTGAAATGACTTTAGGGTAGGAAATTTGAATTTAAAATAAACCTAGGCAGTGATTGGCCACAGACAATCATATCATTAGCGCTCAGACGCGAAAGTGGGGCCATTCTTCAATAGTTGTTCAGTGATAGACACAGATTTTAAAGTGTGGTGATTTCCATATGAAAGAACGTGAAAGAAGTTTAGGGACGCCATACTATAGCCAGCAGCTCAGCTGAGTTTTGCTAGCAATTCTGTGTTATTTATTCATAATCTGGTAAGATTGAAATTATTTCCTTATATATTTTGAATATTGTTTCATGTTCGAGTGATTTGATACTGCCATATCGAAATCTAGCCTTACAAACAAGTAGGGATTTGCTCTAGACCCCCCGCCCTAGTCAGGGTCTAGGGACCAACAATGTACATAAACTCCAGCAAGGATTATGCAAGACAGATCAAGTGTTGAGAATAATGAAACATATTACCTATCCTCTTTTAGGGCAGACAACTAATAAATATTTTTCAGAATCTATAGTCTGGGAGGATCTATCTGATGTAAAACCCACCATGGTAAATGTGCTGTTTGGTCAGAGAGATCTGACCTGTCTGTATGATGTGGTTGTTGTGTCAGTGTTGTGTCCAGACGTGGGTAGAGAATAGATTTTGACACATGGCCCATACTTTGATTGCAGAGCTGTGAGTTTCTGTTGTCAACAAAGCAGTGACTATTCAGTTGGTGACTTTACTCGAGTGTATCTGTGCAGTACTTGTGACAGAGACCACCATTATTGCCCGCCAGCACGGAGAGGTGGGACCACCTGATTTCAGCACCAGAGCTACAACTACAAGATGAGTGAGCCTCTGGTCTGCTGGACATTCACCAACGCTGTGTAGTACTAATACCCTCATAAAAATTCCCACCATTTTCTGGACACTGTGTAGTCAATATAGACAGGTGTGATGAGGCCACCCCAACAGCACAAACATTAACTATCCTCCCAAGTAGATGACTACTAGAACATTTTAATAAAACTAACTAGGATAGTACATATATATGTACACTATTGCATTTATGATATAATATTCCATGCATTTCTTTCATAATCTCTAAATCCTTTTTAAGTTCTGGTCAACCTAAAAAAATTGATCCAGAACAAAATAAATGTAATTCTATCAAAAAAATTTTACACACGTGAGTTAGTTCAGTGTATTTTAACATTTATTAATATTATTAGTCTTGTTAAATATCTGTGGGTATATCTATAACCTATTACACCACACTACATATCATAACCCTAGACACTTTACGTAGCCACATTCATAAAAAAAAAAATTAAGTGTGAGGTCGTAGTGGTAGCAAGAAAGGCCTTCTGACAATTCTCAACTACATTTTATCTCAGGAGCCTTCACAGCTGGCCTCATACAATTACATTTAGTAATATCAACATCATACAACACCATCAAACACCACTACATAAATTGGGGTCTTGTCCAGGGATAATTAGCCCAACAGTAATATTAGGATCTCCTGGTGGGAGAAATAAAAGTAGGGAAATAAATTGTAAAATTCCCTTTAAAATTAAAAGTGTCCCTGCAGATAAAAGTTGGTGAATCTTCGCAGCCAGTAATAATTGATTAGTTAACTGGTTAGTTAGAATTGGTTAGACTATAGTCATAAGAAGTACTTAGTGTATTTACTGGTTAGAGATTTATCTTGTATATTATTATATTGTCTAAAAAGTATGGCGGAGCTGGCAAAATTTAGATCAGCTGCTGTGCTCACCGCGAAGGAGATGGGAATGGATGGTCAAATTTTAATTCAATACGTAACGGCTGAATGTGATAAATATATTGAACGGGAAGAAAGGAGATTAGAAAAAGAGGCTGAAAGAAAATTGGAGTCTGACAGGTTGGTTGAAGAGAAGAAGTTAGAGGCTGAGACTAAGAGGCTGCAGATTGAGGCAGAAGAAAAACGACAGCAAAGGGAGGCAGAAGAAAAACGACAGCAAAGGGAGGCAGAAGAAAAAAGGTTGACTGCCGAAAGGGAGGCAGAAGATAGAAGGTTGCAGAGGGAGCACGAATTACGACTAAGGGAGCTGGAATTACCAGGCCCGGCTCCTGAAAATGGTGCCAGCCCTTTTGCCTCGGATGCTACGCCCAGTCTGGGAGCCTCAAACTCAGCTATGGGGTTTCATTTAGACCATTTTGTTGAAAAAGACGATGACATAGAGGGGTACCTAGGACGTTTTGAGTTATTAGCTACTACATATGGGTTAGAGAGAGAGAGAGGTGGAGTTTAAAGCTATCACAGGGATTGAGGGGTACTTCTTATGAAGTATTTGCTAAAATGAACAGGGAAGACCAAGACAATTATGACATGTTAAAGCAGGCTTTGTTATTAAGGTACGAGAAGAATGGTGAATTTTATCGTAAGAAATTTAGAAATGCCAAACTGTTGTCTGGGGAGACATACCACCAATTCTCTGCTAGACTAGAAACCTATTTGGAGAAATGGACGGCTCTGGGGAAGACCCAAGATCTTAAAGAAATGATCATGATTGAGCAATTGAGAGAGTCCATGGCTCCAGACATGAGAAAATTTCTCATGGAACAAGGTGCAGAGAAGTTGGGGGAAATTTTAAATGTTGCTGAGAGGTATCAGGCAGCCCAGGCAGAGGTAAGTGGTGCTAAAAAGAAGCACATAGACAATTTTAAAGCTCCACAGCAATTTAATAAATTTGATAATAGAGAGCAGGGAAATAAAGGTAGGACAAACTTTGAGCGGCCAAGAAATGACTATCGCGACAGAAACTCACAGTTCAATGACCAAAAGTTCAATGAAAGAAAACCGTTGAACCAAGGGAAAAGATGGTGTAAATGGTGCAAGAAGGATAACCATAACACCGAATTTTGTAGAAGGAAACCTTCAAACATTGCTGCAATGAAGTCGGG
Source organism: Oreohelix idahoensis (assembly GCA_024509875.1). Lineage (NCBI taxonomy): Eukaryota > Metazoa > Mollusca > Gastropoda > Stylommatophora > Oreohelicidae > Oreohelix > Oreohelix idahoensis. The sequence goes on along the minus strand of JAMPIV010023215.1, from coordinate 770,274 downwards.
GACGCAAAGATTAAAGGTTAATCCTAAGGGACAACAGGAACCTTATCACCCCCCCCCAGTTTGTGAGGATGTTATTTGTAATGGGGTCACCATAAGGTGCCTTTATGATACAGGTTTGGATTATGATTCAGTTGTGAAGTCTAGCCTAGTGGACCCAAGTCAGTATACCACAGAAACAGTGGAAATACAAGGGGCGACTAAGGACATACCACTCATGACACTTCCCATCGCAAGGATAACGGTGAAAACTCGCTATGTGGAAGGAGAAATCAGAGCAGCAGTGATAGATGAACCAATCTACCCTCTGATATTGGGGTGTAGATACGTCTTCTTGGGGAATCCCGAGAAACCTGTGATCATGGCGACAGTGCAGACCAGGTCACAGAAGAAGGAGGAAGAAGGTGAACCTATAAATGCTCATCCAGAGGAGATGAGGAAGGCGCAGGCTGAGGATAGGACACTCAAGCCCTGTTTTAAAAAATTGCCCAAATGCCACACACCTCCGAGCAAGGGGGAATATTTCATGAAGAACAAACTATTATACAGGAAGACAGGAACTAGATCCACTGGTCACGGACAGTTAGTTCTTCCCAAGATATATAGGGCAAACTTAATAAGGAGCTTACATGTTGGAAAAGATGGTGACCATGAGAAAGTCGGTACCATCTGCCATTATAAAGCTTCTAAGGGACGGGACCAGACGGGTTCCATGAAAAATACGTATGATAAATTAAAGATCCAGATGTAACTTTATTAAGGACCTGGACAGATGAGAAGGCGGAAGAGACTGTTACCTCATCGTATCAATATGTGAACGAACTGACCACTCGTTTGAAAGCTGGATGGAAACTGGCAAATGATAATTTGAAACAAGCCAGGAAGAAACATGCAGCATATTTTAATAGGAAGGCAAAGGACAGGGAACTGGCAGTCGGAGAGAAGGTGCTGCTTCTACTACCCGGAAGCCAGAATAAATTACAAATTGGTTGGCAAGGTCCATATACGGTTCTAGAGAAGGTGTCTAGAACAAACTATAAAATTGACAAAAAGGGGAAGGAAAAAGTTTATCATGTAAACCTGTTAAAGAAGTATCTGGACAGACCACTCCAGGAAAGCACCCCCTTATTGACCTTGGCTATTGAGAGGCTAATATTAGCTAGATTTCAGACACGATTTTTCAAGCTCTCAATTGTACAATGTTATGCACCAACTAACGACGCTCTTGATACCACAAAAGATGACTTCTATGAAGCACTTCTAAGTACCATCAACACAATACCCAAGCATGACATAATAGCAGTCATGGGTGATTTTAACGCCAAAGTAGGTGACAACAACGATGGAGTACAAAGATATCTCGGTACTCATGGCATAGGCTGTATGAATCAAAATGGCGAAAGACTTCTAGAACTTTGTGAAATATCAAACCTCGTTGTGGCAGACACCATCTTTCCACATAAGAATATCCACAAGATAACATGGAATTCACCTGATGGCAGAACTAAGAACCAGATAGATCACTTCTGCATAAGCGCTAAATTTCGCTCATCAGTTCAAGACGTCAGAGCATACAGAGGTGCAGAGATCGGAAGCGATCATAACCTCTGCATAGCTAAAATGAGAATTAAACTGAAGAAGTTATACCAACCGAATAAAAATAGAAGAATAGATGTACACAGACTGCAATCAAATGATATAAAGAAGGAATATAATGTCAAAATGAACAACTATTTCGATGCTTTAGGCAAAATTGACAACGATATCACCACCAAGACAATCGATACTAAATGGGAACAACTGAGAACAGCAATGACAGAAGCAGCTGTAGCGACCACCGGATACCTAGTACATAAAAAGAAAAAATGGATGAGAGAAGATACTTGGGATAAAATACAAGAAAGGAAAACAGCAAAACTTAAACTACTAGCGGCAAGTACACATAATGCAGTTGAATCTTGCAAACTAACTTATAACTTGTTAAATAAAGAAGTGAAGACAAAAACTCGAAGAGATAAAAGACATTTCATCAATGAACTGGCCGTAGAAGCTGAAAATGCTGCAAGAACTGGTAATAGTAGGTGCCTTTATCAAATTACAAAACAACTATGTCACCAGCCTACTGCTATGGAAACACCTGTTAAAGGTAAATTAGGGAATTCAATACCAACAGAAAAAGAACAAATGAAGAGATGGGCTGAGCACTTCATGGAGGTGCTAAACAGACCACCACCAACAGTAACACCTGATTTTAATAATGAAACATCCACAACCACTTTGCCAATAACTTGCGATGAATTCACGCTGGACGAGATCAAACAAGCTGTTAAAAGATTAAAAAATTTTAAAGCTGCTGGAGTTTTCAAAAAGCCTTTGATAGTCTACACCGCCCATCATTGTGGAAGATACTTACAATCTATGGTTTTCCAACAAAATATGTGAATATAATCAAAGCGCTATATGACAATGCAAGATGTTGTGTTAGAACAAATAAAGGGAATACAGAATGGTTTACAGTAGAAACAGGGGTGAAACAAGGCTGTATTATGTCACACTACTTTTTGGAATAGCTATTGATTGGGTTATGAGAAACTATACCCACAATGAACAATTGGGTATAAAATGGACAAATGGAAAATTCCTGGGGGACCTGGATTTCGCAGATGATGTAGCATTCTTAAGTTCAACACCAAGACAATCCCAAGAAGCAATAAATAATTTGTGTCATCTCTCGGTTAAAATTGGTCTCCAAATAAATGCCTCTAAAACTAAAGCTATGAACTTTTCTAACGAGACCTTTGATATCATCTTGAACGGGGAAAAACTACAGAAAGTTGAAAGTTTCAATTATTTAGGCAGTAAAATGACTCAGGATGGTGACACAACAAGAGAAATCCATACTAGAATTGCTTTGGCAGCTAGCGCCTTCAATAGATTATCTAACATTTGGAAATTACGATCATTGAATATACATACCAAGCTTCGTCTGTTTAATTCAAATGTTATCTCAGTGTTAACATACGGCTGTGAGAGTTGGAAAATAACAAAATCATTGGAGAACAAGCTGAATACATTCGAGAACAAATGTCTTAGAAAACTCATGAACATCAGTTGGAAAGAATTCAAGACTAATCGACAAATAAGAGAAGACTCTAGGCAGAAATATGTCTCCGACTATATAAGGAAAAGACGATGGTCATATATCGGTCATGTCCTACGAATGCAAAAACAACAGAATACCACTACAGGCGCTCACTTGGGTTCCTGAGGGTAAGCGGAAAAAAGGAAGACCAAAAGAAACACTCAGAAGAACAATAATAAGAGAAGGAAGAACGTTGGGCCTAAATAATGTGCAAGAGCTAAGAGGAGTGGCGTCACAACGAACAACCTGGAGAGCACTGGTTTCTGCCTTATGCGCCGTGTTTGGCGCTTAAAGAATTTATTATTATTATTATTATTGCAACCCAGATGCAAAAAGAACCACTCACCTCACATGAATACCCATTACATCCTTGTGAAACCGCAGCACAGGTAAAAGTCAGTAAGCACCTGACTAAAAACCAGAGGGAGAGAGTTCAACAAGTTCTGGAGGAACATACAGATGTATTAACAGATAAACCAGGCCATACAAATTTGCTACAGTATGACATGAAACTGGTAGACTCAAACCCAATCTGTATGAGAGCCTATTCTATTCCGTTCGCGAAGGAGAAGGCATTGAAGGAAGAAATAGAGTATTTGTTGAAGGAGGGGATTATTTCGCACAGTGAATCATCTTTTAGTTCTAGTGTCGTTTTGTTGAGAAAACCGTCTGGGGAACACAGACTGTGCATAGATTACAGGAAACTGAATGCTGTCACAGAAGGACAAGTGGATCCATTACCAGACACAAAACAGTTATTTGCCAGACTGAACAAGGCAAAATACTTTTCAAAGGTGGATCTTAGTAAAGGCTATTACCAGATCCCAGTGAAGCCTGAAGTGAGACCTTATTTGGCTTTTAGCACTTCGGATGGACATTATGAATTCAATATGCTACCATTCGGACTGAAAAATGCTCCGAGTGTGTTTTCAAGGATGATGCGCAAATTGTTGGATCCCCTGAATAACCCATGTATCACAAATTTCATGGATGATATTCTCGTCGCCACCGAGACATTTGAAGAACACATTGAAGCTCTGGAGATGTTGTTTGATAGACTTCGGGAGGCGAACTTAACGGCTAGGCCAACAAAATGTTGTATTGGATGCAAAGAGTTGGAATTCTTGGGGCACACTGTATATCAGGGTAATATGACCCCTGATCCTAAGAACTTGGAAAAACTGCAGAGAGCACCTAGGCCACAAACAAAAAAAGACGTGCGATCATTCGTGTCGTTATGCGGATTTTATCAGAAATACATCAAAAATTTTAACGCTATATGTGCTCCTCTGACTGATCTGACTCGCAAGGGACTTCCAGATAAAATTATTTGGACTGCACAATGTGAACTAGCGTTCCAAGAGTTAAAGGAAAAAACTCACTAGCAAGCCTATTCTCAAACTGCCTGATTTGACACAGGACTTTGTCTTAAGAACCGATGCAAGTAATGTAGGACTCGGAGGGGCTTTGTTGCAAAGATCATCTTCACCTGATGGGGAACTGAAACCAGTCGCTTATGCAAGCCGCAAATTGAATAAGGCGGAACAAGGATACTCCACAAGCGAAAAAGAATGTTTAGCGTTAATCTGGGCAATAAAGAAGTTTCAAATCTATCTGTATGGTAGGACTTTTGTGGTGGAGACGGACCATCAGCCTCTCGTGTTCTTGTCTCAGGCTAAGCATGAAAACGCAAGATTGCTGAGGTGGTCTTTATTGCTTCAACCTTATCAGTTCAGTATCCAATATATCCCAGGCAAATTGAATGTCGGTGCAGATTTCCTCAGTCGGCACCCCTGTGATCAAAATTAGAGTAGCGGCAGACGTGAGGAGTAATTTTACCTATGTGTATCGCTGGTTTTGGAACTTGCCATAGGCATGTTTTCAAGTGGGGAGATGTGTAGTGAAATTGACAGAGATACAACGGTGAAATACCTCCAAAGATAACATTTAAGGATAAAAACATAATGCGTAGGCTGCTGATGTACATGATCGCCCAGACCGCGGGTCATCACCCTCCATAAAAATTGACTCGCTAGACAGGAGGGGAACGGCGGATAAAAAGAAAAAAATATGACTGGAAAGATTGCGTGAGACTAGAAAGGCTAAGGAGACGCAATTGGGGGGGGGGGGGGGGGGGAACGGAGAAAAGTCACGTTTCCCAAGTTGACATAAAAAGTAAGCAACTCGACAGAAGGGACCATAGATATGTTACGCCACAGTCATTTATTGGACGCTTTTGCAATACCAAGCCCTTGATTTGAATTCAGCGGCTAAAACGCAGATGTTTGGAATATTACAAAATTTAAAAAGTACTTTTTTCTTAATATTAATGTTAGGAATATAAAAATTAGCTGGCCGGATGGCCTATTCTGAGCAGTGAACAAATATGTTCTTAATTTTACAGACGGATAGATAATATTGAAGATAACGACAAAAGACAGTGTTATTCACATCATCGACAGACTGTATTGAATCTAAAAGTGTCGCTAATTGTACAAAAAAACACGACCTTGAGACGCAGGTGTTCAAATCTACGTAGTATGGAAGAGAAGGGATATTGTGGTGGCTGTGTCTAAAAATAACTTTTAACGACAAAATTTTGGAGGGGAGAGAAAGGTTGGTTCAAAAATCGAGTACATTTTTGTAGAAACACAAGTAGAGACGGACAGACTAACAGATAACCATCCATACTTGACTGAAGCATGACTGAAATGACTTTAGGGTAGGAAATTTGAATTTAAAATAAACCTAGGCAGTGATTGGCCACAGACAATCATATCATTAGCGCTCAGACGCGAAAGTGGGGCCATTCTTCAATAGTTGTTCAGTGATAGACACAGATTTTAAAGTGTGGTGATTTCCATATGAAAGAACGTGAAAGAAGTTTAGGGACGCCATACTATAGCCAGCAGCTCAGCTGAGTTTTGCTAGCAATTCTGTGTTATTTATTCATAATCTGGTAAGATTGAAATTATTTCCTTATATATTTTGAATATTGTTTCATGTTCGAGTGATTTGATACTGCCATATCGAAATCTAGCCTTACAAACAAGTAGGGATTTGCTCTAGACCCCCGCCCTAGTCAGGGTCTAGGGACCAACAATGTACATAAACTCCAGCAAGGATTATGCAAGACAGATCAAGTGTTGAGAATAATGAAACATATTACCTATCCTCTTTTAGGGCAGACAACTAATAAATATTTTTCAGAATCTATAGTCTGGGAGGATCTATCTGATGTAAACCCACCATGGTAAATATGCTGTTTGGTCAGAGAGATCTGACCTGTCTGTATGATGTGGTTGTTGTGTCAGTGCTGTGTCCAGACGTGGGTAGAGAATAGATTTTGACACATGGCCCATACTTTGATTGCAGAGCTGTGAGTTTCTGTTGTCAACAAAGCAGTGACTATTCAGTTGGTGACTTTACTCGAGTGTATCTGTGCAGTACTTGTGACAGAGACCACCATTATTGCCCGCCAGCACGGAGAGGTGGGACCACCTGATTTCAGCACCAGAGCTACAACTACAAGATGAGTGAGCCTCTGGTCTGCTGGACATTCACCAACGCTGTGTAGTACTAATACCCTCATAAAAATTCCCACCATTTTCTGGACACTGTGTAGTCAATATAGACAGGTGTGATGAGGCCACCCCAACAGCACAAACATTAACTATCCTCCCAAGTAGATGACTACTAGAACATTTTAATAAAACTAACTAGGATAGTACATATATATGTACACTATTGCATTTATGATATAATATTCCATGCATTTCTTTCATAATCTCTAAATCCTTTTTAAGTTCTGGTCAACCTAAAAAAATTGATCCAGAACAAAATAAATGTAATTCTATCAAAAAATTTTACACACGTGAGTTAGTTCAGTGTATTTTAACATTTATTAATATTATTAGTCTTGTTAAATATCTGTGGGTATATCTATAACCTATTACACCACACTACATATCATAACCCTAGACACTTTACGTAGCCACATTCATAAAAAAAAATTAAGTGTGAGGTCGTAGTGGTAGCAAGAAAGGCCTTCTGACAATTCTCAACTACATTTTATCTCAGGAGCCTTCACAGCTGGCCTCATACAATTACATTTAGTAATATCAACATCATACAACACCATCAAACACCACTACATGGGAGAATGATTTTTTTTTTTTTTTTTCGTACGCCCGCTAATACTCGAGGCGAAATCTCAGGTTATTATTTATGTCTAACCTGACATTGATTTTACGTGAGTATCCCTTTATTTCTTGTACAGAGACAGGTGTCCCTCGCCATTCAGGCAAATACTCGCCGATTTCGGAGGTACCCATTGCAGCTGGGTCGGCTCAGGAGCCGCCAGTCCCTGGTCGACGACACTCCTTCAAATGTCCTCGTTAGGTCTCGAGTTAATCCAGTCCAAATCCCGGTCGACGAAAAATCCTCAAATGCCGTCGCCCGGGTTTGATCCTGTATCACCCGGTCGCCAGAGCGGTGTTGTAACCACTACGCTAGCGCGGCTCCCTTGGGAGAATGATAAAAGGCTTGTCTTACACGCTCGATGTTTTCCTCAGATGTTCTTGGTCGTCCACTCCTCCCTTTATCCAACACTGTCCCTGTCTCCATAAATTTCTTGTGCCATGCACGAATTGACGGACGTGACGGTGGATCTCTTCCATACTTAGTTCTGTAGTTTCGCTGAGTCTGCCTTTCCGATTTTGTTTCAATAAACCATGATACACATTGTGCCTTCTCTTGAGGAGTAGCCTTTTTTTTAGGGGTTCATTTAACAGTACCTCTTTCATCAACAGGGTACTTGAAATACGATAAAGGTATGTGATTAAAAACTTTGATAACCACTGAGTACATAGAACAAATCTGATTAAGATATCTCATCAATTGCCTTTGTAATAAATTTGTTAAATTGTAAAGTCTCTTTACAATTTAACAAATTTATTACAAAGGCAATTGATGAGATATCTTAATCAGATTTGTTCTATGTACTCAGTGGTTATCAAAGTTTTTAATCACATACCTTTATCGTATTTCAAGTACCCTGTTGATGAAAGAGGTACTGTTAAATGAACCCCTAAAAAAAAGGCTACTCCTCAAGAGAAGGCACAATGTGTATCATGGTTTATTGAAACAAAATCGGAAAGGCAGACTCAGCGAAACTACAGAACTAAGTATGGAAGAGATCCACCGTCACGTCCGTCAATTCGTGCATGGCACAAGAAATTTATGGAGACAGGGACAGTGTTGGATAAAGGGAGGAGTGGACGACCAAGAACATCTGAGGAAAACATCGAGCGTGTAAGACAAGCCTTTTATCATTCTCCCAAGGGAGCCGCGCTAGCGTAGTGGTTACAACACCGCTCTGGCGACCGGGTGATACAGGATCAAACCCGGGCGACGGCATTTGAGGATTTTTCGTCGACCGGGATTTGGACTGGATTAACTCGAGACCTAACGAGGACATTTGAAGGAGTGTCGTCGACCAGGGACTGGCGGCTCCTGAGCCGACCCAGCTGCAATGGGTACCTCCAAAATCGGCGAGTATTTGCCTGAATGGCGAGTGACACCTGTCTCTGTACAAGAAATAAAGGGATACTCACGTAAAATCAATGTCAGGTTAGACATAAATAATAACCTGAGATTTCGCCTCGAGTATTAGCGGGCGTACGAAAAAAAAAAAAAAAATCATTCTCCCACAAAGTCCATCCGTACTGCTGCCAGACAGTTAGAGCTAACAAGTTCAACAGTGCACAAAGTCCTACACAAGAACTTGCGATTGTACGCTTACAAAGTGCAACTCTTACAGGCACTCGAGCCAAATGATAAACCAAGACGAAAAGAGTTTGCAGTTAACATGCTGAAACGAATTTCTGAGGATGAAACGTTCCTTACCCGAGTTTGTTTTAGTAATGAGGCAATCTTTCATGTTTCAGGGAAACTGAACACACATAATGTGAGAATCTGGGGATCAGAACACCCTCATGTGACTAGGGAACTTCACCGAGATAGTCCAAAGGTGAATGATACCATTGCCACCATTGATGAGGCTATGCTACAGCGAACATGGCAAGAAATCGAGTACCGTCTTGATGTGCTTCGTGCAACTAATGGTGCCTATATAGAGGTGTATTAAATGAGGCAAAAAAAACTTCAATATCTACTTCTCATTTTGTAATAATTTCCACATATTTGTCTTTTCATTTGCCTTTGTAATAAATTTGTTAAATTGTAAAGAGACTTTATGGACACTATATATATATATATATATATATATATATATATATATATATATATATATATATATATATATATATATATATATATATATATATATATATATATATATACAGTATACCCACGTTAAGACCCACTGCGATACATGACCAAGGTCATCATTACAAGGGGATGTCACTCTATAATATTAAAGTCTAGCATAATAACAACAACTCAACTAGTCTATATCAGTTATTGTGCAGTTTTCACCGAGCTCACCCTAACAAAAATTGTAAAGCGTTGCATAATTCCATCAAATTATCTCTCTTTTATTATTCGCTGCAATCCTAGTAATTAAGATGGCAACGTGCTTAAGTTATGCCCCGAGGAGTTTCAGACTACAAATGTTATTACAAGAAGCCTGCGTCGAAGTAGGCTTACATGCACCAACAGCTGTAGTTTCTATGGCAGTTTGTTTTGGTTGAAATTAACAACTTGTTGGTTCGATTTCACTCAAATGTTTGCCTTCCCCAAATAAATAGCAGAGGTAGATGTCCATTTATAGTTGGGTAGACTAGAGCATCAGCCTATCATGTTTCGATCCCAGAACATGGTAACATATTGCTAATATTTAATAAGGAGTAAATTAAGTATTAGCCTAACCCAAACATCTCCAGCTTTCACACACCTCCCACCACTTTTTTTTTAGGGGGTGTTTACACCATAATATGAAGAGACGTATCATTTTAGGGCAAAGGAAAAACAACCCTCACACACAATTTTTAAAATGCTAATTTACTCTCTTACAGTAATTAGACAGGAGGTATGATACCACAGTTGGGTACCAGCAAATAAACATCTGAAATTAGAAGCACTCTATAACCTAATTATAACCATCGGAAGCTGAAAGGGTATTTTTGTAACCCAATCTTTAAATGGATTTCCCCCAATTTCCTGTTTGTCATGAAGTCAGTTTCAAATTGACTACATTTACCATGTGCATTAAAATGTGTCAGTAATGTTAGAATCATAGAAAAGTAGACAGTCGCACACATGTTAGCTAGCTGCCTATCAATACGTCGGCTGTGGCACTTTGATTTATTGAAAACTTAAGCACAACCACTAACCTTAATCACAACCCGAAGCCAGTTTTGAGCCTTTTTTCCGACAAACATTGAGGCCATAAATTGAATAACAACAAGAAAAAAATCAACTTACCACCCACAAACTCTGCAAATCCATATAAAGCCATCATGGATGTGGTTCCATTCCACCAGACTCATGCTTCTCTTACATTTTGGATTTCATAACGATCAATAATGAAACCCTTGCTGGTATTTTAATTACTGTGAGTGACACTGCCAATGTATTGATAGCCATTTGGGAGATATTGCCAAGTCTGTCTACAATTCAGCCATAATATTTTGCACATCTGATATGATAATATGATTTTGTAAGTTGTTTATTCTGCAAATAATTCATTAATTTATTATCATTAAATAAACTACATGCTTTTTTATTCATTCAGCATACAAGCCAAAGATGTGGCTCAAACAACAGTAGCTGTGGTGATCCCAGTGATCCAAAGTATGCTAGCAGGAAAGATAAGCCAATTTCAGAGACACAAGCCAAACATCATATGAACAAACTCTCTTCTGAGCCAGTCAAAGGAAAGATTTGTAAGAAACAACCTGTCAAAATCTTACTAGAAGCAGGAAAAACCTATTTTTTCTGTACTTGTGGTTACAGTAAAAACCAGGTAAGCGTGAGAACTAATTTCTTTTGAATGATTTACACAATACGGGGACATGCACCAGATCTTGTCTAAATGGCTATCGATACAATGCCAGTTTTTGCGCATGCATGTTCTTTTTCATCTGGAATTACATCTCATGAGTAACAGTATTAGGGTTAGCAGGTTATCGTTAGGGTTATGCCCACTCTGTCCCCATATTCTCTGATTCAATCAGCGTAGGCTTAGGTTGCACATACTGATAAATATTTGTCAATGCTAACCTTATCCCTAATCCTGTTTTCATTTATTTCAAGAATAATTAAGTGTGACAAACACAGGTTAAAATAAAACAATAAAATATTAACTTAACGCTTATTATTGCAACTCCAGATCCTTATTAAGGGTTGACTTGGACTTAATTGACCACCGTAACGATAGCCTTTGGGTGGAAATCTGGCACATGTCCTACTGTTCCTGATTCAACACTTTCTTTCTTCTATACATTGTGATGGATTAGGGAGGGATTATTGTAGTTTTTCATTCCAGTGCAAACACTGATGTTCAACAAGTTGGCATACATTGTGTTCAGGGTGTCTGCCACCTCCTGGGCCCATCTTTTCCTGGGCTATTCTCTTGTCATAGCCAATTTTACATTATTCTTTTATGTATTGCTGGTTGACCATGATTCATTCTGTCAAAAATTAATCTCTCTAGATCACTTGTCTCTAATCTTTCGTTACATTCCTTCACTGTGTTGTTTCTGTTTAACAAAGTTCCTGACCATTTTCTTGCTTTTCAAGTTAATTTGGATCTTTTTGACTGCTTTTACTGAGACAACTTATTTCACACATGATGATATGTTAGTCTTTCTCGTTGGTTGCAATCCATGATTGGCTTTTGTAGCGTCTCTATGAAGTTTGAGAGCCATGAGAAAAACTGTAAAACTCCAAATGTAATATTTTACCTTAATAATCTCTGATTAAATATTGACTTATTTAACTCAGTCCTTTTTACTCCTGATGAAGCATTGAGTCCCTGCACAATTCCTCCAGCATACTGTCTTCCCATGTGTTACAAGGTTCTGAAAGGGGAGCAAAGAAAAGTAATACTGTAGCTATCAGGCTTGTGATAATAGGTGACTAATGAGGGCTTTCAACCCATTTCTGTTGAGATTTCAAAAATTTTAGCAAAAATATGAACAAGTCAGCTAACAACAGTAATTCAACTAGAACTGGAGACATCATGGAAAGAGATGAGGGAGAAATGGAAAGTCCTTGAGCTGATGGCATGAAACAGGAGGACGTGGCATGTGTTTGTTGAAGTTGGATGCTCCAGAACTACAAAGTTACAGATATATGGTTAAAGAAGTAAATAAAATAAAGAAACCCGAGGCCTCTGAGCAATAACTGATAAATGAATCTAGGTAAATAGCAGACACTCGTAAGACAGAAAGAATTAGGATACTCGACAATACACGCAAAAAAATAACATAAGTGATAGCCTTTCAGGGACATTCACCAGGAATCACACCAGGTGGTACAATAGCAAGAACTGTTTAGAAATAACCAACAGTTTATAGACTCAGCGCTCACAAAATACTTAGCAAATGTAGACTGAAAAAATGTTTCAGGTGCCAAAGTAATTCTAGAACATAAGATTTCATACTCTTTGACAAGTTGTGGTTAGTACTTAACCTCTAGTCATTGAAAGTGGCATGGATTAACATTTGAATAGTCTCAGATTCCAGTAATTGTTTGTCAGAGGTAGTGTACATAAGGATCCCGTTACACGCCCATTGAGGCATATTGGGAATATGGTGTTAGGCCCATATTTTCTTGACCATCGGCACACTAGGGGTGATGTGGTCAGCATCACGCCGGCCGCCTTAACCTTCCCAGAGTTGCTCTGGTACCCAATTCATGAGGCTGGGTCAACCCCGGAGCCGTTTACGGTCTAAAAAATCTCACCTCAACTGGGGATCGAACCACGGACCACTGAGCTAGGAAGCCAGTGCACTAACCACTATGCTACAGCGGCTCAGTGTACATAAGCATTTTCATAATTTTATGACGTGAAAAAAGTCACTGTTCTGTTTACAGTGTGAGTTGTACATCCGAAATCTGTTGTTGTTTTCTTTTTTAGTTTTTTTTGTAGCAGTGATTTGTAGCTGAAACATTTCTGCCAGGTGAACATTCCTTTCAGACATGACATCAGTTATTTGGTTTCAAAAACCTGTGTTGTCTAGGTTAAATGATTTTTTTATTGTTTTTATAAAATTGAACTGAAACGTAGCAGCCCTAGATCACCTTTATTAATACAAACAGTTGTTTATTCTGGTTTTGAATAGATAGAACATATATTACATTTTAAAATCTTCAAGTACCATGACTGGTGGTGTAGATGATCATGTCTCTCCACAACTTCCTATCTCCAGTAAGTTTATCAATTCTGTTGCTGATGTCAAACTGTCTAATATCTTCTCTTTGTTATCCTGTATATCTTTTTGCTTCAGTCTTTCCTGTTGGCAGGAAAAATATTATTTTTTAACAGCTAATTGAATTGCTTTAATTTAAAGCATATATAGTCTTGTGTATTTTTTAATTAAGCAAAGTTCACTGTATCTTAGTACAGTGAGTCAGTGGAATAGCTTCTAGAACTCTTCATAAATGGTAGTGGAAAAAATTATTCCACTCAGATTTAAGTTATGCAATGAGAGGCACATCTCCAATCCAACCTGCAAGTCTGGAAGGAAGAGCTGGAGAAGAGAGGGATGGTCATAAGCAGCTCTAAAACAAAATTCATGGTGATATCACGAGAAGAAAGAAGACATCAGATTAAGCTGGAAGAACAGGTCCTGGAGCAGGTCGACCACTTTAAATACCTCGGAGCTATTATAGACCGAAAGGGAGGCATCAAAGAAGAGTTGGCCACTCGAAAAGCAGCAGCTGGGAGACTTTTTCAGGCCATAAATCGAGGATTCCTCAGCAAGAGAGAGGTTGGTAAAAAACGAAGATGGCTGTATACCGCTCCACCTATGTCCCAGTCTTGACATATGGATGCGAGTCATGGGCAATGACTACAACCCATAAAAGCCAGATCCAAACCTCAGAAATGAGGTATCTGAGGAAGTTGGCTGAAGTAACAAGAAGAGACATGGTACGCAACCAGACGATACGTCAAGGCCTTAAATCCTACCCCCTGCAGACCCAAGTAGAACAGTCCCAATTAAGATGGTTTGGCCATGTCTGCAGAATGGGAGAAGATCGGATACCACGACAAGCATGGGAAACAAAGAGCCAAGGATCCAGACCCCGAGGACGACCCAGAGTCCGCTGGGAGGACAACGTTAGACAATCTTTGAAGGACCGAGGACTAGAATGAAACCAGGCCAGGAGGAAGACAGCCGATAGGATAGTCTGGCGCTCTCTCTTCCAAACCTCTACACCTCACAGTAGAAGGGGAACGACTAAGTAAGTAAGTAAGATTTAAGTTATGCTCGACCTTGTTATAGGTAAAGGAAAAAAGGTAAAGGAACCCGTTACACGCCCATTGAGGCATATTGGGAATATGGTGTTAGGCCCATATTATCTTGACCGTAAGAGGGGTGATTGGTCGGCAACGTTAACCTTCCCAGCTCGACCCATTGGGGCTATGCCAGTGGGCCTATTTTGCAAAACCATAGACCACTGCGCTATGACATAAAATTTATGTCATTTTTATAAGTTGCAGCAAGGGTTCTATATTTTCTTTGTGTATGTGTAAATGATACACACACATAATTGTGTCTTTCACCTTTATCCTGGTATTAGTTTAACAGCAGTACTACTGTTGCATGTTGAGAACTGTCTAGTAACACACATTTAGTTTAACATAAGTGATCTTCCATTTCTTGTAACTTTTCATTGCAGCCTATCTGTGATAGTTCCCACAAAGCACCAAACTTTGTTGACAACCGCCCTTTTAATATCAGATACCAGCCCTTGCCTTTCACAGTGGAAGAGACAAAAGAATACTGGCTTTGTCTGTGCAAGCAGTCAAATAAACGCCCTTTTTGTGATGGAACACACAAGCGACAGGATATTCAAGCAGCTGTCGGATCACAAAACATTTAGCTAGCCCTTAACGATGTTATACTAGCTGATTTTTGCATTCATGCCATATTATTTGTAGTATTAATTTAATAAATAATATGTTTGTGGTTGAGATAAAGTGTGGAAAAGTAAGATAAAGTTGAAATAGAATAAGTTGTACACCAGTATGGCATGACGTACAGTGAAGTGTTCCAGTGGCCTTTCGTATAAGCAGAGTATTATTTATTCATGTGAACTTTTTTGCTAGACTGTTTGCAATTAATGAATTCAAGGACTTTTTTAGCACTAACAGGATATGTCAGCTTTTGCTTTGCATTATTTTTGGCATGTTCAGATGCAGTTATCATAAATATGTTTTGTTCACTAGTTTAACTTCATCATGTCACTTCTGTATGGTTTTTTCTTTGCAGTTATATGAATCTTAGCATGGATTGGAATTGGCAAACAGTGTTCTGGTAGGAAAAAAAAATTCAGTGACAGGCGTGTACATATCTTTTCCCTCTCCAGCAAGTTAGAAGCATGAATTGAATCTCCAAAGAATGTGATGTCACTATTCAGACCAAGGAAGAGGAGCTAGAGGCTCCACCACATGCAGGTTGGGCTCAGTTCTTTTAGGTACTGGAGCCTTGAAAAGCTTGACTGGCATGGTAACTTTGAGTCTAGACACTGCTCTGTTGACCAGAATGAAAGTGCTCATAGCATTCTGGATTGAATGTACTTTGTTGCAAAGAATGTTCAGGTCTCATCTGGTTCTGGTATCTCCAGACAACCAGGTTGTTGTCCAGCCTGACTTTATACATCATGCTTCCAGTGATATGCATGACTTGTCCCTGGAACCAAGGGTCATACTTAGAAGAAGAGCTCCTGACAAAAACAGTGTTGCTGACATTGAAGTTTGAAGATCTGTCGCAGTTGGACATGAATCTTTATTGTGCCTGAGAAATCATCTGTGACAACTGTATTTTTGAGCATATCTGTGGCTTCATTTGATTCGTACGTGCATTTCTTGTAAGGGTGCTTTTTGTATGTTCTGTCCTGACTTTCTGGCAGGTTGCTGACTAGTATACCACTTTTTATCGCATACTTATGCTAGATGTTCTGTGTGTTGCAAAAGTGGCATATGGAGCTAGGGTAATGATATTCAGAACAGTTGTGCTTCTCTGTAGCAGGCAGGGCTTGATTTAAAATTTGGTATAGAAACTGATTTCACCTTATGTTATTGACTGACCATTTTTGTGGTCTTGACATTATTTTCTTCTTCTTTGCATTGGAAACTCATCTGGTTGACACTAGGCTGAGGATCATCACAGCTTCTGATCTTCTCATTTGCAGCACTTGTTTCATGAAGCTTTGTAATCTATGAAACCTTTCTCTAATGCCAGGTTTTCCCAGTCAAGGCCATCTTCCTTATGGCCTAATGAGGAGCTTGTAACACTACAATCTTCTTCTTCTTCTTCCTCGTTCGTCCTGAAAAGGACGTTGGTTGCGTTGTGTCTGTTTACGCCGGAGCTGTGATATCTGCACCTTTCGGTCGACACATCCGACTTCAGCACGGCATTTTTTGGGACCGGGTTTGCCTTCCCTCTGCGATCCCTACTCTCTCAGCCAGACTGCAGTGATGCAGTCTGTTTCCAGGACCACCACATGGAGGTGGAGTAGGGTCTTGGTCAGCTCTGGTTCGCTGACCCTGATGCAAGCAGTCAAGCTATGGGTCGCTGACTGCATTCTCTATTGCTGCATCTTTGGGTCCCTTAACACTACAGTCAGAACTGGCCATAAAAGTTGTTCAGGGTGGTCCAAGGTCTCATGATAGCTCCCTCCGTCGTGCGCCGTGCCATTTTAAATTATACTCCGAGACTCAGTTTCATGCTGTTGAGTTAGATCACACTGTAATTTCTGTAAGTAATGTTCCCTGTAGCATTTTACGAAAACATAATACACTTATGTTTTTAAAATCTTAGGGTGGATATTTAAAAAAATTTATGTTGAATTACAGATGGGCTCTCAATGCGCTGTTTTTTTTTTTTTTTTGTTTTTTTTTTTTTAAAGAAAGAATAATATATACTAATGGAATAATCGGAAAACATATATTTTAGAAATAACATTAATGTAAACATATAAATAGTTCTTACGTTAAACTGCAAAACAACCCAGTTTTAAATGTAATCGGAAAATATATATTTTAGAAATAACATTAATGTAAACATATAAATAGTTCTTACGTTAAACTGCAAAACAACCCAGTTTTAAATGTTTGTTTGTTTGTTTTTTATTTTTTTTAAATTGTCAATTAGAACAAGAAAGGTATTTGTAATCTAAATACAGTTTTTAAAGATGTGTATGAAACAGTAATCCATGAACATTGCAGATTTTGACAGCTAAGGTTTGCATGGAGTTGAAACGTATCAAGTAATTAGTCAGGAGAAAGTGCACATTGGAGTAGTAATTACAACAAGCACCAGTATGTTTATGTCTGAGGTCATGAGCAAAACTAAGTACTTCCATTAATCTGAATTTTCTTTAAAAAATGATCATGTTCTAGATTGTTTGAAAGAAAGGGAATTTAAGAAAACTAGAGTTGGAGCTCTTTCTTTTTCACAGACAGTAGTCCATGATGTAGTCACTGGTGGAGTAGCAATAGCTTGATATCGCACATGGGGGGGAGGGGGGTAATTGGCATGTAGGCCATACTTTGATCCTAAGTAAAGGATTCCAGGATCAAGATTAGGATTAACCAAGATATTTGATGCATAATCCATTGTCCCGAAGAATTGAGGAATTCTAAGAAATAAATTAAATAGAGGAGCACGGCAAATCAAGTAATATTTTGTAACATAATAAAAGACAGTAGAGATCAGTGATTACACTTACAAAAATATTATATGTATATATTTTAGTGACACGACTGCAGACAAGAACTAGGAGGGAGCCACCATTCTCTCACTCATTCTGCCTTTCACAGACTGGTAGTTTGCTAGGTAGTTAAGCAGAAAGGAGCATAAGAATGCAGAACTAAGAACATTATAGGTGCATAATGGTACAAGCCATTAATAAACTGCACAGCCATAGGAGTTAGACATCAATAATAGAGTACAAGTATACATATTTGTTATGCATTTTATTGAAGTAAAGAAGAAGAGAAATTGTATACACATCATGGTTTTTTGATAGTTTGTTAAGGAATATTTCCGTGGAGACAGAGTTGAAACTAGGCAGGAAACATAATCGTACTGTGTACTCATTGACGACCAAAGGTACTAGTCTGGACATTTCGAGAAAATTATTTTACCCTCTTGATGAGCAACTTCCAACTCACTTGTTCCCATCTAACCTTGCCCATGATCTGTTGATACATCAAAATGTTTTATCCATTGATGTTATGATAGACCAAGATTTGTTATCCATCAAACAAACTTGAATATCTGGGACAGAGGTGTCATCTTAAATTGCAGAGACATTGTTCATAGTATCTGTATGAAGTGTACATAAGAACCTAAGCATTAAAGGTTACTACTGTTTAATCATCTGGACTTGACATTATATATCAGTGGTGTCTGATCAGTTATTGTGTCAAGAGTCACATCTGAAACTCAAACTCACTATGTGTAGAGCCTGGGTTAACAAAAGAGTATATGACATTCATCAGCATCAAATAACACCATCCCTGTCAATCAGTCAGTGTCATTTATCTCCTCAGAGATCATAGGCCTTCAACAATCACATGCCAAGTCCCCATGTCACATGACAAGTCCCCATGTCATATGACATCAGCTCAAGATCTTTCCATGTCTTCCTGATCATTTTCATTTCTGTCTCCAATTCTCTTCTCCAAGTGTTCTTCAGTCTGCCTCTAATTCTCTTACCCTGGAGGTTCCAGAACAAGGACTGTCTGGTAATGCTATCTACAGGTTTCCAGGTGTGTCCAAATCTATCGCCAGCATCTTCTCCTTTCTTGTTCCACTGGTATTTGTCAGATTCTTGTCATCGGTTCTATGTTAGTGACCTTGTCATACCATCTCAAATCCTTCTACTTTATGCAAGCACTCCCTGTGACGGTTACTTTATTGTCCAGGTTGCCAGGTCCTGTTGTAACAGTTGGCGCAACACAAAATGAGTAACAAAACCCTATGTACAGTTGTGTCCTATTTTCAGCTTTACACAATCCCTAATTCCATACTAATGGAAGTGTGAACTTACATAGCTGATGTTGCAGTCCACTGGGTGAATGCTAAATGTTTGAGATCTCTTTAGAGATTGAGCCACCGGTAAAAGTTTGTTTAAAATTTTAGCTAATATATATGGTCCCTGATTATTCCCCAGTGAAATTTTGAGCTCAGAGATTGGTTTTTTGCAAGTGTCGCCACTCAAAATTCCAGCCCAACTTCACTTGTTGTTAATGATGTCTCTATACTAAATTGTTCTTATCTAATGAATTCACAATGCAATTTACTTTGTACCTAATTCTGATCTGTTTGTCTGTGATATAATTATGATGTCTCTTATTTTTCGGTTAATTACCTTGCATCACTGCATTTCTGTAATAGTACTCGTACACCAAACCACAAAATTTACGATTACTGATAGCCTGTCAACATGTTACCTTTCTCCAGTCTCTATTATTATTTGTCTGTCATCATTGACCTAGATCAAGGTGATGTAACATGTTATTTTCACCACATTCCATTCCTGCTTGTCTACAGGTCATTAGTAATTATAGGTCTACTATTTAACAAACTGTCAAGATAGTTAATGATTTTACATTCCTCGTTGTTTAGCTTTAAGTGATGTATTAACTGATCTGTTTCATCTGCATAATTGTTGTCTTAGTCTTTGTGTAACTAACTGTTACAACTGTAAAGACATTTGTAAATAATATGGGCAAAGTTTTTTTAACCGATTAAAGGAGGCTAAATACAGAAGTACTACACAACATGCTGTTAAACATATATATGGAGCATGAAGCCATCACCACTGCGGGTCCCCAGGCAGGAGTCCTGCACCAACCTAGCATTCACATGCTACTGTAGCAATGGTTTCTGTAGCAATTTGTTTAACATGATGAGGTTGCCAGGGCCATGCACAATCTCATATTAGTTGCCTTGTATGATAGGCATGAGAGTGCAGTCGCTCTATTCTTTCTTTGTCTCTTCAGAGACCCCCCGTAATTACTTGGAGATTTCCTTTGTGCTGTTTTGTTAAAACATAGTAAAACTTCGAACTTTTTTAAAATCTCACTACACAATTTTGAAAATGTGCAACCATCTCTACAACAAAACATCTTTTCATGGGTACTAAAATTACAGTAATCAGAAGACATTTGATAAAAATTACATCTGTATTTTTAAACTCACATTAAGGAAAATTATTGACCTACAAGCAAGTCCTGCAAAACTTAATGCTGTGCAGCACCTAACATGATTTCTGAACTAAATCATTGATAAAAATAGGTCTTGCACATCACTTTGAATGCAATGTCTGTATGGCAGTCGCCTGGGTGTTTACACACACATGCAGACAAGTGAAGACAGTATGTGAAACGCCAACTGTGAGCATTACAAGTCATAGGCAATCTTACAAGTTGGCTATGTGAATGTTGAAACAGTTGGTAGAAATTTAGCTATGAAGAAAATTATGTCTGCAGAAATTGTTATGGTTCAATTCAGTCTTCACAGAAGGTCATGTAAAATTCAATCCTTGAATTCAATTTATTAAGCTAAGTAACTCTCACTTTCTAAATTGATGAAGTTGACAAAAAAATTAGGAACCTTAACATTTTTCTGACAAACCAAATTTTCAGTTTTAAATACTTTGAGTGTATAGTGTATTAAACACAGGCAGGATAGATTGTATTATTAACATCTACTGCTAAGTAACAAAGCATAGGTGATCATGTCTCCACACAAAACTTGATGTGTAGGGGTCTTTGTCATTTATGTACGTGACTTCATCCATTGCTGTATAGCGTGATGTAAACACAATGCCTTGTTATGACAGAAAGAAGGGAAATATTGTCAGCCAATCAGAAATCGTGAAGCTCATTTGGGACGAACTGGTTTCACAATGGCGTTTTGTGGAAGAAATGACAATGTGTTAGAATAAAATGGAGTCATGTGTTGTACAAGTAACTGGAGTGACAGAAAGTAATGATAGTGATTTCATTTCTTGAAGGATAAGATCAGCTATATTCATTCCTACGGAATAGTTGCTGTGTGTATTATTTTTGGAGATAATTGAAGGTAAAGATGCCAACCTGATGAAAACTGTTGTTGAAGGATAAGAATCAGACTATATTCATTGCCAATGGTACCTATACCTTGTAGCGGTATGGCAGCTTGCGTACCCTGACAATCCCCAGAGCTATGCCAGTGGGAGTTTTACTCCTGGTAGGTTCAACCAAGCTTTTGTGTGGGTAGATAAAAGCTGGTACCCTGGTCCTCCAGGTTGGGGGTTTTAGCATAGGGCTGACACCCCTGTCTATGTAAAAAAAATAATGAAGTTACGGAAACGCACTGTACGAAGGATGGCCACCGACCGTGCAAAGTGGAATCAATTTGTTGTTGCCCTACAAGACGCCACTAGGCGTGATGGCCACTGACTGCTTTGACGGTCGGTGGTTAAGGATCGAAGAAGAAGAAGATATACAGTAGACATTCAAAAATCCGGCAACCTCCGGACCTGAGGAATGCCGGATTTTTTATGGTTATATATTCTGTATATATTTAACAGAAAATGACTACCTTTACACTTTATCTGCGATCGACAATGCACGATGTTTACGTTTTACACCACTTCTTTTATTTGCTGAATCCATAATGTGGCTAAACAGCAGCAAATAAATGATAAAATGAGAAGGAATGAGCAGGAATGCCTGTTAACATGTGCAAGCAAGACCCAACAGCTGCATCAAAACATAAACTGCTCAAGAAAACAGTTGAACGAAATCTGAGCACGATGGCCGGATTTTTGAATGTCAACTGTATATAAATGAAGCTAACGATCGTACACATAATAGGAGACATGGATGACAGCGATCCATAATCTGGTTGAACAGAACGAGCACGTTTTATGGACCATGCTGAGCACAGATTCCCCATATCAGCGAGAAAAACTAAAATTAAAACTGCAGTTTGCACTGTGCCCTCTCATACGTCCGTGCTCAGCCTATAAAAACAAGCGGAGGTTCTTTCAAAATCATACAGAGAGCAAAATAAAATCAGAAGATAGACAGACTGCTGGAGGTTGAGATAGCAGCGTGCCTGGAAAGCTTATTTCTCCATCTGCATTGCTGGGCATTTCAAATCATCACCAATTCCTCAGTCCAGTTTGAACTTCTGATCCATCCTAAGAGGGTTACTGTTCTGGTTTTGGAACAGCAGGATCTCGAACTGAAATCCACTCATGACTCACTTCAACAATAAGGAGCACCTCGGTGTGATTCTGTTCATGTATTAGGCTCCATCAGGTGTTGGTTTGCCTAGTTCAGAGTCAATAACCCAACTGCTGTGAATATTACTTTTGTAGACCAGAAGAGCTGTACCAGAACACAAGCTCAGTAAAATATATGTGAATATTCAACAACCACTGTGAGCGGTCAAAAGTAAAATATATGTGAATATTCAACAACCACTGTGAGCGGTCAAAAGTAAAATATATGTGAATATTCAACAACCACTGTGAGCGGTCAAAAGTAAAATATATGTGAATATTCAACAACCACTGTGAGCGGTCAAAAGTAAAATATGAAAAGAACAATAGAAGTGTTGTGATGATAGACTGTTCTATGTCAGGATTCAAGACAAGTGACCTTTTAGTCTTAAAAGGAAATTGAAGGAACATTCTACTTAATTTGAAGATTCAATAAGGACTTTGTGTCTATTTATAATTATAATTCAACTTTTGAATAAGTGTGAAATTAATCTTTTATTTCATCCAATATCATCATTTTCATCATTCATAATTGCACAAGAAGAAAACCAAAGATAGATGTAAATAATAAATTATTCATTAATTGTAATTCTCTGACTTGTCAAATTTATATTGTTGCATTTTTTTAGTTTTACTGAATTGTTAATTATCATAGGTTAGTTACATAGCAAAGGTGTCACCTTAGGCTCTGACTTTAATCTGAATACTATCTGAAGCATAGACCTTCACAGCCGTGACTATCCTGTGATACCAGTGCTCTTTTCTGACACTGGGAATATATTATTTTTCAGACTGACTTCTTTGTCTGTTCTATCAGTATCTAATACTGACAACTATACTCTTAAAACCCTTTCGCTACATGCTGTAATGTCCAGCTTTCCATTATCCTATTACCCTGTCTTCTTCCACTTTTTATGCCCTCTAATTTTTTCCCACTGCTATGGAGTTTTCATTTATTCCCATTCTCTTTATGTCTAGTGAAGGTCAGTTGCCTCTCCTTTAACTTTGTAATTATATTTCTATGTTCAGTAGCTCTTCTAAAGTGCACCTTTCGGTCGACACATCCGACTTCAGCACGGCATTTTTTAGGGACCGGGTTTGCCTTCCCATTGCGATCCGCACTCGCTCAGCCAGACTGCACTGCTGCAGACTGTTTCCAGGACCACCACATGGAGGTGGAGTGCGGTCTTGACCAGCTCTGGTTCGCTGGTCCTGATGCAAACAGTACAGCTATGGGTCGCTGACTGCATTCACTATTGCTGCATCTTGGGGTCCCATATGTGTGTGTGTGTGCGTGCGTGTGTGTGTGTAAATTATATGACTCCTTTTTGAGGGCTGGCAGCTAGAACTGCCCAAACAGATTAAAAGCTAGAGCTGTAGTTTCTCCTGGTGTTGTAGATTTGGCCTCACGGTAGAAGGGGAACGACTAAGTAAGTAAGTTGTAGATTTGGATAGGTATTTAAGATAGATTCTGGTCCCGTCTGAATAGAACTGAAAAAGGTGGTAACTCAGTGAGAGATAAGGTAAAGAAATAGATTTCACGAGTGAATATTAAAGGTAGAATCTGTCCCTGGATTGAGAAGATACTCTAGTCCAGCCTATCTTTACGACTGTAATTTGTTTATCAGACAGTTTTCCTTTCCGTATATATTAACATATACACTATTAACCACTCATGTACACACACAGATAAGTGATGACAATCAGACGCACAAACGTGAAAACAATAGTAAATGGAGTAGGGATATTGGGCCGAGCTGACCAACACAGGTAATTAAGTTTTGTTAAGTTTATTATCTTAAAAAAACTTCACAACATCCAATAGAAATAGAAAATCATAGGTTACTGAAATTAAAAGAATAAACCCATAAGTGCAATCCCCTCTGTTGAGACAAGATCCCACTAGAATGAAGTTAATAACCCCCAAAAGGTCAAAAGATTTGCGCTATGGTATAGAATTTGACTATACTGTAAAGAACAGAGTTTCTAATTAATCTATCCTGAAAATAACAGTATTAGCAAACAAAAGAAGAAAAAAACAAAGTGAGTACAATGATTATACAACAGAAGAATTATTCACTCCTTCTTTCTCTCGCTTCTGACAAACCTGTGGCCACATTCAGTCTCGCTTACCTAATTGTTGTTTAACAACATCTGGAACATATCTCCATGATACAAGTAACAAATCCAGTGTTGGGTTTTGGCAAAATACGCCCCAGTTACTCCAAGACTGATTAATCCTCCTGTTGGGGAACACTTACTTTGGTAATAATAATTGGATCTGTTTATGTCACATCAATTAGTCCAGGTAGGAAAATAATTACGATATCTAGTGTTCACAGTGTACAGTAGCTTGTAACTCCGTTAGTTAACGAGAAGGTCAGGTAGGTAAATCTCTCTGGATAAATCCTCGTCACAACACAGTGGTCGATAGTCGGGTAGTGTTAAGTTTGATATTTTCGCCACAGCGGGCTGAATGTAAATGGAAAAGAATCTGGGTAGCTATATGTCCAGTTACATTTATTCTTAGTGTCATATATTGGTACTCTATCTCTCTCTCTCTCTCTCTCTCTCTCTCTCTCTCTCTCTCTCTCTCTCTCTGAAACAAGAGGGCCGAACAGGTCAACCTTGAAGACCCGATATTACACAAGAATGTTTTTGGTACTATTTGACTTAGACCCCTTTTCTCAGATTTAAACCGCTGGTAGGTTTGGTTTGTGATCCATACGCAACACAGAAAATGAAATTATCTCCAACGAAATACAAAGAAATCCACTTTAACAATGGTCTAGGATTCGAAGCTAGGTATTCCGAAAAATTCTGAGGCTACTTGATAAATGATTTTAAAAGCTGGGGTATATATATAAAATAGGTATAAATTCGCTACCGAGTGCGAGATATCACGTCTTAGCCCGTATTTTGGGAAAATCTGCGGTTCAATTATCGAATGAAAGCTTTATTTCTCACCTATGCCGAAACATAGACGCTGGCCAACGAGAAAACCGTCTTTTGATCTAGCTCTCTCTGTAGCTAACTACGTTCATTGGGATCACAAACAAACGGATGAGGTCGGTAACTGTGGTTATCGCCCCTTTCTTTTCTTCATTCGCTCAAGTCCCCCTGAGAAAATGTAACCATCAAAGGTACGTCTATTGTCTTTATCGCCCTTGATTCTACAAATAGACGACCCATTCTCTTTCTACATGCATTCAGTCTGATCTGTCACTATTTCAACGATTGCCCAATCGCTCGCGTGATAATTCAGTTAACGGCTCTGGACTAGCTAATAGGTCTGTTAGTAAATACTCACTAGTGTCTGTAAGACATAGAGAAAGAAATATAGGCGTGGCTAACTTATGAGTTAGACAGATATCGAAGTGCATAGGTTCTGCGTTAACAAATCGTGCATACTAATAATAACTAAGATCTACTTACTCGGAGCAAGCAAGAGGACATGCACACCATCATAGCTGGCAGACGCTGGAGCTGGGTTGGCCACGTCCTCAGAAGAGACCCCGATGCCATCACAAGAACAGCTATGCTATGGACCCCTGAAGGAAAACGAAAGAGAGGCCGACCAAAAACAACTTGGCGGAGGACTGTGGAGGCTGAGATGCAAAGAATGAACCAGAGTTGGGGCACTGCACGAAGGATGGCCGCTGACCGAGCAAAGTGGAATCAATTTGTTGCCCTACAAGACGCCACCAGGCGTAATGGTCACTGACTGCTTTGACGGTCGGCGGCTAAGGATCAAAGAAGAAGAAGAATAAGGAAGGAAAGGTGGGAAGTCAAGACGTGCGGATTCATGTAATCTATTTACATAACCTGTCACACCTGGATACCTGCAACGTAGATGTTATGGGTGGGGGTTATACTTTTTTTAATGGCTTTATTCTAGCATGTTAAATGCTCTACCGCGTTTAAAATATCGTAGTCCAGGTTATCCTGTATTTACTGTTCTTAGTCTTCTATCATTTACTAGACAAATTATTAAGGTCTTTGTCTTGTGTAATCTGACCTATACTGTATAGTAGGGGAATAACAGACGTGATTGCGTCATTAATAGTGTGGATTGCCCTAGGTAAATTTCCGGTGTTATGTGTTGCTGGTCGCACTAATAACCCCTGTCATCGAAGCATCATTTTTGTGGTGCTTAGCTGGCAGGGAGGATAGTGTGATTCGCTTCCATAGCTAGGCGGCGGTGCCGCACGGAAGATCCTGGGTTCGATTCCCCTGTAAGCCACTCATGTCTGTTGTTTTCTGTTGTCTAGTTTTCTACTTCTTTATTATTCACGGATGCCTGAAAACATACCTTTATGTGTGTGTAATATTTACTTACTTCAGATTATACCTGAGGTGCAAAACAGTCTAGCTATAACGCAAATTAACCTCTGGTATAATCTAGACTAGCCCCGTGTAGTTCCCGGGGGGTGTCTGAAGAGACAAAGAAATAATAGGACTACTCAGGCATATCGTAAAATTCAACTAATATGAGGTTGTACATGGGACTGGTAACCTCATCGTGTAAAACAAATTGCCACAGAAACCGCTGCTGCAAGAGCACGTGAATGCTTGGTGCAGACTTCATGCAAGAGGGCCAACAACAATGGTGGCTTCATGTTCTATACGGAGCGCAAAGAAAATAATGATGATAATCTGACTAGTTGTATAATTTGGGTTGCAACACAGAAAACATGCATTCAGAGATGCAACTGAAGGAATATGCCTTCACACTAGGTCAGATGGCCGTCTGTTTAATCTTTCAAGGCTGAAGGCAAAAACAAAAATCAGAAGGGTCACTATAAGAGACTTGTTGTTCGCTGATGATGCTGCAGTCGTCACTCAAAGCCAACAGGAGCTTCAGAACTTGATGAATCGCTTCACTAAAGCATGCAAGGACTTTGGCCTCACAATAAGTCTAAAGAAAACGAATGTGCTGAGTCAGGATGCGGGTGCTGCACCAGTTATCACTATCGATAACTATGAATTGGCAGTGGTGCACCACTTCACATACCTAGGGTCTACCATCAATGACAAACTCTCACTGGATACAGATGGGTGGGTTTGAAAAAAAATCGAAAAAAGGTGATTCGTCTTACGAGGACAAAAGACAAAGAAAGTAGTCTACGTTACGGCCACAAGGCCTTCGTCAGGAAAAGAAAGAAAGTGAATGCTAGATAGGAGACATAAGAACTTAAAGAAATATAAAAATAAATAAAAATAAAATCTAGGTACTTCCCTGAAGGCGAAGCATGGCTGAAAAGGAAGTGACTTCTGACCCCGGAAGTACACAATACATACTAAGAAGCTAAAAACTAAAAAACGAAACTGAACAAAAAACTACCCAAATATAATAAAAGTGGGGACTGGAAATAGAAGAGGACAGAATAAGTAGGAGATAAATGAATATGAAATAAAAAATCAAGACAAATTAGAAAACGTGAATATCCATACATATTATGGAGGATGGCATAAAAATAGAAGAATAGGATAAGAGTGGAAAGAGTCCAAATAGAGCAAGAGAGGAAAGGGTGACCTCAGACAAAGGTGTGGAAAGTGTTGAGACCGGCTGGTTTTAGACACCCCATGCGGTGTATAAGACGGTTCTCAAGCTGTTCTCGGCTGGCAGTGTCAGAGGAGCAGGATCGGATCGCAGTGACCTGGATGTCGATGGGACCCTGGTGGTCAGGACTATTGAAGTGTGTGGCAACTGGTGTGGACTTTTGCTGAGAGATGTCATTTAAGTGCTGGCTGAATCTGTCCCCAAGTCGTTTGCCTGTTTGGCCAATATAGGTTTTGCAGCAACGTTTACATATGATAGTATAAATGACATTACGCGATTCACACGTGAAGCTACTAGTGATGGTGTACGTAGCCTTAGGAAAGGACACCTTCTGGGTTGAGATGACATACTTGCACGTGTTGCATCGTGTCCGACCACAGGGTAGTGTGCCAAAGTGAGTGGCATTCTCCTTTGGGAGACGGCTGTGAACAAGAAGATCCTTCAAGTTCTTGTCGCGTCTATATGCCACCAAAGGTGCTTCACCGAATACTGCTTGGGTCGCAGGCTCTGCTTGGAGGATAGGGAGGTGGCGGAAAAGGATCCGTTTGACAGCAGTGCTGTGAGGGTGATGGGTCAAGATTAATTTGACTCTATCTGAAGTGGATTTATAGTGAGGTATGAGGGCCTCCTGACGAGAGATGGGGAGCACAC
The DNA here is from genome assembly GCA_024509875.1 of Oreohelix idahoensis. Lineage (NCBI taxonomy): Eukaryota > Metazoa > Mollusca > Gastropoda > Stylommatophora > Oreohelicidae > Oreohelix > Oreohelix idahoensis. The sequence goes on along the minus strand of JAMPIV010023215.1, from coordinate 741,442 downwards.
GTTGGAGAGCAGAGGTGAGAACATGTTCCGGATAAAGTCTGCTACGGAAGAAATCCAACATCTCATTTGCTCGGAAGTGGAAGTCATCGTCGTCTTGGCACAAACGTCGGAGGCGGAGAAGTTGTGAAAAAGGAAGGGAGTCACGACAGGCCCGAGGATGAGAAGAGGTATACAGGAGGTAGCTGTGGGCATCTGTCGGCTTGTAGTATACTGAGGTATTAAGGCCGGAGGGCGTGATAGAAATAGTAATGTCAAGGAAGTTGACAGATACTGTGGAGACGAGGGAGGTGAACTTGATGGTGGGGTGAAAGTGGTTGACAAAGTCGATGAAGCGATATAAATCAGTCTCAGACATATCTGTGAGATCTATGCCATCATCGATATATCTGCGGTAAAACCCGGGGAAAGGACCGGAGTATTGTTGCCATATCTGATGCTCCATATGGCCCATGAACAGGCAGGCATAGCTAGGACCCATCTTCGTTCCCATGGCAACACCACTAATTTGGTCAAAAAACTGACCATTGAATTCAAAGGAATTCAGTTGAAGGACCAGTTCAGCAAGACGGAGAAGAGTGACAGTGGATATAGAAGGGCAAGTGCGTTGGTCAAGAAAAAACCGAAGAGCTCGGAGACCATCAGAGTGGGGAATAGAGGTGTACAGAGAACAGACGTCTAACAAGAAAAGACGGTAGGAGCGGTCTGCTGAGAGTCGGATAGAGGAGAAAGTTGTAAGAGCATGATTGGTGTCTTTGACAAAGGAGGGAAGATTCTCAACGATAGGCTGGAAAATGCTATCGAGGAAGTCAGAAATGTGTTCAGTAGGACAGGAACAGGCTGAGACAATAGGTCTGCCAGGGTTTTCAATCTTATGAATTTTGGGGAGCATGTAGAATACAGGCTTGCCCAAAGAGCTGTCATGAATCCTAAGACGAGAAGCTTCGGGAGGAAGAGCATTACTAGAAATCGACAGCCGCATTGGAAAAGCTGCAGCTACCTTTGCCTGCCTCACATCGCGTGTTTGGGGAAACTCCAAACTCACAATGAAGACCAAAGCTGCGGTATATAATGCCTGCGTCACCAGCACACTCCTATATGGCAGCGAGACCTGGACGACCTATGCTAAGCAAGAAAGAAGGCTCAATACCTTCCATTTACGGTGTCTACGCCGCATCCTCAGCATTTCGTGGAAAGATAAAGTGACAAATGTCGAGGTGTTGTCCCGTGCTGGCCTTCAAAGCATGTATACACTGTTTAGACAGCGCAGACTTCGCTGGCTTGGCCATGTTCGCCGCATGGAAGATGGTCGCATCCCAAAAGATATCTTCTACGGACAATTAGCACATGGCAAGAGAACAGTTAGGCGACCACAGCTGAGGTTCAAAGATGTGTGCAAGAGAGATATGAGGGCACTGGACATCGATCCAGCAACATGGGAGGATGAAGCTGCCGATCGCACTAAGTGGCGATGCTATTTACGGCGGCACCTCAGATTGGGCGAAGAGAGGCTCACACAACAAGCAGAGGAGGGGAGAAAACGTCGAAAGGAGCACCAGGAAAATAAGCAGCTGAGGGTTGTCACCTCAGGGGCGCATTCCCATAGTCAGTTATGACTGAAGGGGCTATTATTATTATTATTATAACACAAAAAAATTGTGATCTACAATGAAAGATCTCATGGTGTCCAACGGGAAATCATTGCCGATTTGACTATTAACATATACTCTCGAATGCATCGTTCCCTCTCTGCTTTCAACCGATTATATTTTAGTGAAATTAACAACTTCCGTTTGTAGGCACATAAATGTTTTTCCTTACCAATCCTTTGGCTGGAATTCTCTATCTTCGTAATTTTCTTCATCTTCAATAATTCCACATGATTAGGTAGTAAAGGTTATAACCTGTATTTACATATACACGGTTCACTTACGGTACTGTATAACAGATCTGTTTTTCAGAGAAGACAATGCTTATGAATTCAAGTTGCATTACAGATGTGTTTTCCGAGATAGTTAAAAGTACAGATTTTAGCAACAACAATACACAGGGCTTTTAAGAGGGAACAAAATATATTAGAAGATGCAATAAGTTTAACAAAGCAGATAGACAAATCTAACCCACACATTCATTCTTTAGAAGAGCAGTTAGACCTGTACAAACAACACACATACCAAGGAGCTCTCCTTAGATCAAAATTAAATACTATTACACAAGAAACACCCAGTAGACAGTATTTAGCGATTGAACAAAACGTGCAACACAGTAGACAGATCCACGAAATACTTGACATGAATGGAAAACATCAGACAGAAGACACTAATATTAGACACGCTTTTTTTGAATACTACACACAATTATACACTAAAGAGCCAACTAATGTAAACACAGGATAAATTTCTACATTACACAAAACGTTTAAGTGATGATGAGAGCAAGAAATTAGACGAAACTTTAACTTTAGAAAACTTAAGGGAAGCGATTAGTACTTTCCAGAAAAATAAATCACCCGGCCCAGATGGGTTAACGGCAGAATTTTACTTCTTCTTTTTCCCACTTTTAGGCCCCCTTTTAATTAAAGTGTTTGAGGAAGCCTTCCAGAAAGGAGAGCTTCCGAATAGTTTAAATGAATCCTTTATCACTTTAATACCTAAAGATAATGCTGACAGAAAGTCAGTCAAAAATTACAGGCCTATTTCACTTTTAAATACTGATTATAAAATTTTTAAATACTGATTATAAAATTTTGGCCAAAGCTCTCACTCTGAAGCTTAAATTATTCATGAAAAATTTGGTACATCCTGACCAACAATGTAGTGTACATGGTAGGAACATTTGTAGACATACACACTTCATAAGGGATTTCATTACATACACGCATGATAGACAGTGTCAAAGTGCAATATTATCACTAGATCAGGAAAAAGCCTTTGACAGGGTATCACATTCCTTTCTACACAAAACTTTACAAGCAAACAATATAGGTACTTATTTTAGAACATGGATAGGGATCTTATATAAAAAACCCCATAGTAGAATACTAATTAATCACAGTTTAAGTGACCCGGTTAGGCTGACACGCTCAGTGAGACAAGGTTGCCCTTTGTCTCCCCTGTTATACGTTTTAACACTAGAGCCAGTGCTGGAAAAAATAAGACAAGATGTAAACATCACGGGGACCTTTGTACCCGGGCAGGGGGAAAGAAAATCATTAGCGTACGCTGATGATACTTTATTCCTTCCAGCAACTGTAGATTCCATAAGAAAGATATTAGAAACCTTTACAGAGTTTGGATACGCTAACGAATCCAAACTAAATATTCAAAAATCTAGTTTAATGGGATTAGGTAAATGGGCAAACAAGACAGATTTCCCCTTTCAGTTAACGCAAGTTAACAGAATCAAAATTTATGGGATAAATTATTCTTGCAACCCCCACGACCCTAATACAGAGACATGGGTAAAGTTAGTAGATAAAATTCAAAACATGTTAGAGAAATATAAATACAAGACAGCTACTATTTTTGGGAGAAGTATCATAGTGAACTGTTTCATTATGCCTAAAATAATATATACAGCAAATATTCAGATTATGCCAAAGTCAGTGGTAACTAAAATAAATGTACTAATTAGGAATTTCATTTTTAAAGGCACCTTTAAAAGCATTAAACATTTAACCCTAATACAGCCCAAACACAAAGGGGGGATAGCTTTACAAGACATCAACACTAAAATTAAAGCTTTAAGGATCAAATATATAGGGGAGGTTATAAAAAATCCAGATCTTTACCCATTAGCACACTATTACATTGGACTTAGGTTAATTAAATTACACAAGTTAGGAAATAGTCAACCACATTTCTTTGGGACCCCACCACCCTTTTATAGGATATGCTTACAACATTTAAAAGGAAACGAACAGTTAGTGAAACAAGACACCAAACTCATATATAAATTACTAGTTGCAGCACAGGAACCCTATTTAGGCACACGGATTAAACGAGGGTACAACCTTTTCATAACAGACTACACACAAAGCTTCTCAAACATTCATGCAATAGACATCAAGCCACAAGCCAAACAAGTTACATTTAGGTTACTGTACGGTTTAACACCTATCATGAGTAAGCATTCAGCAATGAAAGCAGGCAAGGCGCCACCAAGGTGTAAACTGTGCAGTAACAACGAAATAGAAACAGAGGACCACTTGTTTTACACTTGTAGGACAGTGGTCCCGACAATAAACAAACTAAGAACACTGATAGCTTCCAAAACACCAGGATCACTCAACATGTACCAAGCGGTCATGTTGAATACTTTACCTACATTACAGAGACAGACAGAACTTAAATTGTTAACTCTATTAGCTGAATTTAGATTTTTAGTGTGGATATGTAGGAATAGGGCAGTACATGACGGCATACATTACGACAGTAGAATTTTCTCACAAATATACGAACAAATAACACATAACATAACAGAACAAATTTGATTTTTTTTTTTTTTTTTTTTTTGACCCTTTAGTCACCACACAAAGCAAGTAGCTTTGTTGTAAATATTATCATACATTGTAAAAACTTCTTAACACATGTCTTCATTAATCATTTCATAGTAGGGGGTCACACCCCTTTGTCGATGTATCATTAATCATCATCATCCATGTTCATCTATTGACTTGCAATATAGGGGGGGTGGGTATTATCTTCATGTGATATTGTTTATATTTTGGAATACTGTTTAGCTTTAAGAATTTTTTTATTTTTTTTATTTTTTTTTTTTAACATTATGTGATACTTGTAAAAATTTTTTGTAAATAATATTGTTATACTGACCTCAATAAAGGTATTTAAAAAAAAAAAAAAGAGATAGTTAAAAGTAATGAGTATAACCACTCTGAAAAGCGTTTAGGGCCTACATTAAACAGGAACACATCGAAATTTGAATAAATAGACAAAACGTCTGTATAGAATTAGGACCTATCCGAAACTTTATTAGTCAAATAAAACTAAGGCCATCGCAATGTAAACATTTACTTTAATACTGTAAAATATAGCAAGACTTAATTACTGTCTGACTGTCAATGCCGGTGTAGGAGACAGCAAGGACTGAACTGGCAACACGCACTGTACAGTGCATGCTACCGTTAGGTATGGAACACTTGACAAGTGAGTCCTGCCTAGGTAACAAGCACTTAACTCAGGCACGAAGCAATGTACATTGATTCTTACCTGAAAGGAAAATAAATAGGTATATCGCACTGCGTTGTAGTTATAATCCATTAGGCAGGTGTTTTCACCATTCCTTCCTTTATAGAGCAAAAGACTGGTGCGATTAAAAAGTGACGCTGTTTTTATGTTTGCTTCCTACATGTAAGCAATGTCGGACATCGATGGAAATTCTGACTTTTGGGTTATTTTAAGCGAAGACGCCTAGGCTCCTTGTGGGAATATCGTGATTGTTCAATGGAGTAATCGATTGCTGATTGATGGGACGGGTTTATACATCAAGAAACAGCGCACTGGACGAATAATTCAAATTATTCAACTTAGTTACATCTGGACGACGAGTAATTGTGAGACCAATCTCCCTTCTACCTAGGTTCCGCTCACTGTACAGTGTCCGGTTCCGCCAGGTAGGAGGCACTGTACAGTGCTCCGTGTCGTTAAGTACGTCCTACCTACTACACTGGTCTAGGCCGAATCCTCCTAATCGGGACCTATTGCCTAGATCGGCTACGCGCACGGCATTGACATGTGAAACTAGTGCAGGAAAACGAACAACCTCCAACTGTAAAATCAGTTGACCTCAAGATGCAGCAATAGAGACCGCAGTCAGCGACTCATAGCTTGACTGCCTGCGTCAGGACCAGCGAACCAGAACTGGTCAAGACCGCACTCCACCTCCACGTGGTGGTCCTGGAAACAGTCTGCAGCTGTGCAGTCTGGCTGAGCGAGTGTGGATCGAAATGGGAAGGCAAACCCAGTCCTAAAAAATGCAGTGCAGAAGTCGGATGTGTCGACCGAAAGGTGCAGATATCACAGCTTAGGCGTAAACAGACACAACGCAACCACCGTCCTTTTCAGGACGAACGAAGAAGAAGAAGAAGAAGTTGACATAAATGGTTGCCTGTTTTATGAAGAAATGGAAGCGTTAAAGAAGATTATTCAATCTGCTATATAAACCCCTAAATATGTTTCAGTTTCTCGCATATAATAACCGATAAAAGGCATTTCCAAATTTATTTGTAGCAATTCGAATCTCCTTCACACTCCGGTAGCCTCATGAGATAAACCTAATTAAAACATATCTGCGATCAACAATATAGAAAGACGGATTAAACAGTTTGACAATCAGATCAATTGATAGGAAACTCTATACAAATCGATTTTTTTTTTTTTTTTTTTTTTTTTTTTTTTTTTTTTTTTTTTTAACAACCAGCGGCACTTGGGCTTTCAGCCCTTCGACCCAATGACATGTCATTGCGAGGCTGGGGAACCTGAGGACTTTCCTTCCAACCCGGTCAGGAGCTTCGCTCCTTCCCATCCACAGAGGGTTTATCACAGGAGCCGTTCAGGCTATTCAGTCAAATTTCCGGCCGTAAACATTTCTTCAAACGCCGACGCCCGGGTTTGAACCATGAACACCTGGTCGCCAGTACAACGCCGAAGCCATTACACCAGCGCGGCTCCCATACAAATCGATACACCAGGTCATCTGATCATTAGAAGAACCCCCCTCCCCCTCCATCGATCAAATGTTTCGGCCCTTTATTCTCCATTACACTATAAGGGAAGAGGGCCCACTTGGGTCATGACTCCCTAGTGTCAGCTTCCTGTTGTCTAGTGCTGGGAATTGAACCCTCTCCACCTTGGTTGTAGCTTTCAACTTCACTCTTGTTCTTATCCATGCTGCCAGCAGTAGGCAATTATGAAAGTAACCACGATGTTGTAAATAAATTACTGTCCTGAATTCCATAGCCCGCTGCGGTTGTTCCACAGCCAACGCGATGCCCTTTCCGCAGTTTCACTGAGCCTCTTAAGTGCCCTTGTTCTTGACTGTCCTTTCAAACCCAATAGTTTCAGTAGATCATACACTGAGGCAATCACTAGACCTATTGCACCTACCTCAAAAGCCATGACTCGTGCTGTGAACCTGGTGTGTTTCAAGTCCGTGACCAGATCATCAAACTTGGCCACTTTGAACGAGTGTTGCTTGTCCAGTCTGTATTCAAATGGCACGGTCAGCTCAGTCATTATAATCCGGTTATGATGATGAGGAATGTATCACTATATCTGGTCGTCTTCGAGATCTCCTAAAGCTTTCAGAATATGTCCTTACCCAGGTAGATCAACTGTCATATCCCAGTCATTTACATAGTCAATAATAGATAGTAAACTGCTACTTGGTTTGGAACGTGCTGACTTTCCGGCTCTCAGAAAGTATGTATTTGTGGCACTCGGTCTGACTTTGTTGTTGGCCTTCACCCTTGCCAGGTCTGTTGTAGCAGCCAGCTCATTTAGTACTTTGTAGTGGCGCCATGTGTATCGCCCTTGCCCCAGTGACACGAATGACCTAACTGAACACGAATTTGGTTTGGTTTTTGAACCATGCACAAGAACTGCTATTTGTCGTGTGCACGGAATACCTGGTTCAACCCCTTGTGGGTTATAATTAGTATATATAATGTTGATCATTCTATTTAGCATATTACTGAACACGAAACAATGAAGATCTTGAACAAAAAGCAAGGAAGATTAGTTTTAAATACCCGGTACATATAGTGAGGTGTACAACAAGTTCCTCTTAACCAAACTGCCATTTGTAATATACGACACATTGTAATATACAGGCCTATTTCTATTTATACAGGCAAGTAAGGTAAATAATACACGGAAGAAATTAACGTTTTTACGGTGTTCTGTTGTCTTTGTTTTTTTAAATTCCTACTTGCCGCATTAAAAGTGTTCAAATTGGACCCCACACTTCCTAGTTGCCAACCCTGCTGACTGACGTTGTTGTTTTAGGGAGAAAACAATAATAGTGGGATTGTTTTTTTTTTCTAGAAAGATATTTATTTCTGTTCACATTAGCTAATGCACATTTAACAAGCTACACTGTTTCTACTAAACACACGTGATCATGAAGTATGTCGAGATAAATTTGGACTAAGAACCATAACTCACAAATAATTGTAACAATTACAAAGGTACATTAGCCATGACTATTTGAAATAATTATTGTGAATGAACGGAGTTTTTATTTTTATTTTTAAAATACATAAGTAATTTCACTGCATATGCCAAAGTATAGCATCATAATGTATTTTGTTGTTCTCTGTGTGTCAAAGCCATACAAATAAGACAGTTTTGAAATTTGAGTTGAAAATTCTTAAATTTTAGTGTGAGACTTGATTTTGTTTTACTTTTTATAATTGTCATATATTTCCCAGTGCAGTGAAAGCCTCTCTGCTTCTTCTTTGTGCTCTTTATGGAGCATGGTTCTACCACTGCTGCTGGTTCCTATTGCAGGAAGCCTGCATCAAAGTATTCATGCAGTGGTTGTTTGTGTAGCATTTTGTTTTACATGATGATGTTGCCAGCATCATGCACGACTTCACATTAGTCACCTCTTATGCCATGTCAGAAGTAGCAGTTAGCCTATTCTTTTATTTGCTTATTCAGAGACCCACATGAACTACTCAGGCTCTATGTTGTCTATCTGGACTGTACAAGTTCTGTTGAAAACATGCCTGTTCCTAAGTTTTCTGTCTCTGACCTCTTTTATCTACTGTGTTATGACCCTGTTTAATACTTTCTCATGTAGTTATCGTAACTTTATTTCTGTATTATTTGGGCACTCTTGCGAATCTCCCCCTTTTTTTTTTGGCAACTTGACCAGTTATATTTACTTCCAGTCTGTTGGTTTTCTTCTCTCTCATAGACTTTACACAGTAGTTTGTGTAACATTTCTTTACATGTGTTTATGCATGCTTTGATGCCTTCTGATGGAGTGCCATCTGGACCTCCAGTTCTCCCATCTCTTAGAAGCTTTATGATTTGTTTTTTTCTGTTCTTATTTAGTGTTTAAGTGTTAACTGATAACTCCTTTTCTACTGGCTTGTGGATCTTGACAGTTTAGAAGTTCTTCAAAATGTTTCTTTCATCTCTTCATTTGCTCTTTTATTTTGCTAAGCAGTTTCCCCATTTAAGACATTGATAAGACCATTAGATTGCTTTCATTTCCAATGTTAGCTACTTTGTACTGTTTTATCATCATCATCATTATCAGCTTTCAGCTCCTCAAGGAAAACAGGCCTTTAACAAACTTATGCCAAGTCTTCTTGTCCCATGCCAAGTCTTCTTGTCCCATGCCAAGTCTTCTTGTCCCATGCCAAGTCTTCTTGTCCCATGCCAAGTCTTCTTGTCCCATGTCAAGTCTTCTTGTCCCATGTGTGGTAAGTTGGGATTATATAAATAGTTATAGGGGACTTAGTGTACTGACTGAGATCAGCTGTGAAGGTATCTGTATCTAATAAGTATAGTGTGTTACAGATGACCTTACTTTGCTACCACATTTAGACCTCAATCAGACTTATTCTGGAATATTGTGATGACTACGTTGAATGTCTAGGGTTATGATAGTGATGAAATGTAAGTTCACAACAACCAACAGACAGATAAACACTTTAATTAAGATCCACAACACTTTACAACACTATGACAAGCACATACATATAATACTCTAGAAGACTAGCTTAAGTAAGTCAAGTGTTAACTTTTAAATTATGTATTAGTTTCTTTCAAGAATAGATATCCTGATCCAACTGCAGAGTGAATCAGGAATCATAATCAAATGTAAACACGATGTTTATGTACAAAATTTATACAAAGGATCTTTGTCCTGACATATAATATTATTACAATATGTGTGTAGGGTTGTGATGTAGTACTATGAGGTAATACTGGTTTTTGAAGCTAGGTTGTTGTTTGTCATCACGACTTCATGTGTTTGTTACTGGTGGAAATAATATTGAAGGGTTCACAGTTTCTTTTTATTTGTAAAACAATAACTGTCCCTCTTGATTTAATATTACAGTCAATTTTAGGGTGGGTTATACAAGGGTGAGCTGCTCTGGCTGACAACTTCTTATCTGATGTGTCGGCGGCAGGAAACTGTCTCCTCTGCTCGCTTGCTTCTCAGTTATCTTGAAATACACCACTGGTCGATATCTTAGACAAGGAGTCTGCTGCCAGCCCTCTGGATCCAGCAAAACTCAGACCAGGTGCTGCTCTAACACTTCAGTACCACGGTCCCTGAAATAAGAAGGTTGTACCTCCTTCTTCAGAACTAATATATAATATATTTCCACACTGAAGTACAGGACATTACAAACACAGAGTTCAGCGCTGTAGGCCAACTGCTAGCTTCTCATGTGACAATATACACCAGTATTCCTCTCCCTAATGGTTACAATGCCTCTGCAATTCCAGCGTTAATTCCTTCTATACAATAGGATAGGTGTCATGTTACTACTTGGCAATCCCATATATGCCTATGCAGTTATACTCCTCTCTGACAAGCTTTTACATGGTGGAGCAATATCTAGGCTTTGCCTTCTGTTTGCTACTGAACCACACACATACAGACACAATTTATATATATATAGGAAATGTGTCTAGCTTACCACAATTCAAGGAAATATTAAACAGTAACGTTGACTGGCGATGAATTCTGGCACAATTTTGATCTGCCTTATCCCAGGCTTTTATTAGAAAAATGTTAGCTTGATATCAACGCACTTGCTTCTCACAAAATTTATTTTCAAAACTGGCAGTGAACTGACGCTTCTATTTGACCATATCTAACGTTCTAACCAATCAGGCCATGTTTACATGAGCCTTTGAAAAAAGACTATCCATCCTATAAGTTGCCATTAACAACAATAATTGTATTTGCAGTTAGACCAATAAGGTTTCGCCTTACATATGACTACAGCCAATCAAATCATATCTAACTTGTTGGCCTCATTTCCCCTAAAGCAATGTTTTTCAAACATGCCATTATGAGCAAATATGATCTTGTGCTGTCAGACAACCCCACTATAGTATTTTGGCTATAATGTGTTAATTACTAGACTATTTGCGCAACACATAACATATTCTTTGTCAGCAAGTCCTAAGGCACCCAAATATATAAGTTTAATGGGGCTAAGTGGCTTCGTTCAAATATGTATTTTTCTAGGATAGTCGTGCTGTTACCACCTGTTCACTTCCATACTATGGGATGTCTTCTGTACTGTCAGACTAATGTCAGGAGCTTAGACATAAATCAGTAGAATGTCAGGTTTCCCAATAAGAGCTTAAACCTGTTTTCAAAACCTAACATCGTATCGTTAGTGTTTTTTATTTACTGTTTATTTGAAAAAATCAGGTCTTCATGCCTTTCGCGTGGGATAGGCGTTCACTTTTTAATCGCGAGACGACGTGGGACAATTGCATGCGTTCCTCCGTGCATCTCTCTCTCCCCTCTAAGCCCGTCTGTCTTTTAGGTTAACGTAGTGTGTATAATGACATTAATGTAGTATTATATCTAGGTCATTAAGCAGTGTGCCTATTGTAATGTTATGATGTATGTATATAAGCATTACCTCGTCATCTACACAAGCACACACATGTTTCAGAAAGCACTCAGTAAAAGCATGTTCAGTTCGTAGCCATGTTTATTTACAGAAAAATGTCGTACATGTCAAGATTCGCATTATATTACAATGTGTGGTTCGTACTTTAATGTATTCATATTACATCCCCCCTTTTTTGAAAAAAAAAAAATGTGTGCAAACATTTCCAACGAAATGTTTCATGTGAGAAAGGATAAGTATGTGTAATGCTCAGTGTGAGTATATATGTCACTGTCTGTATCGGCTGGGAGGTGTCACTGTACGGCCAGAACGAGTGGTGTAAAGTGCTGGTGGTTCTGCGGAAGTCCCTGGTTTAGCTTGAGTTGGTTGTGATTTCGGCCTTGGCGCTTGTTGGTTTTGTGGGGCACCAAAGTCTGGAGTTACTGCATTGTCTGTTGAAAGCATGGGAATTCTCTGTTCTGTTGTATTCTGTGGGATTTCTCTTATGTCCACTCTGTTTCGCCTCAGGAGGTTGCTGCTGCTGTCTGGTCTTAAAGTATAGCTCCTGGGTTCAGGGTTTCTGGAAATGATTGTTGCTTTTGACCATGTGTCATTGTTGTGGTTGTAGGTAGTCACATGCTGACCAGGATATAATGGTGGTAAGTCTTTAGCACATTTGTCATAGTTGGATTTCTGAACTTGCTGACGATGCTGAAATTGATCATATGTGCTGTCTCTATGTTGTGGACGGAAGTGGACCTTAGATGGTAGGAGGTCTTTAATTCTTCTATCAAACATAAGTTCTGCTGGACTGTCGATCTTACTGTCTACCGGTGTTGTTCTCCATCTCAAGAGTGCTAGGTGTACATCCTCTGTTCTTGTTTTCTTCATGATTGACTTGATAGTTTGTATCTGTCTCTCAATGAAACCATTAGATTTAGGGTATCTAGGTGATGATGTTGTGTGTTTGATCTTCCAGTCCTTAGTGAAGTTTCTGTATGCTTGACCTGAGAAATGTGGACCGTTGTCTGATCTAATTTCATCTGGGATGCCAAACATGCTGCAATACTTCTTTGTAATGTCTGCAATAACAGCTGATGGTGAGGGTTGTGGAAGTTTCTCAATGATGGGAAATTTGCTGTAGTAATCAGCAATAATAAGTGTGGTGAAGTGGGATGTTATAAATATTTATAGGGGACTTAGTGTACTGACTGAGATCAGCTGTGAAGGTATATATATATCTAATAAGAGTAGTGTATTATATATAACCTTACTTGCTACCACATATCTATATATCTCAGTCAGAATTATTCTGGAATAGTGTGATGACTACGTTATGTGTCTAGGGTATGTGTATGATGAAGTGTAAGTCACAACAACAGACAGATAAACAATTTAATTTAATCCACTACTCTTAACAACACTGTGACACTCACATACATATACACTTTATGAGAATATCTTAAAGAAGTCACTCGTAACTTTTCAAATAACAATATGTATTCATTACTGGCATGAATGAATATGTGTCCTGATTCAACTACAAGGGAACCAGGAATCACAATCAATTTAAATTACAAGTTATGTACAGAATGTATTTAATATGAATATTGTAGTGACATATATTATTACAAATATTCTATGTGTGTCAGTTGTGTAGTAGTAAAATGAGGTAATACTGGTTTTGTTTTGTTCAAGCTCTGTTGGTATTTGTCATCATGACTTCAATAGTTTGTCTTTTGGGACTAGTATTGGAGATGTTCTCAGTTCCTGATATTAAGACAATTAAATTCCCCTCTGAATGTTATTTTTATTAAGTCATTTCAAGATGAGGGGACATAATGTTGAGCTCAGCTGGCCAAGTTAGCTTATCTGGCGTGATGGCGGCAGGAAAGGACTCCTCTGCTCGAATTCTCCTCTGGGCTCTGGAGACACCTCACTGATAGCTAAAAGGACCAAGGAGTATGCTGTCCGACACTGGATTCAGCAAAGCTCTGACCAGGTGCTGCTCAGTACCATCAAGACCACTGTCCCTGAAATCAAGAAGGATGTACCTTCTACTTCATAACTAACTTATACTCTCTTTTACACTGATCACAATACAGCACAAACATTGAGTTCAGAGCGTTAGGCCAACTATCAGCTTCATTCTGAAGTACTTTATACCAGCATTAACCTCCTTAATGGTTACTACGCCTCTGCAATTCCAGCATTATTTCTTTCTAGTCAATCATCTAGGTGTCAGTGTACTATTTGGCCATTCCATGCCGTTTTACTTCCCTCCGACACCCTCTGTTCAGGCTGGAGCATTATAGGCTTTATCTCTTGTTTGCCACTGAACTACACATATATATACAGGCATAAATTAACAATTTACATTCAATTTTCATTAAAAGATACTGAATGGTTCAAGCTTACCACAATTTCATGGAAATAAACACAGATACGTTGATTAGCAATGAATTCTGGCACAATTACTGGCACAAATTTCCATCTGCTTATGTTCCAGGCTTTTATTTTAGCAAAATTGTGAGCTAGCTTCAACGCACTGATGCTTTATCAAGCTTATTTAAACAAGTGGTTTCGAACTAACGCTCCCAAGTGATTATATCCAGCGAGTCTAGCCAATGAGGCCCCGTTTCGACAAGTGTTTGAAAAAATGTTACCTTTCCCCGTTTCCCCTAACAACGAAAGATAGTATTTATAGTCCGACCAATCGTGGTTAGGCTTTCATTTGTTGCGCTCCAATCAATTTGGAGTTTACATGGTAGGCTATTTATGTAACGTAAGGTTTTTTTCAAACACGTTATATAAAAAAAATTTTATGAGCAGAAATGATTCCATGCTGTCAGGCATCCTCACTATTTTATTTTGGGTATAATTTATTAATTCCTGGACTATTTGCGTAACGTTTTACATATTATTTGTCAGCAAGCCCTAAGGAACCCAAATATACCAATTTGAAAGAGCTACGTGGCTGCGTTCAAAATATGTATTTTCTACCTCCTGTTTCGAAGATGTGCTGTCTGGGTACTGTTATGTTTTCAACCGTAAACCCATCTAATGTTGTCTTTCCTAATAAGAGTTTTTTATGATTTATAAACCTAACTCTGGGAAAGGGTAGTGTATTTTATCACTGTCCGTCTGAAAAACAATTAGTGCATGTAGACTTACACGCGTGATGGCAGCATTTGTGTATCGCGCGACGCGTGTTGCATGCGTTCCCGATTTTATTCGCCCCTCTCTCTCTCTCTATATTTGAGTCCATCTGTTCGTTCGTTTTGGTAACGTAATATAATTAATGTTAGGATTAATTTAGGTCATTACGCAGGGCCTCTCAATGTTTTTCTTAGAAATGCAGCACACGTTTCATTGAAGAAAGCGGGTAATAATACAGTAAGCTTTTACTATCAACGTGAAAGCGTTACAATTTGCAGACGAAGCATAAAACAAGGGGGATTTCGAGTACAGTCATTGTGACAGCACTGTTCTTTACCATTCTTCTTCCTTTATTTATTATATGTATTTATTAGGCTTTATATTTACTTGATAATTTATATATGTGGATTAGAATATTCCACGACAATAAGATAGTCATTATTGTCGATTGAGAAAATATCAGTTCCTATAATGCTCCAAAGGCTCAATGGTATGTCTGATGGTATGAGAGGTTCTCTGCACTGCCTATTTGCATGTTCTTGGCAAATTGAACAGTTTTTACATAGTGTTTCTATGTCCTTGTTTATCTGTGGCCAGTAAACATCTTTCTTTGCTCTCAGTTGTGTCTTCACAATACCAAGGTGACTATTATGGAGCTGTTTAAGGATGATATCGCGTTGTGTTTCTGGTACAACAATGCGATCTCCTTTAAGGATCAGACCATCTTCGATGCTTAACTCGTCCCTCATCGAGTAGTATGGACGGATGTGTGTTGGAACTTCCCTGATAGAGCTTGGCCATCCATGGTATATCAGTTCTTTGAGAGAGTTAAGGATAGGATCTCTCATTGTGTCTTCTCTGATGTGTTCAAGCCGATTATCGCTAAACTTGACAAAATCAACTTTGATGTTTGGGGTAAGATCTGCTGTCTTGTTGGGGTTTGGTAGTCTGCTGGGAGCATCTGCAAGACCTATATCCTCTTTAATGTTGTTAATAGTTACCACACTCAGCTTTTCGCACATTGGTAAACCCAAAATTGCAGGTCCTTCAACATCTACCAAGTAAAATGTTGACGATGTCCATTCTGAGCCTCTGTATGAACATTCAAGTGTTACTGCTCCAAAACAGTCTATACTTGTTCCATTGTAAGCTCTTAGCTTTGTCCTGCCACTCCTACGTTTTACATCCCTTGTGGGAAATCCTTGCTCATCCACCTTGTCAGGCATGATCTGTCTGAATATTCTTAAGGGTAGAGTGTTACCTTGGGCACCTGTGTCTATCTTGAACCGAATATATCTTTCTTTGTGCATTTTAATTCCTGGTATTCGGAATTGTACCTTGCAGAAAGCCTGCGTTCTCTTTGGTTCATTACTGAAAGTTAGTATCTTCACAGTATCAAAAATGGAAGGATCACTTTCTTCACTAGAGTCAAAGTCCTCAGTCATCAAAGAGTGTGTTTGTTTTGACGATTTTTTGCTGTGAAGTTTGTGTTGAGCACTGTCTTGTTTCCTCTTGAAACATAATTTTATCCAGTGGCCCCTCTTTCTGCAGTAATGACATGTAGAGTCTTTAGCTGGACAGTGGTTTTGTATGTGGTTTAGGCCACAACATTTACACACAGCACCTCTGCTTGTGTTGTGTTTTTCTTGTTGCTTCGAACCAGTTGCTTCGTTGTGTTTATGTTTATAGCTTTTTACTGCATCCACCTGGGCTGTTACTGTATCTTGCTGAATTTGTTTAATGTTTAGTGCTTGTGCCTCGTGTTTCCTGCCTTCATCCAGAAGTTGTTGTAAATTTAGTGTATCACTCTGGCTCAGTATCCATTTCTGGAACTCTGGCATTGGTGTGCTGAGAAGGATCTGTTCGATAATTCGCTCTTTTTCTTCTTCTTTGTTAAATTTACATACACTTGTTTTCTCCTTGATGCGAGTGAAGAAATCATCTAGACTTTCACCAGGTTTCTGTCGCAGGTGGCGAAGTTCTAATCTTGCCGCTCTAAAGTTTGTGTGCTTTATGATCAGACGTTTTTCAAATTCGTCCAATATGGCTACGGGGTCGGTCGCTGACTCAACAGGCATGGCGGTAGCAAAACTGTTGTAAATTTTCAAACCTTCATCGTCCAATGCTTCTAGGATATATGGAGTTAGGGTTTGTCCTTCCAGACCAGTGGTCTTGGAATATAGATCTATGCGTTGGCGCCATAACAAGAAAGCTTCACTCTTATCACCTCGACCGGCAAATCGCATTTGCGGTGCGCTGCGGTAGTGTTTAGTTTCCATGGTTGACCTCAATGACGAATTTTAGCCGAACAAACTGTACTCACGTGTTATCGTGTAGCTGTTTTGCGTCGGTCCGGTATCGACCGCTGCCACCATGTAATGTTATGATGTATGTATATAAGCATTACCTCGTCATCTACACAAGCACACACATGTTTCAGAAAGCACTCAGTAAAAGCATGTTCAGTTCGTAGCCATGTTTATTTACAGAAAAATGTCGTACATGTCAAGATTCGCATTATATTACAATGTGTGGTTCGTACTTTAATGTATTCATATTACACCTATCAAGGTCATCTAAGAAATACAGTACCAGTTTTATTTTTAGAAACGCGTGTAGGCTTTTGCGTAGAGTTTATGCAGACGAAATAGAAAAAGGAGGGTCTCTTGTTCAGTCATTATGGCGTTCCAAAACGGAAGCGCTATTGGGAAAGCACTGGTCTTTCACCATGCTTCTTTCTTTTGTATTATTTCGTTCGGCTTTACATTTATGTTCTAATTTATATATGGGTATTTAGAATTTTTCACGACAAATTCTCCCCATTAATTAAAACAGACATCATATGTCAGTCCATAATTCTATATACACATAGAGAAATTTAATATTATTCCTGGTGATCACTGTGATTCTCATCAGACGGATGGCGGCTTAGAAAATCAGCATCAACGTTTCGCTGATTTTATTTTTATCATGGATTAATGCAGGTGGGTCAATTCAAAGTAAGCACTACGGACGAAGGTTGCTTCAGACCTCTGCAATCCAGGAATCCATTTCAGATATGTTACTGAACAGCTGCAAGTGTGACTGCTTGTCTTAATGCTGCTCAGCAATCAATATTCACCATTTCTCTTCTCTGAGTCTGCTCAACGACATGTCCTGAGAATATTAGATGTTCCTCAAATTGTACGTTATGAGTTGATCTATATGGTGATATCTGAGTTGTGTAGGGGATCCAATAATTTCCTCATCATTCTAGAGAAGACACTGGGCGCATTTTTCAATCCAAATGGCAATCTGTTAAATTCATAGTGTCCCTCTGGGGTACTAAAAGCTAGATAAAGTCTAACCTCAGGCTTTACTGGAATCTGATCCACTTTTGAGAAATATTTAGCTTTATTCAGCCTGGCAAACAGCTGATTTGTATCCGGCAATGGATCCACCTGACCTTCTGTGATAGCATTCAGTCTCCTGTAATCTATACAGAGTCTATGTTCTCCAGAGGGTTTTCTTAAGAGCACCACACTGGAACTATACGAAGAT
The DNA here is from genome assembly GCA_024509875.1 of Oreohelix idahoensis. Lineage (NCBI taxonomy): Eukaryota > Metazoa > Mollusca > Gastropoda > Stylommatophora > Oreohelicidae > Oreohelix > Oreohelix idahoensis. Next base: position 723,129 of record JAMPIV010023215.1, on the reverse strand, counting down.
TCACTGTGTGAAATAATTCCTTCCTTCAACAAATAGTCTATCTCTTCCTTCAAAGCTTTCTCCTTAGCGAAAGGAATCGAATATGCTTTCATACATACAGGTGTGGGGTCTATCAGTTTCATATCATATTCCAATAAGTTTGTATGCCCCGGACGGTCCGTTAACACCTCTGTATGATCATCTAGAACCTGTTGCACTCTCTCCTTCTGATTTTTCGTTAAATGTATACTGATTTTCACCTGTGCAGCTGTCTCACAGGGGTGTAATGGATATTCAAATGATGAAAGTGGTTCCTTTTTCATCTCCATTGCAATAGACAAGGTCAACAAATGTGTCTCTTCCTGATTTTCTCTTTCCAAATATTTCTTCAGTAGATTCACATGATAGATTTTTTCTTTCCCCTTCTTATCTATCTTATAATTTGTTCTAGACACCTTCTCTAGAACTGTATATGGACCTTGCCATCCAATTTGCAACTTATTCTGGCTACCGGGTAGATGAAGCAGTACCTTCTCTCCAACAGCCAAATTCCTGTCTTTAGCTTTCTTGTTGTAATAGGCAGCATGCTTTTTCTGGCTTGTCTCAAATTTTCATTGGCAAGTTTCCAGCCAGTTTTTAAACGAGTGGTCAGCTCATTCACATATTGGTATGATGATGTAATATTTTTCTCTGCCTTTTCATCAGTCCACGTTCTTAACAGTTACATATGGACTTTTAAATTCACAAACTTATTTTTCCTGGCACATGTCAGGTCTCTTCCACTTGAAGCACTGTTGTGATGACTTTTCTTCCCAGAATCATCATGCACAAAACGACCGCTACCAATTTTTTTCTTGGGGCTTTCTCCCCACTTAGAATTCTTGATGAGAGATTTCCTCTCTACATCTTCTTCCTCCAGTTTACATAAGTCCGATTGAGGGATTTTCGGCTTATTCTGGGGTAAGACATCTTTTTGCACTATCTGCATTGTGGCAATTGTAAAACAGTCAATTGAAGATTGTCCGTGAAAAGGGGCTTCCCATTCCACTTGGTCCACTTTATTATTCTTTCTATTGTCAGGCCTACGTTTGCCAAGTGGCGTGTCCAGGTCCTGATCAATTTTCCCACTTGTGGGTGTTCCCTCATGTGCTATGCTACACCTTTCTACAAAATTCACAATGTCCCACCTTGCCTTGGGCCAATAATAATTTTGAGCTACCTTTTGGATGATGGTACCTATTTTTTCATGGTCCCCATCTTTTCTCACATGTAAGCTCCTTATTAAGTCTGCCCTATACCTTTTAGGAAGTACCAGCTGTCCCTGACCTTTGGATCTAGTTCTGGTCTTCCGGTATATCAGTTTGTTCTTCATAAAAAAGTCTCCTTTTCCTGGTGGTGTGTGACAATTGGACAATTTTCTAAAACAAGGCTTGAGGGTCTTATCCCCAGCCTGTGCCTTCCTCATCTCTTCTGGAGTGGTATTTATCATAATATCCTCCTCCTGTCTAGAGTTCGACCTGACTTGAAGGGTGGCCATTACTATAGGATTCCTTCTACAACGGTCAGTGTCATGATTGTCCATCCGACAATTTTTACACCATCTCCTTTTTTGGTTGAAAGATTTTCTTTCATCAAATTTCCTTTCATCGAATTGTGGGGTTTTATTTTTATTTTCATACCGTGGCCTATCAAACTGGTGCTTACCTTTGTTATGCTCTCTATGATCAAACTTATTAAAGTTTTGTGGTGCCTTAAAATTGTCTACCTGTTTCTTTTTATTACCTGTTACCTCTGCTTGAGCTGCCTGATATCTTTCAGCAACATTTAGTAACTCACCCAGCCTCTCTGCCCCTTGTTCCATGAGAAACTTTCTCAGGTCTGGAGCCATGGACTCTCTTAGTTGTTCTATAAGGATCATTTCCTTAAGATCTTGGGTTTTCCCCAGAGCCGTCCATTTCTCCAAGTATGTCTCTAACCGTGCAGAGAACTGGTGATATGTCTCACCTGACAGTAGTTTAGCATTCCTGAACTTTTTTCTATAAAATTCTCCATTCTTTTCGTATCTTAACAAAAGAGCCTGCTTTAACATGTCATAATTGTCTTGATCATCTCTGCTCATTTTGGCAAAAACATCATAAGCTGTACCACGAAGCCCTTGTGATAACTTTAAGCTCCACCTTTCTCTCTCTAACCCATACGTGGTAGCTAATAGTTCATATCTATTTAAATAGCTCTCAATATCATCGTCTTTCTCAACAAAATGATCTAAATGAAAACTCATAGCTGAGGTTGAGGCTCCCTGACTAGCAGTAGCATCGGAGGTAAAGGGACTGGCACCATTTTCCGGAGCATGGCCTTGAAATTCCAACTCCCTTAGTCGTAACTCGTGCTCCCTCTGTAATCTTTTCTCCTCCTTTGCTGCTTCCCTTTCGGCAGTCAATCTTTTTTCTTCTGCCTCCCTTTCGGCAGTCAATCTTTTTTCTTCTGCCTCCCTTTCGGCAGTTCGCCTTCTTTCCTCTGCTTCCAATGCCTTAGCCTCTTTGTCAGCCTCAATCTGCAGCCTCTTAATTTCTTTTTCAGCCTCTAATTTTCTTTCAGCCTCTTTTTCTAATCTTTTTTCTTCACGTTCGATAAATTTGTCACATTCAGTAGTGACATAAGCAATCATAACTTGCCCGTCCATTCCCAACTCTTTAGCAGCCTGCATTGCAGCAGATCGAAACTTTGCCAGGTCCGCCATTTTCTAACAGGCAAATTTATACAATGTTTAACTAAACACTTCAATCTATGACTAATTAAACTAAGGACAACCACAAGCACTGAGAGCTCAACCTTATTTATTTTCCAACCAAGAATACCTTTTTAATTTTTATAATTCCCAGAAGTAATTTACCCCCAATATATGTAATGGGAGAAGATTCAAAATCCCGGACGAGCCCCCAATATATGTGGTAAGTTGGGATTATATAAATAGTTATAGGGGACTTAGTGTACTGACTGAGATCAGCTGTGAAGGTATCTGTATCTAATAAGTGTAGTGTGTTACAGATGACCTTACTTTGCTACCACATTTAGACCTCAATCAGACTTATTCTGGAATATTGTGATGACTACGTTGAATGTCTAGGGTTATGATAGTGATGAAATGTAAGTTCACAACAACCAACAGACAGATAAACACTTTAATTAAGATCCACAACACTTTACAACACTATGACAAGCACATACATATAACACTCTAGAAGACTAGCTTAAGTAAGTCAAGTGTTAACTTTTAAATTATGTATTAGTTTCTTTCAAGAATAGATATCCTGATCCAACTACAGAGTGAATATAGAATCACAATCAAATGTAAACACAATGTTTATGTACAAAATTTATACAAAGGATCTTTGTCCTGACATATAATATTATTACAATATGTGTGTAGGGTTGTGATGTAGTACTATGAGGTAATACTGGTTTTTGAAGCTAGGTTGTTGTTTGTCATCACGACTTCATGTGTTTGTTCCTGGTGGAAATAATATTGAAGGGTTCACAGTTTCTTTTTATTTGTAAAACAATAACTGTCCCTCTTGATTTAATATTACAGTCAATTTTAGGGTGGGTTATACAAGGGTGAGCTGCTCTGGCTGACAACTTCTTATCTGATGTGTCGGCGGCAGGAAACTGTCTCCTCTGCTCGCTTGCTTCTCAGTTATCTTGAAATACACCACTGGTCGATATCTTAGACAAGGAGTCTGCTGCCAGCCCTCTGGATTCAGCAAAACTCAGACCAGGTGCTGCTCTAACACTTCAGTACCACGGTCCCTGAAATAAGAAGGTTGTACCTCCTTCTTCAGAACTAATATATAATATATTTCCACACTGAAGTACAGGACATTACAAACACAGAGTTCAGCGCTGTAGGCCAACTGCTAGCTTCTCATGTGACAATATACACCAGTATTCCTCTCCCTAATGGTTACAACGCCTCTGCAATTCCAGCGTTAATTCCTTCTATACAATAGGATAGGTGTCATGTTACTATTTGGCAATCCCATATATGCCTATGCAGTTATACTCCTCTCTGACAAGCTTTTACATGGTGGAGCAATATCTAGGCTTTGCCTTCTGTTTGCTACTGAACCACACACATACAGACACAATTTATCATTTCATATTCAATTTTCATATATATATATATATATATATATATATATATATATATATATATATATATATATATATATATATATATATATATATATATATATAGGAAATGTGTCTAGCTTACCACAATTCAAGGAAATATTAAACAGTAACGTTGACTGGCGATGAATTCTGGCACACTTTTGATCTGCCTTATCCCAGGCTTTTATTAGAAAAATATTAGCTTGATATCAACGCACTTGCTTCTCACAAAATTTATTTTCAAAACTGGCAGTGAACTGACGCTTCTATTTGACCATATCTAACGTTCTAACCAATCAGGCCATGTTTACATGAGCCTTTGAAAAAAGACTATCCATCCTATAAGTTGCCATTAACAACAATAATTGTATTTGCAGTTAGACCAATAAGGTTTCGCCTTACATATGACTACAGCCAATCAAATCATATCTAACTTGTTGGCTTCATTTCCCCTAAAGCAATGTTTTTCAAACATGCCATTATGAGCAAATATGATCTTGTGCTGTCAGACAACCCCACTATAGTATTTTGGCTATAATTTGTTAATTACTAGACTATTTGCGCAACACATAACATATTCTTTGTCAGTAAGTCCTAAGGCACCCAAATATATAAGTTTAATGGGGCTAAATGGCTTCGTTCAAATATGTATTTTTCTAGGATAGTCGTGCTGTTACCACCTGTTCACTTCCATACTATGGGATGTCTTCAGTACTGTCAGACTAATGTCAGGAGCTTAGACATAAATCAGTAGAATGTCAGGTTTCCCAATAAGAGCTTAAACCTGTTTTCAAAACCTAACATCGTATCGTTAGTGTTTTTTATTTACTGTTTATTTGAAAAAATCAGGTCTTCATGCCTTTCGCGTGGGATAGGCGTTCACTTTTTAATCGCGAGACGACATGGGACAATTGCATGCGTTCCTCCGTGCATCTCTCTCTCCCCTCTAAGCCCGTCTGTCTTTTAGGTTAACGTAGTGTGTATAATGACATTAATGTAGTATTATATCTAGGTCATTAAGCAGTGTGCCTATCAAGGTCGTCTAAGAAATACAGTACCAGTTTTATTTTTAGAAACGCGTGTAGGCTTTTGCGTAGAGTTTATGCAGACGAAATAGAAAAAGGAGGGTCTCTTGTTCAGTCATTATGGCTAGGTTGAACGAGACGCGCCTCGCCAAAACGAGGCAAATACATTGTTTTTTAAACCATATTAGATATTGCAACAAAAAATGTTTGTTTTAGTCTTAATATAACCCTCGTATTGTTCAGACACTCATTGTAAATTTAGGCAGATGGGAACTCTGTTGTTGTTTTTCTCTCCTTTGCACATTGCAACATATTATAATTGTAACGTATAACTTTTGTTTGCTTTATTCCATTTCAGATATTATGAGACTTCACATTAAACAATTATATTGCAACTTCCTGCTGTTGTTATTGGCACTACTACTTGCATTTAATGTGTATGTGCTGAACCGTTCATACAATCAGTCATGGCAGCAGCACAAGAGTGAATCCCTTTTTTCCGAAATTATTGTAAAGAAAGATGGTTTGGAAAAGCTTAATTTAGCTGAAGATTTCCTGTCCACTAACGAAATTTCATTCAAATTTCTCACAGATCCCATCATTAATGAGCACAAATTCAATTTTATCAATGGGCCCAGGGGTGTATGCACAAATAAAACTATAGACCTCTTAGTGGCCATACAATCATCTGTAATAAACTTTGACCGCCGAAAACTAGCTAGACGAATCAGGTTTACCCCGCCTCCTGTTGGAATAATTTATCTCTTTTTCATGGGCAAGACATTTCATCTTGCCAGCCTGCAGAAGCGTGTAGAAGATGAGGTCAAACAATATGGTGACATCGTGCAAGTAGATTTTGAAGATTCCCCTCAAAACCAGAGCCTGCTATCAGTTTCAATACTGAAATGGATCAACAATTACTGCCCAGATGTCAAGTACGTTGTAAAAAAGATTGACGATGCTAGAATGAACTTAGCACATATTTTACAGGCCATTCGTCACAAGGAAGATGATTACAAACATTTTGTAATGGGTAACAGCACCTACCTGATACAGAGACGTATCAGAAATGAGGTGTCCAGGTATTATATGTCAGTTTCAGGACAGATGGATATACCTTTTGTCATGTACATTCAAGGGCAAGTTTATGGGTTTCCTGGGAAAACTGCTGTATTGTTGTACCAGGTATCCTTAAGAGCAAAGCTGTTCTGGAGAGAGAATGTGTACATAACTGGCATATGTGCACAGAGAGCTAATGTACCTGTTTTCTTTGACAAGAGCTTTTCCTATATACATTCCATTTACAAAATATGAAAAGATGTTTGAAGAAAGTGTTATCTAAACTATGTAGAATAGAAACTATTATTAATGTCATCTTACACACATACATATGCATGCTTGCACACACACACATATAATACGATTTCAACATCTTGCAAATAGTAACTGCTAAAAAACAGTTGACAGGGGCAAAGGTTGTATCTTTTTACATCACAACTTTCACTGTGTTTCAGTCAGGAAGTAAATTTCTACTATCTGGAGGTGCCTATGATGCAGGAGAACAAAATAAATATATTTATTAGCATAAGATAGATTTTGCTCATGATGATGAGAAAAAAAAAACCAACGTAGAATGAAAATTAAGCAAAATGTATCATTTATAAATATGCTGTAACAAAATATGATATTTACTTTGTCTGTTGATTCTGTTTTCATTTTAAATCACACAAAGAAAGTGATGTGTGTGCATATGTGCTTTTTTGTAAGCGGAAGTAATAGTCTAGAAACTCAAATATGAGAGTGCAACAGTTGAACAGATCATAATAGTATTTTCCTTCAACATAAGTGTTTTAGCCATTACTTCTTCTTCTTCTACATACACTCTCAGACGTCCACTTGAATGTTTTCAAAGAAAGCAGTAGTCAGTTTGAGGCTATTTGAATCTCAGTAGAGCTTTCCACGAATGGTACTGGTGTCTGCCATATGCGCTTTCTCTGTTCCACATATGTTGGGCAACTCTGAAACAAATGTTCAGCAGTCATTTTATCAGTGCCACAGTTACACTGATTGGTGGTTCCTACCTTTAGCTTGTTGAATAGATGGTATCTCAATCTGTTGTGACCAGTGCAGAGTCTGAAGATTACCATTTGTTCTCTTCTGTTGAGCTGGTAGAATGCATCATTTTGTGTGTGACCTGGATGCTCTACATCCCATTTGTTTCTGTATCTGATTCTGATAAAATTCTTTGCCTCCTCGAAAGTTACGCTTGCATCAGGCTGAGGTAGATTTCCACCTTCCTTTGCCAATCTGTCAGCCTCTTTATTACCGGTGATGTTACAATGAAATGGGATCCATTGGATCACAACACTTTTGAATCGTTGACATAGTTTGTGGAGCACTATCCTGAGGTCATCCAGGTCTGTATTATTTTGGCTTTTCAATTACTGAATATGCATCAATAAAGAAAACAACTTATCTCTCTGTGCTTTCCTCTGTCATTATAACTTCTGCTGCAGTTTTCAAGGCCTCTGCTTCTGCTCTGAAGTTACTTGAGAATTGACCTGTTGCCACTGACAGCTTTTTTTGTGCACCACTGCTTAATGTCAGACAGACACCTCCATTTTCTTTTGCATTTGCCCTTACAACTCTTTACATTTGGGGAAGGGGGAAAGAGAATATAGCCTACTATAGTCGTGACTCATCAGTGTGTCAGTGAGTTCTTTTTGTAGTATGACATGAGGTGATTCCAGACGGTGGGGCAGGCAAAGACATCAACATCAGAATAAATAAGGCAAGAACAGCCTTCTTTAGCCTAAATAACATCTGGAAGTCCTCCCAATACAGCACAAGCACAAAATTAAGATTATACCAGAGTTGCGTGCTTTCTGTGCTTCTCTATGGTGCGGAATGCTGGAGAGTCACAGAGAAGGAAATGTCAAAATTGTCCTCTTTTCACACAACATGCCTAAGAAAAATTCACCGCATCTTTTGGCCAAATACCATCACCAACCAAGATCTGCTTACTCGGAGCAAGCAAGAGGACATGCACACCATCATAGCTGGCAGACGCTGGAGCTGGGTTGGTCATGTCCTCAGAAGAGACCCTGATGCCATCACAAGAACAGCTATGTTTTGGACCCCTGAAGGAAAGCGAAAGAGAGGCCGACCAAAAACAACTTGGCGGAGGACTGTGGAGGCTGAGATGCAAAGAATGAACCAGAGTTGGGGCACTGTACGAAGGATGGCCACCGACCGTGCAAAGTGGAATCAATTTGTTGTTGCCCTACAAGACGCCACTAGGCGTGATGGCCACTGACTGCTTTGATGGTCGGTGGTTAAGGATCGAAGAAGAAGAAGAATGAGGTGATTCCTAAAGCCACATTTACCATAACAAATGGCTTCACCTATGAAGCTTATACACAATTATATATGCAAAAGCTGCAGGCTTTCATAAGTGGGTTATTGCATAGAATAGGACTGAAGTGGTATGACAAGATCACTAATATGAATGATAACAAGAATGAGACATGCCAGTAGAACAATAGATGAGAAGAAGAGGCTGGAGATGGATAAGACACACATTGTAGAAACCTGTTGATAGCACTGTTAGACAGTTCTTGTTCTGGAATCCCCAGGGTAAGAGAGATAGAGGGAGACCAAAGAACACATGGAGAAGAGAACTAGAGGGAGACCAAAGAACACATGGAGAAGAGAACTAGAGGGAGATCAAAGAACACATGGAGAAGAGAACTAGAGGGAGACCAAAGAACACATGGAGAAGAGAACTAGAGGGAGACCAAAGAACACATGGAGAAGAGAACTAGAGGGAGACCAAAGAACACATGGAGAAGAGAACTAGAGGGAGACCAAAGAACACATGGAGAAGAGAACTAGAGACAGACGTGAAGGGGATGAAGATGACATGGAGAGACCTTAAGCTGATGGCATGGGACAAGAAGACTTGGCACGAATTTGCTGAAGGCATATGCATACACTGACAGACAGTCAGATAGATAGATCTATTTTACCATAACCAGGTACATGATAGAAAATCAGATTGATCAGATCTGCATTAATTAAAAGTTTAGATCATCACTACATGACGTAAATTTAGAAAGAGGAATACATGTGGCATCAGATCTTCTGTTTGCCAAGAAAAAGATGAGACTCAGAAGATACTTCCAGTAACACGGTTCACTGGGGTATCTAAGAGGAGCAAAACAAAAATTTGCAGTTACAATATTCACTGGGGTATCTAAGAGGAGCAAAACAAAAATTTGCAGTTACAATATTCAATCTGCCTCAAGTACTTCAACATTAGAGGATGCAGCAAATATAGAATACCACTGACAACAGATAAAAAAAGTTATGGAATGAGGCATGTGAAGATGTTCTTGGAAAATTGTAGCGAAAGGTTTTTAACAGTGTTGTTTCAGTAGATGACACTGGTAGACGAGAAAAGAATTCTGTCTGAATGAATATAACCCAGTCTCAGAGAAGAGCACTGATATCACAGGTATAGCCACGGCTGTGAAGGTGTCTACTTCAGATGGTAATAAGATTAAAGTCAGAGCCTAAAGTGCCCCTTTGCAAGTAACTATCCTATGATAAACAACAATTCAGTAACTTTAAAATTTCAACAAGATAAAATTGACATGTCTGGAAAATACAATTACTGAATCATTTATTATTTACATCTATCTTTTTTCTTCTTCTAGTGCAAAATATGAAAGTACGAAACTTGTGAAATAATAAAATTTAATATTATATATACCAATAAATCACTGGTTGAGTTTCATTTACTAATTATAATGTCACTGTCTTGAATCTTGACTCAGAACAGTTTATCATCATAACACTTATATTTTGCTTTTTATTTTTGACCGCTCATAGTGGTTGTTGAATATTCACATATATTTTACTCAGCTTCAGTGTTCTGGTACAGCTCTTCTGGTCTGCACAAGTAATATTCACAGTAGTTGGTAATTGGCTCTGCACTAGGCTAACCAACTCCTGATGGAGCCTAATACATGAACAGAATCACAGAGGTGCTCCTTATTGTTGAAGTGAGTCACGAGTGGATTTCAGTTCGAGATCCTGCTGTTCCAAACCAGAACGGTAACCTGGAACAAAGTGTGACATGTGGCTAGCCTTTGGTCATAATGGCCCACAAATCTAAGTGTCAGTGAGTGAAAGTGTTCAGCGTTTGCATGTGTATGTATGACACATGGATCTGTTCTACTGGCAGTATAATATATGCATGACATGTGTCTAACTGTAATACATTTACATAAATAAATAAAATACACTGTTTGTGCAAAATCATGATGCTGCAGTCGCCTTCTACAGTTATAGTAGCTTGCAATCTATAAAAATATTCTTATTGATTATAAGCTTTTGAACAGTCTTAAGTTTCCATTCCGGCTTAACCCTGGTAAGCATCGTGTTCGTTTCGTGATCCACAAATTAAATTCAAATTTAGTCCTCACAAATTGATTAAACTTATCTAACCTGTAATTAAATTGAATTTAGTTACAATATATATATTTATAAACTTACCCTCTAAGGATGGTTCATAAGTTCAAACTGGACTGAGGAATTGGTGATGTATTAAACTGCCCAGCATGCAGATGGAGAAATAAGCTTTCCAAGCACGCTGCTATCTCAACCTCCAGCAGTCTGTCTATCTTCTGATTTTTATTTGCACTCTGTATGATTTTGAAAAAACCTCCACTTGCTTTTATAGGCTGAGCGCGGACGTATGGGAGGGCACAGTTCAAACTTTCAAACTACAGTCTTAATTTTCGTTTTTTTTTTTTTTGCTGATATGGGGAATCTGTGCTCAGCCAGATTATGGATCACTGTCATCCAAGTCTCCTTTTATTTGTACGATCGTTAGATTCATTTATATATATTGTTTTCCTTAATTGGTTTTGTCTTTGATTTATTATTAATTTCCAAAGTTGATCGACTTATAAATTTTAATCCATCTGGTCCACTTACGCTCGAATATCTCCAAAATGAAATAACGTAGCAACTTTTCCTTTGACATGCATATAGTTGGCCTTCTTCTTTGACAAACGAGACTAATACTGTGTCTTTCCGTCCATCCATTCTCTTTTAATTCATGTACGTCTACGTACACCTATGCACAAATCTCTTCATTTGTTTACACGCCATTACGAACCATTTCACCGGCAAGAGAGGGCTGCGTGCATTTAATTGGCCAATACCTTCGTCTGCCAAGAATAGTCAAGGCATATGTGTAACATGTTTCATCACAACAATGAGACTACCAACAGAAAATATGGATAACAACAGAAACCATGAATAAGATAAAGACAAGACAAAATCAAGATCAAAACAGATTCTGCCCAGAGCTAATAGCCCCACTGAAAATAATAGTTGAACATAACTTGGAATTTAAATCACTTTTGTAGATTTGTACACTCAAATGTCATTCAGTAGTTCAAATAGTCACTTTAGAACCAAGTGGCATTATGGAGTTCCTTATTCTAATAGAAAAAAACAAATGATGACATGAAATGTAGAATTTATCATGAAGAACAACTTACAGAACCATGTGAGATAATAGTGTAGCAGAGATGCCTCTTGTCGCCATTTCTCTTTTTACTGACTATAGATCAGATTCTGTTGCCAGGAAATAAGGGCTTCCAGGAAACTGTGATAGGCCTTATAAGCCTACAGTGATATTTAACTACCCAAGAAAACCAACTGATGTTAGATTACAGACTAGCTGCATTCAAGGAATATGAGCACAGTGTTACTGCTTTACTTCAATTTTAGATTCTCTGATTTTTTTAATGCATTTCCCACATATTGTGTTTGCACATTTCTTGCAGTGTCTTTGCATCTTTCTGCTACAGGCTCTGGTCACATTCAATAAAAGACACTTCTTGCTTAGTGTGGTAAATTCTGGATTTATATCTTACATTATCCCTTCCTCATATATTGGGGGTAGACAAGCCATTTCTTTTCCTGACCATTTCTGTAGCCAGTCAACCACACATGGTGACACTGTTAATACAAAAAATGTTTTCTAATATAAATTTATTGCAGAACTCTTGTAACATTCAATATTATATATAAACTCAACAGCTCAAATTGGCAGAAAACAAAACTTTTGCTAAATAAGTCTGTTTTAATGAGAGATTTTGCATTCATTTTCTCTCAACATACCAAGAAACCAGCCTGAAATTGGAACAAAAAAGTAATTTTGCTTATATTTTGTATTGCAAATTATGTTTATTTTGCATTACAGTGGTACAAAATTTGTATGCATCATCTTGTAATGCTATGGTACAGATGACATATCTAACAAAAAGTGAAAACTACCAACAACAAAAAACTTTAATAAACAACTGAGAAGTTTCTGCCTGGAATGTGTCATCTGCTATGTTAACATGTAGCTTCACAGCAAGAATTTGATGGCAGTACTATTAAACATAGGCTTCTTGTGGTGAAAAATAAAAGTGTTTTTTTTAACACCATTAATCCAGCCATTACAAGATGGAACTACAAAAAAGCCAACTGGGGTTTATTCAGGCATCAGGTGAACACGCTGCTGTCTACCCTCAAGGTACAGAACAGAGACATTAATGAAGTGGTAAAAGACTTCAACAGATGCATACTACAAGCTGCAAAAGAAACCATTCCCAAAGGATGCCGGCGTAACTACATACCATACTGGTCCAGCACACTCCAAGAACGTCAGGAAGCTATGGACAGGGCTTGAAAGGACGCAGAGTCTCAGCCTTCACTTGAAACTCACAACAAATGGAAAAAGGCTGTAGCAGAGTTTCAGAGAACAAAGCTAGAAGAAAAACGGAAAAGCTGGAGAACTAAAACGGCATCGCTGAACCTTGAGAAAGACGGCAGGAAACTTTGGAGATTAGTCAAGTCTCTAAATGAAGAGCGTTCCTCACCTAGGCAGACTATCACATTGGATGAAGGTGGCAAACTTTTCAGAGGAAAACAAGCTGCAGACTTGTTTGCTAGAAGATACAGTTCAGAAAGCAACTTACCCATTAACATAGATCATCAGAGAGAGATAAGAAAAGAAATACTGGCAACCATGGGACAGACAGATACTCCTGCCCCAATGAGGGAACCCATCACACTAGGAGAACTACAGAAGGCTATTTCCAAGCTTAAGTTTCAAAAGTCACCCGGCCCAGACAAAATCAGCAACGAAATGCTAGTAAATCTGAGCTCAGCAGCAAAGACAAAACTGCTTGAGATATTCAACCACAGCTGGTTGAAAGGAACGGTACCCCAAGTATGGAGAGAAGCCATCACAATACCCATACTAAAGAAAGGGAAATGTAAGACCGAGGCTGCAAGTTACCGGCCAATCAGTCTCACAAGCTGTGTTGGGAAGACTATGGAGCGAATAGTCAACCACAGATTGAAATGGTATTTAGAGTCTGAGCAGATCCTGGTGCCGGAACAAGCTGGATTTAGAGAATGCTACAGTATAGAAGACCAAGTTACTTACTTGTCTCAAGCAATAGAAGATGCCTTCCAGGAGAAGAAAAAGGTCCTAACGATCTGGGTCGACTTCAAGCAGGCCTTTGACAAGGTGTGGAAAGATGGCCTCATTGCAAAACTTAGGAGAAGTGGAATCCAAGGCAACATGATGAAATGGATCCAGTCATACTTGCATAACAGGAGAACTAGAGTCACTCTTGACGGTCTGCAGAGCAGAAAAGTGTTGCTCCATCAGGGGGTACCTCAAGGAGGAGTAATTTCCCCAACACTCTTCCTTGTTTACATCAATGACCTGGTGAAAGATCTCCCTGCAGGAGTTAAAGCTGCCTTATATGCAGATGACCTAGTACTCTGGTGCGCTGATGAAAATGTCACCAGAGCAAATTATAGAATGCAGCGGGCAGCAGACATGCTAGTGTCATGGGCAGAGAAATGGCTTATCACAATAAACACAGACAAAACCTCCACAACACTGTTCTCCCTCGCCCCCAAGGACAAATCAGCTAACATACACCTAGGGACAGCCGTGATCAAGGAAGAAAGCTACCCCACCTATCTTGGGGTGACACCTAGGTGGTTAGTGCACAAGCGCAGTGATCAAAGAAAACTTTTAGGCCACAAACTCCTGGGTCGACCCAGCCCCAAATGGGTACCAGAGCTATCTGGGAAGGTTAAGGCGGCCGGCGTGAATTCGTGACGGTCAAGAGGGCTAACACCATATATGGCCTCAATGGGCGTGTAACGGGTTCCTTTACCTTTTTTTTTTTTTACCTTACATGGAATAAGCATATTGAAAACGCAGAAGGAAAGGCCCGAAGACGACTAGGCATACTCAGAAAATTAGCAGGTACCAACTGGGGAGCAAATGAACGAAATCTAAAGAAGATTTATAATGGAGTAATAAGACCACACTTAGAGTTTAGCTCAGCAGCATGGTCATCAGCTGCTAACTCACATCTGCAGTCTTTGGACAAGGTGCAAAATCAAGCTCTCAGGCTCATTACAGGAGCCATGAAAACTACACCAATAACAGAGATGCAGAAGGTTGCTGGATTACAGACATTGTCCCATAGAAGAGACACAAAAACCATGATCCAGATGGAAAAGTACAACAGTATGCCAATGCACCCAATGAAGGCAAGACTAGATGATCTGGCATTGGGACGTCTAAAGCGTAGCAGCTTTGTGCATCGAGGGAAAAGACTTATAAGACAGCATCAAGAAGACCTATCCATGAAGACAACACCACTGAAGCCCACCCTATACCCTGTACCATGGGAGCAGGCCAGCAGTGCCCTCCAAATTAATACATCAGTCAGTGGTCTCACAAGTGGATGTGAGTATAATGATCTGCAAAAACGAACTGCTACATTGAGTATGATCCAAGAAAGCTATCCCGATCAATCATGGATACATGCCTATACAGATGGATCAGCAACTAATGCTGTTAGGAATGGAGGTGCCGGTATCTTTATCTCATATCCTGACAACCACTATGAGACTAGGCACATTCCCACTGGTAAATTCTGTTCCAACTATACAGCTGAGGTTCAAGCTCTAGAGCAAGCTGCAAATATGATTTATAACACCAACTCTGACTGCCACCAGGTAGTCATCCTCACAGATGCACTGTCTGTCCTGCAAGCTCTCAAGGGTGGTAAACTCCCGCATCTGAGAAATGAACTAAACAAGGTAGCTGCCAAAAAGAGAACCATACTTCAGTGGGTACCATCTCATTGTGGTGTACCCGGAAATGAAAAGGCAGATAAACTTGCAAAAAAGGGAGGAGAATGTGAACAAGAAGATAATGAAGTCACATACTTTGAGAAAAAGAGAGCTATCCAGACTATCAGAAGAGAACAGAACCAACCCAAAGACGACTATCACACTCTCGACCGGCAGGGACAGATAACTATTTTTCGACTCAGGACAGGGCATAACAAACTGAATAAACACATGCACAAGCTACGATTGTCTGCTTCACCACTGTGCACATGTGGATTAAACGAACAAACTGCTGAGCATGTTCTACAGGACTGTCCTCTGTATGACCAGTTAAGAAAGATATACTGGCCCAATGACTCAACACTAAACTCAAAGCTATATGGAGTTAAAGAGGAACTTCAAACAACAGTCGAATTCATCATGAGAACTCGTCTGACGGTGTAATCATCAAAGATGCGATCGCAAGAAGAAGAAGAAGAACACCATTAATAATTTGTCTGATAAACAATCTTACATTGCCATACACTCATACAGTAATTCAAAAATATTTGGAAATGTTAATAACATAATAATTCAGTCCACTAAAATCAAGTTGGCCTTACACTTTTGACAAAATGGTCACATTTGGCCAATGGGCTGCCCATTACTGTTATAAGTATATAACATTTTTTTTTAATGTGTGGTTGTCATATAAAGAGAGAAGTTGCTGAATAGTTTAACATTGTGGCATGGAAAAAAATCAATAACAGAAATTATAAACAGCACCATGAGCAGGACAATGTGAAGAAATATTTTCACTTACGCCGCCTGCTAGCAAGAATGGCACTTGAAGAAGAAGAGTTTGTATGCAAGATCAAACAAGTAAAATGTCTATAGACAGGTGAAGATGATGATGTGTTAAAATGCAACAATTCTTATCTTTCTGTTGGAAAATGTATCTAATTGCCCACATTTTTATAACAAGCACACATTAGCTAAAGGAAAAACTGAATTTCAGAGAAGATATGAATAAATAAATAAATAATTAGCAAGAATTATTAAATATATATTTATCAAGAATTATTATAAACGAATGGAAACCATGCCAACTTTACATCAACAATTCTTAAGAAAGAGATCACAGGGGCATATGAAAGTTTACAATCTGCTTATAGAAAAACATCTGACTAAGGAACAGTTTCTGTTGTATACAATTAACTGTTTGTGAAGAGGTAATATGTTTACTCTAATTAAGACAAAGAGATATACTTGCAGAATATTTTAATGCATGATTATTTGACTGGATGAATATAAGATAAGATAATTTGGTCACAAATCATTTATGACATTTTCTATATATGTGAAAGTATCCATAAAAAAAATTTTGTTATTTTTTATTTTCAGTTTCAAAATAATACTTGGCATTTCTTCCCCCATGATAATCCCTCATATGAAACAACATTATTTGTAAAACTACAATGGAAGCATTTCTCAGAGTTCACAAACTTAAAACTGGTCATACAAAAGAGACATGTCTAGTGCTTGCCATTTTAAAATTTAACACCTGTGTTAAAATAATAATGTGTTGGACGTGAATTTTCTGAGTCCACAGAAGTGACTGGAGCATTGTAATAAACTGATTGCCCATGTATGAAACACTGCATGTGGAATATTAATGCAATCTAATAAGATTTATATCCACTGCCCAACCTCTGTTAAAATGTCTATATTAGCTAATTTATTATCTCTGCCAACCTGAAGTAGTTATTGAATTTAAAACATACTCTGCCCGAAAAAAAACTCCATTGCCCACTAAGGTTATTTCACAACTATAGCGCGTTTCACTAGCTTTGCCCAACTTCAAAATGCTATATCTCAGCGAATATATAACGCATATAAGTGAAATTTTGTGTGTGACTTTGAAATGGTATAGACCCTATGAATTAAATTTTTCATTAAAATGCAGCCATTGGTTTCAATTTTCGTTTCTTTGCGATATAATATCAAAAGTCTACTTGCCAACACACATCACATACACATATTTTGAAATGTCTACAGTAAATTATACGTCATCATTTGCACAAAATTGGTTTATCAAACAATTGGCATGATTTTAGCGTGAAATTGCGTGAAATTGCACTTCTTGAACACAAAGCAGTTTATATCCGGTGCTACTCACACATTGTCAATCAGTGGCGTGTCTACAAAAAGTATTGTGTGGTTAAGTAGGAAAATGAGTCTACGAGTACATTTTATGACATTACAGCTAATCATAAATAGGATTTTTAAGTATTTCTGCAATGAAGCTACTCGTGGAAAACTATATCATTCTATTTCAAACCCACAAAAGAGGACTATTCATGCCTTGGGGATAATTAAACGATCATTGCACTGCTGGATAGCGACATCTGAAATTTCTAATTCTAGTGTTTTACACACAAAAATTAGGCCAAGAGTGGTGGATATTTTGATAGAGAATTGATCCGGAGAGAAATTTGCAATATGTTTCACAATAATGAGGCAGTGACTTTAAGGAAATTGAAAATTTGGTTAAGAAAGAATAATGACATTGATATTTCCAAATCTACGCTATGGAGGACTATTATGAGTTTGGGATTCACTTTTAGAAAATATGTTGGTGGTAGAAACCTTATTTGTGAGAAGCCTCATATAGTTGCAATGAGAAGCAAATATTTACGCGAGGTCAGAGAAATGAGAAGAGATTGTTATGATTTTGTGTATTTAGATGAAACTTGGATCAATGCGCACCACAGTAATGAACGAGAATGGCAATCATCTGGTGGGACAACTAAGAGACTAGTACCAAGCAGCAAAGGACAGCGCCTAATAATTGCACATCCAGGAAGCAGCCATCACGGGCTTCCAAATAATACTGAACTCATATTTGTTTCAAAATCCACAGATAATAGGGATTACCATACAGAGATGAATGGCAAGATATTTCAAGATTGGATTGTGAATCATGTACTTCTTTCCTTGGATAGACCGTCGTGTTTGATAATGGACAATGCTTCATATCACAACGTTGTGGCACCAAAAGATAAAGTTCCTAATTCATCAAGAACTAAAGATGTAATAAAGATTTGGCTGACCATAAACAACATTCCATTCAACGAAATGTCCCTGAAGCCTGAATTACTTGGAATTGTAAAAAAAGACACAGCATACAAAGATATTTCACATAGACAAGGCAATCCATGAACATGGTCACAGATGTTTAAGATTGCCTCCTTACCATTCTCACTTAAACCCAATAGAATTAGTATGTGCTAAAATTAAGGAACAGGTAGCAACAGAAAATAGAACGTTCAAATTAAAAGATGTTGAAATACTTATAAAAGCCGCCATCTCCAATATAGCCAGGGATTATTGGAAGAAATGTGAGAACCATGTGTTACAAGAGGAAGAGGAATATTGGAAGAATGATGGTTTGTCCTTCATTCAGCCGAGATTGATTATCAATTTCTCAGAGACATCTGATTATGATTCGGATGAAGTTTAATTTCTTTAAAGATGACCTTACCGTTATTTACAAGCACATTAGAGGAGCAACGTTCCATTATGATATTTATGAACCGCAAAGAGGTGATACCCATTGAAATAATTAGATCAAGGAAGCTCCAGTTTGGTAGCGCATTAAATGTCAATGACAAACAATGTCACGAGTATCTCGCATGCAGATCATTTAAGAAATCATCTTCAACAGGTATTCATAAGCAAACATGATGGCCACATTATTGTAATAGTAGACACGCCTATGCCTAATCAATTCACAGAATCTGTGCATGAAGTGGTAAAATTTCTTTTCTCGATACACAATAATTAGTATGCCGACAAAGATCAAAGGATTTCATCCGTTTATGGGAACTGGACAAGATGCACAGATATAAAGTATATATTTGTTGGGTCTAACCCAATATAACATCGTATGCAAAAAATGGCATTAATCCGTTCGACGGTTAATCAGATAATTACATTTGTTTGAGGGCAAAGCTAGTGAAACGTGCTATAGCACAAGGCTTTTTCTGCAGTTTTATCAAATCTTTTAAGTGCTTTTGTTTCTCATTAGTCTGTCAGACCAAATTGTTTTTGTAAATCATATACTGAGGTGGCTACCAGATTGTTGTGTCCATGTCTACAGCTGTGACACTGGCTCTGAAATGCTCTTGTCCCAGATTCATATCCAGTCATTGTATCTGACCATCATGAAAATATGCTGTGCAACTAATAGCACTGTCAGTTCAATTATTATAATCATGTGTGATGATCGGAGGGGGAGTACAGTACTTTTCATCATTACTTTCACTATTATTTAGTCTTATTGTTGTCTCATGACAAAAAATCAAGGACAAGGACCATTACTCCCATCAGGCATAAGTAGTAAGGGACAAAAGTGAGGCAGTGCACAGGGCTGGCCATTTCATTATGTTCAACAAATTGCCCCTAAATTTCCCCCTCCCCCCTTTTTTTTATATGAACACAATGCTTTGGTGTAGGCTTCCTGTGTGGAGGCAAATGGAACAATAAGCAGAAAAAGGGACATTAATTTATTTCAGTCTTTAGTTAAGTGAGGGCTAACTTTACATTTCAATTTGTAAGTAAATTTACAATTGTCTAATAAACAAAATTTAAGAATACTGTAATTAAAAAGCAATGACTACAACCCACAAAAGCCAGATCCAAACCTCAGAAATGAGGTATCTGAGGAAGGTGGTTGAAGTAACAAGAAGAGATGGTACGCAACCAGACGATACGTCAAGGCCTTAAATCCCACCCCCTGCAGACCCAAGTAGAACAGTCCCAACTAAGATGGTTTGGCCATGTCTGCAGAATGGGAGAAGACCGGCTACCACGACAAGCATGGGAAACAAAGAGCCAAGGATCCAGACCCCCAGGACGACCCAGAGTCCGCTGGGAGGACAACATTAGACAATCCTTGAAGGAACGAGGACTAGAATGGAACCAGGCCAGGAGGAAGACAGCCAATAGGATAGTCTGGCGCTCTCTCTTCCAAACCTCTACACCTCACGGTAGAAGGGGAACGACTAAGTAAGTAAGTAATTAAAAAGGGAAGCAGTACAGGATTTTAAGTCAAAATTTGAAGAAAAAAAATGAAAATTGGTGTTAGTCTATTTCCTGGCAATTAAGAACCTGAATACATCAAACATCACTTGCTAGAACACATTATTAAGTGATGTCTTATAACGCAGAAAATTGTATCATTAAAAGAAATTGCGCTTTTTCTATGCAGAAACCCATTATTTTCTCAGAACCTTGTTTTGTGTCACTTACTGTCTTATAACCTTATTTATTCATCAGTTAACCTGAGATTTGGCACAGAAACTTTCCTCTGTATTTTAAAACTTTTATCTTATCAGATTTCTGATATCTTATCAAAAGTTTATCTTTACTGCAAATAATGTAGCAACATTTTGCACCATTTGTTACAATATTTAAGCACATAATTTAAAGTCCTTTGGCTTGGGATATACTTAATTTATTAGAATTCTATTCTGACAATAAACAGTGAGCTTCCAGATCAATTTTGGTGCTCATAAGTCAAAAGATAAAAAAGTCTTAGTGAATTAAAATAAAGCATTAAAATCCAACATGGCCACTGTTTCCATGGTAACTAATGCACTGTACCTTCAGATGCTTTGCTATGCATAAGTACTGTTTTAGATTAAGCCTGTGCACTCTAACTGAAATCCTGCTATATTTGAAAATAGCATTTTACTGTAACTCCCTACTGTAAGAATAATAAATAACATCACAATATGAACAACTTGCCTGCTGTTGTACATAAGCATCCACCACCTGAACCACTTCACAATGGTTTATGAGAATGACAAGTGAATACAATGAGATGTATTATTTTTCCACATATAATACTAGTTAAGTGATCATTAGACTATGAGTCATAAAAATCCTCGCTGGCAGTACAAATCGGTCAATAATGTCTTCAGATTCAGTGCGTATTAAGAAGCCATGCAGAAAACTGGCCCTGTGAATAGAAGAAATAAAGGGCTTCAGAAGGTGGCATGTTGTTAGTTAAGTTCTGGTACGAACATAGCAATGATATATGAAACAGTATTATTTTTTACAGAAAGCATTACTTATTAATGAAATAAATAACTATTCCTGCACACTGTTTCAGTTCTGTTTGGCACTTCCAAGATGAAAATACTGGACAAGAAATCACAGAAACTGGGTTAGAAAATCCACAGAGACAAAGATAATAAAAATGTTGTAACTGGTAACCAGACTGTATCTAGTATCTTATATCATACATTCAACTGTAAATATTCCATAACTGCAAGATATGCAGCGTACACTTCGACTATACACAGCGGAATAAACAATGTCACTAGGCCAAACAAAGGCATGTCATCTGCAACTTACACATAGCGACCACAAAATGTGCCAACACTTGTGAGCACTGCATTTACTTCAATTATGAAACTCACATGTGGCGTGCAAAAGACATTCACCACAACAGACAAGGAAGTTAATATGGACATGGATCAACTTGAGGATATAGGTGGCAAGATGTACAATAGTACCTGCATTGGAAAATATATTAAAATTAAAAGAGATCAAATCCTACACAAATAAGAATTTTCAATTAAAAGGGCAAGTAAATTCATTTGTAGAATTGAGCATTAGAAGCACAGAGGACAATAAAAATATAACACACCTCATAAATGAAAGCTTACACATGATAGATATAGTGTCAAGCAGTTGCAAAAACAAGATACCAACACTATCAAGGCAAGCGAGACACTCTATGCCAGAGATATTCAACCATTTTTGGTCACAACAAACGTTACCGAGACCTGTATGATTGTGGTAAAAATTACTCAAGGCTATATTAATACAGGTTGGTAACCCAGAATCCAAAATGCTCGGGGATGGCCGTTTTTCGGTTTTCCGATTTTTTAAATTTCGCCCAAAGTAGCCCAAAATCGGTTAATGTCGCCCCAAAATCGGTTAATGTCGCCCCAAAATCGCCCAAAGTAGCAAAATTTTGCCCCAACTTAAATTATGTACAACTGTAGTAGAATTTATTTTTGAGAAAAATATTTTTTTTAAACTTCAAAAATAAACGTTAAATACCTGCACATGTAGCCTACATTCATGCTCTAATTGTCGTCTTCAGCTTGGAGTCTGACCTCTGTTGATGAAGGATCGCCTTCAATCTTCAGTTCTTCATGGTATATTTTAGCTTGTTTCATAACCAACAAACCACTCAGCGGCATGCGTTCACTTCGCCGTTGTCGAATCCATACGGACAAGATCTTCATTTTTTCCTCTGTGCAAAGTTTTCTGATCTGACATTAGTTTTTGGTCATCACTGTCCCTGTAAAACTTCAACAGCTTGTCTTCGTTATCTCTTTATGTTATATACTGTGGTAGTTCCTACACCACATTCTTCTGTAAGACGACGCACAGAGACTCCACGATCAAGCTTCTGCAATAACTCTACTTTCTGCGCTATCATCGTTAACGACATATGCTTCCTTTTCTTATTCCTTCTGTTATCCAAAGGAGTATATGCAGCTCTTTTTGACATTTTCACAATGAAATTCAACTCTAAATCACAAAATTAGTGTACAAATATCCAACTCAAAATCACAAATGAGCTCAGAAATATCCACAAATGTGGCTGGTAGCAGTGTCGGAACACAACTGACCATGCTATGTTTGAGCATTTGTATCACGCAGTAGCGATTACCTCAGCATATACTGTACTGACCCTGCACGTCATGGGCTGGAAACGTGATAAGCTGAACATAGCACATGGTCAGTTCCTCGCATACCTGTAAAAATGTCAACACGTGACTGGAAGGAGTGACGATAGAGAACTAACCACACTTTAAAAATTCGTTTCATGCAGTAGCGTTTACGTCAGCCTATACTGCACCTTGCACGTCACGGTCGAAAACGTGATAAACCGAAGATTGATACTTTTTTTTTTTTTTTTTTTTGGAAACCAAAAGTCGCTTAAATTAGCCCAAGAATCGGGCAAAAAAACTTCCGATTTTCGGAACATTTCGGTTTACAGATGTTCGGATTCTGAGTTAAGCACCTGTTGTAATGTACAGGTACTTTATATAAAATCAAAATGTTGCACTATATATTGTAAAAGGTGAAGGATCCCGTTACACATCTATTGAGGCATATTGGAATATGGTGTTAGGCTCATATTTTCTTGACCATCGACATACTAGGGGTGATATAGTCAGCATCACGCCGGCCGCCTTAACCTTCCCAGAGTTGCCCTGGTACCAAATTCATGTGGCTGGGTCGACCCCGGAGCTGTTTACGGCCTTAAAAATCCCACCTCAACTTGGGGATTGAACCATGAACCACCGAGCTATGAAGGCAGTGCACTAACCACTGCGTTACCGCGGCTCCCACTATATATGTGGGGCATCATTAAATGTCAGGTGGGAACCTCTGTAGTACCAGAAAAAAAAAAAGAAAATACCACACTGCTTATTTGTAGAATGGAAGTATTGAAACGGTATGCCAGAATCAATAATATGGAACTTCATGGCAAGGATCAGACAAATACCAAAGAAATGAAACTATAAGGACAGCCTTGGAACAGGAGGTAATATAAATGTTAGCCCTTACTCCAGGGACAGGCCCAAGATGGTGAAGACTCCCAACTGTCATCATCTTGTAATTTTTCAGGTGAATAATCAAATAAAGAAAGCTTCTAAGAAACGGAAAAACTGCTGGTCTATATGGCATTCCGGAAGAGGCCTTAGAAGCAAAACTTGGCACCTGTACATAGATATTACGCAAAATACTCAGTAAAGTCTATGTGACGGTATTGCCTACCCTGCTTTGCTGTAGTGGTCCGACAGTGGCCAAAACTCAAAAGTATCTACTATGGGCTTCAAAGGTGTCTACTTTCACATAAGATTACTCTTGGTAGATATGTAGATAGAAGGTTAATGACGCTTCTACCACAAAGGAGTTTTCACAAGATATTCAGATAAGCGAAAACAATGCTGCGTTTGGCTCAGCATGTTAATTCTAGAATCTGCCGACAACTTTTGTGAAGGATTAAGCAATGGTTTATGTTAGCTCGTTTAAGCCCCCACCCCTGATTTACTCAGTGGAATTCTTATTATTCTGGTATAGCTCTATTTAGAGTGTGTGTAGTAAATTGACTGAGACAAACATGCAGTAACTTTAAAATGATTAAATCAAAGTTAAAATTGTAAATTTACAAATAACAAATCAAAACTGTATGGAATGAGACATGTGAAGAAATACTGGGGAAAAGGGAGTGACAACAAAAAGCATGGATAACAACAGAAACCATCAATAAGATAAAAGACAGAAAAAACCATAAAGCAGATTTAAACACAAGCAAAACCAGAAGTTCCAAATCCAAGGCTCAAGAAGTGTACACAGAAGCAAACAAAGAAATAAAAAGAAGAATCAAAAGAGAAAAGAGGAAGTATATTGAGAAGTTGGCAAGAGAGGCAGAAGATGCTGCAGCCAAAGGAAATATGAGAGAACTGTATAACAGCACAAAGAAGCCAACAGGGAAATACAAACAAGTTGCTTCATAAAAGACAAGAATGGAAAACTGCTCAGCAATATACAAGAGCAAATGAAGAGGTGGACGGAATATTTTGAGGATCTTCTCAATAGACCAGCTCCACAAAACCCCCCAGACATCCAGCCAGCAGAAGAAGAGCTACAAATTAACTGTGAAAGACCAACGAAGGAAGAAATAAAGAAAGCCATAAAGCTTCTAAGAGATGAAAAAGCGAGAGATTAAAAGAGTCCATAGACAAGAAACTGAGAGATGAACAAGCAGGTTTTTGACAAAACAGATCCTGTACAGACTAGATAGCCACTTTGAGAATAATAGTTAAACAAAGTCTGGAATGGAATTCACCACTATACACTGGATTTGTGGACAACGAAAAGACATTTGACAGTGTAGACAGAGAATCACTTTGGAAATTGATGAGGCATTATGGAGTTCCCCTGAAGATCATTAATTTAATAAAGAAAACATATGAAGACATGACATACAGAGTTCTTCATGAAGGACAGCTTACAGAACCGTTTGGGATAAGAACGGGAGTGTGACAGGGATACTTCTTGTCTCCATTTCTTTTCTTACTAGCAATAGACTGGGTTATGAGAACATCGACAACACATAACAGAAATGGAATCCAGTCGCCTCTGACTAAGCAGTTGGAGGATCTGGATTTTGCTGATGACTTATCTTTTCTGTCCCATAACCGTAATCAGATGCAGGACAAATTGAAAACACTCGATGAGAGGTCACAACAATTGGGTCCAAAAATACACAGGGAAAAGACAAAAATAATGAGAATAAATGCAGGTAATGATAACAGGGTTGAACTTGAAGAAACACCACTACAAGATGTAGAATCGTACACATATCTTGGAAATAATATAGACAAAATTGGAGGTACAGACAATGATATCAAAATAATAATACAAAAAGCAAGAGCTTTCATTGCATTGGGAAACATGGAGAACGCGAGAAATCAAGTCCAACACAAAAGTAAGAATCTTCAACTCAAATGTGAAGTCAGTCCTATTGTATGGCTCTGAGACATGGAGAGCAACAAAAACAACAACCAAAAAGCTACAGACTTTCATAAATGGGTGCTTGCACAGAATAGAAGAATTAAAATTGTATGACAAGGTTACCAATGAGGAATTGATGACAAGAACCAGACAAGTGCCAGTGGAACAAGAGTTGAGAAGAAGACGCTGGCGATGGATAGGACACACATTGAGGAAACATGTTGATAGCATTACAAGACAGTCCTTGTTCTGGAATCCACAGGGAAAGAGAGGCAGAGGTAGTCCAAAAAACACATGGAGAAGAGAACTGGATACAGAGGTGAAAATGATGAGGAAAACATGGAAAGAACTTTATACAGGGTGATTCAAAATGAACTGAGCCCTTTCAGAATTTTATTAAGCAGTAACTAGGTTGGATATGAGCATGTAGTATGAACCAGTTAGTAATGGAACTATCACAATTATTTTTATAATCTTACAATGCTCAATATGCATCCCTCATATCAAATGGCACACATCAATCCTATAATATAATTCATCCTAGACCCATTGTAGCCTAATGTACTAAATCTGAACATCCTCTGGAGTATAGATATATATTATCTAGAAACATCTCCTCTGCTACTCGTATATCTGGTCAGTTGCATTCTTATAAATTTCTTAGAGCTTGAATTGCTGAAAGTGAGTGTTAAAATTGTCAGTTTCTGGAGAGGGTTGTTGGTGGTAATTCTAAAAGCACTAGAAGTCTTCTATATCTGCAGTTCTCATTCAAACAACTACACATTTGAATAGACATTCTTTGAAGTAGTCAATGACTTTTGTAAAAATCATTACTCGTTAAAACAATCAAAATTATTTTTTTTTAATTTCTCTTTGCGCCCACCAGTCTAAAACCAGCCAAATATAATTCAAAAATAAAAATAGCACAGAAGCACATAGGCACATACATTGTTGTTGTTGAACTTACTGGTAAGGAGTAGATAAACAACATAACCAATGTCAACAGAGGCAGGGCAATCAACACCTTGATAACAGTGCCTCTGTAGTTATGCCAGACAACATACTTGGCCACTTTCCATGGGGAGGTAAACCACAAGAATGATGTGTCAGGCCGCCTTTAAGTAAAAATCATTCAAATTCACATATTTGTACTTACATTACATGAAAATATATATTCTTAATCAATGATTATGATGGACTTGGATCTTGAAGAAACCATACACAAACATTGTATATGAAAAACGAATTTCTTTAATCCTGTAGCGACATCTTGACTTCTTTGGTCAGTTATTCCCAGACTTTTTCCTCTGATCTTTAATCGACATGATAAGTGTTACATAAATGCTGAGTTATCTTCTTATCTTTACCCAGATCAGACTGTTATAATCAATATTTGTTCCCAAATAAATAACCTAACGATTTTTTTTAACACTTAGTCAGATTAAGAAGTATTTAAAGTCATGAGCTAAAATACTGATGTTATGTACGTTTATTCTGGTTTTGTACAGGCTTCCTGCAAAAGGGAAAGCTGCAGTGGGAGGCCCATTACTCCAGAACAAGTGAAGAAAGAAAGAAGAAATGAAATAATATATTTACTTCTTCTTCCTTCTTTTGTATCTCCCCAAGGAGCAAGGGGTCATTACAGTTGACCCCCTTACATGAAGACAGAATCAGAACACTTCTGTGCTCCTGTAGTGGTAGCTACTGCAATGACCATTAAACAATGAGGCTCCCAGCCCACATACAACCTCATATTAGTACGTCAAATGAAATCAGATCTAACACAAAAATTAGAAGAAGACAGGAATTATGACACTCAATGTAATAAATAATGAGCCCATAAAAATAAGGAACCAAAAGCTGGAACAAACAAATACATTTACATATCTAGGAAGCATAGTAACACCAGATGGCGGAACAAGCAAAGACATCAGTAACAGAATGAATAAAGCCAGAATAGCCTTTGCAAATCCAAACAACATTTGGAAATTTTCTCAGTACAGCACAAACACCAAATTAAGATTTTACAAGAGTTGCATACGTTATGTACTTTTATATGGCATGGAATGCTGGAGAGTCACAGAAAAGGAAATGTCCAAATTATCCTCTTTCCATACAACCTGCCTATGGAAAATTCTTCAAATTTTTTGGCAGAATACCATCTCCATTCAGGAACTGCTTACATGGTGCAGTCAAAAAGACATGCACAACATCACTGGAGGCAGATGCTGGAACTGGGTGGGCCACATCCTCAGAAGGGACCCTGACACCATCACCAGAACTGCTATGCTATGGACCTTAGATGGACAGTAAAAGAGAGACAGACCAAAGACAACCTGGTGGAGAACTGTGGAGACTGTGATGCAGAGCATGAACCGGGGCACAGCACAAGGGATGGCCACCGACCAAGCAAAATGGGGACAGTTTGTTGCTGCCCTACAATACGCCACTAGGCGTGAAGGCCACTGACTGCTTTGTCAGTCAGGGGCTAAGGATTCAAGAAGAAAAGACAAAAATTAGAATCTGGAACTTAAATGTCAAGTCAATCCTATTGTAAGCCTCTGAAACAAGAAAAGTAATAAACACAACATCCAAGAAGTTATATTGTTATTGTTAATCAGAATCAACCTCACTGCAGCCCGCGCATACTCATAGGTGTTCAGTCTCCCTCAGCAAACATCGAAGAGTATGAATGCTAATTGTACCTGTAGCACGCTGGTTGTACATATGAAGGATGCGTTCTCTCTTACGTCCATCTGTTAGTCCCACGTTTGATGCCAAACTACAACAGTCTCAGCCTTTTTGATTCATCCATTGCAGTGTCATTATCTAGCAGGCGATCATTAATTGCCCTTAGTATCTCTCCCTTATCCATGTCAAGTGTCCCCACTATGGGTGCTCTCAAGGCCAGTCTGCCTGCTCTCTCATTGCCATGTACCCCTGCATGACCAGGACAGTAGATCCACACCAGTTCTTGAAGACTTGAGGATTCTATTGATGTTTTCCATTCCTGCCCCAGCCGTCTGTTCTGAACTTTCCGAAGTATGGCTTGAGAGTCTGACAATATAACTGCCCTGGTTGATGGAGTTTCAGACAGCCACCTCAGTGCTGCAGTAACTGCCTCTACCTCCATTCTCATGCTGGAGGTTGTTGTCATGCAGGCTCCACTCTGTTCAGCAATGACCCTGCCCTTTATTCTCACAGAGAAGCCCCATCCTGGTTTCTCACCATGCACTACAGTACCATCAGTGTACACAATGGTGTCATCATCCCTAGCATGATCACTTATCAGCTGATTAATCTCCAGCTCTGCTTTTCCATTGCCTCAAGATCTGCACTCTCTGCCAAGGCTAATGATGACCTGCTGGTAGTTTATCCAGTTCTCCCCTGGCTTACTCCATTCTTCCCCTTTGGATACATTTTCAACCCTGGTTACCTGACCAATCGTAGCTTCTGCCTGTGCCATCCATGACATCCCCCTCTTTATTCTTGCTCCTCTGATGTCAGCTACGTTCTCATGTAGGGTGTGTCCTTTATCAGTGGTTACCCGCATATAGGCTTTTGCCTGGACCATCAAATATCTGGATCTAATCGACAGCAATCCGAGCATGTATCTCATTGTCACAATGGGGGTATCATGCGTTCAGCCCAAAACTAGTCGCATCCCTTCATTTTGAATGCGTTCCAGTCATTCACATTGTGAACTGACAGCATGAGTATTCCTAGCCCTTACTCGATTACTCTGTTCCAAGTGAGCTGCAGCCATTGTTTTTAAGGCTGCCAGTCCTTGCTTGCACTTCTGTACGATTAGCTCGACATGATGCTTGAACGATAACCCATGATCAAACATTACTCCCAGATACTTCAGCTTGTCTTGCCTTTCAATGTTCTGCCCACTGAAAGTGATGCCTGGAAGGTCTGCTTTCACTGTGGAGTTGTTCAAAGAGTACCACATCACACAGGCCTTGTTGGGATTGACCTTTGATCCGCTTTCCTCACACCATTTAGAAACTGCCTGTAGTGTCTCTTCTATGCCTTGGACCATTTCCTGTCTGTCTGAACCAGTTCTGTCATCAGCGAAAGTTAATGTTCGTCCTAGTCCTGTTCGGTGAAAGGTTGCTACTTTTGCTGTGTAGATGTTAAATTGTACTTGTGATAGTGGAGAACCCTGGGGTAGTCCCTGGCAAATGTGCATTGGTACCAATGTCCATGTTCCTAAGCGAAATGCAGCTGATCTCTCCAGTAAGGCAGCTGCTATCCACCTTGTTATCCAAAGGTTTGCACCACATGCCATTATGCAGTCTATTAGGGTTGCAAAGTCCACACTGTTATAAGCATCCTCTAGGTCAATTGCGACAGTCAACATTTCTCTTTTACCCTGGAATCCCTCGTACACATCATACACAAACGTTCCAGCATTACCTCATGTTGTTTTCATAGGCCTATAGCTACCCAGGGTATCAGGAAGGATGTGTGCATTTTTGAGGTGGCTCAATACTTGTCTTGCAACTATCTTTTCAAGTAATTTACCACAGACATTCTGTAGTGTGACAATTTGATAGTTGCTGAGCAGTGTGGGGTCTTTGCCAGGCTTAGGAAGTGGCCGAAGGTAACTGTGTAGCTAGTCTTCTGGCACCTCCGCATTCTGTATGCTGGTATTGAAATCGCTCACCATATTTATAACGGCTGTGTCATCAAGCTGTTTAATGTGATGGTATTGTATGCCATCAGGACCCAAAGCAGTGTTTCTGCTGGTTTTCAATGTGTACATTACGTCCTCTTCAGAAATGAGATCAAAGTATATCTGGCCCCTTAAGGTACTTTCCAGAACACTGTCCTTTATTTTTATGTGGGCACTTTTGTCACCTTTATCTGTTTGCTCACATATTGATTGAATAAGGCTCTTCCCTTCTCTTTGTCCGTCTTCAGGCTTAGTCCTGTGGAGCTTTTGATATTAGGGATGGGTTGGCTCACACTTTTCCTATTCATTCTTCGATGTAAGGACCAGAATTTCTGTAGGGTTTTTTCCATGCTCACCTGTGTCACAAAGTCCTCCCACACTTTATCCTTGGCCTCCCTTGCCAAGCTCTTGAATCTAATAACGGTTCTTTGCTTTTTCTCATTTATCTCTTCAACCTTTCCCTCATTCTTCATTCTTCTGTTTCATACTTTACACCATTCCTTTGTGCTCTTTCCTTTTCTATCCATGCTTCCTCCACTGTCTTATTCCACCAGGGAGGTTGGGTGAAAGGTGTTCTTGCTGTCTTTTGTTTGACATTTTGACGCAATGGTGTAAAGCAGAGGTTTTCAAACTGTGCGTCGCGGCTCCCATGGGCGTCGTGGCCCTCGGCTAAGGGCGTCGCGGTGGCTTGGGAAAAGTGTTGGGCTCGATATTATGAGCCAAGGTCCATCAATAAATATAGATCTTCGTAGGATGACATGTTTGCACTGAGGTATTATTACATGTACCAATACGTTCATTAGGTACTAGAAGTTATTGACAAATGCACCATAAAACTCCAGAGCAGGTCTATGTTACGAACAGCTGATCACTAACTCTGATGTCATCATGGCGGATGCTGGTGTTAAGAGATGAGATGACCCAACAGCGATCGTCCAAGCCGACTCTGTTTATGAGCTGTGTGCTAGTGACCTCTAGCAGACTGGCTTGTTATTACTACTGTTTTGGTAGATGGCAGTCGAGTCGTACCACGTATCACAATAATTAAAATCAGTCTGGTCCTGCTGTTTTGTAGTTTGGACGTAGTTTTGTCCAATGCAGTTTGTTTTAAACTGTGTTGTGTAATTGTCTCTGTTTTTCAGATAGTATGGATACATTTTTAATTAAGTGTGCAAAACGAGATATTTCTGAGGCGTCATGCAGTTCTAAAGACGAACGGAGACGAAAACATCGGAAGTATGATGGAAGTATGACGACAGTTACCTGCACTACGGGTTTACGTGCACTACTGTGGGAAATGAAGAACGCCCACAGTGTATCATTAATATCTTTTTGGGTACAATTGCTTATATATATAATATATAGTATAGAGAGGAGCCGCTGTGATTTATGCACAAGTCAAGGGAGCCGCGGACCAAAAAAGTTTGAAAACCTCTGGTGTAAAGGGTGTTACAATCGAGTGGGCCTTTATGATACTTGAAGGTCAGTTTAAGTTTCCTGTGTCTAGTGGTCCTACCCTTTGCAATGAGTATGACGCAAGGTAGGTGATCACTTTCCTGTGCACCTAATACATCCCAACATGCCATGGTGGTGGCAGCACTAGAGATGAATGCCAGATCTATGACTTACTTACTTAGTCGTTCCCCTTCTACCGTGAGGTGTACAGGTTTGGAAGAGAGAGCGCCAGACTATCCTATCGGCTGTCTTCTTCCTGGCCTGGTTCCATTCTAGTCCTCGGTCCTTCAAAGATTGTCTAATGTTGTCCTCCCAGCGGATTCTGGGCCGTCCTGGGGGTCTGGATCCTTGGCTCTTTGTTTCCCATGCTTGTCGTGGTAGCTGATCTTCTCCCATTCTGCAGACACAGATCTATGACACCATTTGTATCCCCAGGTTTAGTTGCCAGTCTAGTTGGGCGTCCATCATTCAAGATGGTACAGTTCATGTTAAGTAATGCCTGACTCAAAGCTATACCCTGCCTATTTTTCATGATGTTCCCCTACTCCTTGGATCTAGCATTGAAATCACCAGTAATTAAACACCTTATATTAGAATCTTCAGACAATTCTGCCAGAAAATTCCAACTACTCTATTCTGTAAGATGGTCGACATTGGCATATAAACTGTAGACTCACCACTCCTGACCACCTATATTCACAGCTATCCCCTGCAATTCCGCATCCTCACTAGTTTGGGAACTTGTATCCAGCCACGTATGAGGGAGCTCATGTTTTACATATATAGCTTGCCCTCTTCCACCAGGCCCACATGGACTGGAATAACATCTGTAGCCTGGACAATTGATAACACTATTGGCTTTTAAATTTGTCTCATCGATCATGAGGATATCGAAATTGTAGATGATTGTATAATGGCTGCCCGCTGACTGGCACTTCGACAATTCCAGTATCCTATATGCACATATTTCATTGAGAGGCGATCTGCTTTCTTTCTGAACTTTCTCTTTCCTGCCCTTCTTTTTCTCTCTCTCCTCTTCTCTCCCCTACCTCTCCTTCTGCATTTGTGTTTCCTCATTTCATTTGCTGCGGGTATCGACAACAGAGCACGATCTCCGTAGTTCCCGCAATGATTCTGGATAGTTAAAATGCTCATGGTGTATTTGCAATAAATAAATAAAGAAGTTACAGACTTTCATAAATGGGTACTTGCATATAATAGAAGGATTGAAATAGTATGACAGAATCACCAATGTAGAACTGATGACAAGAACAACAGAAGTGTCAGTGGAATAAGAGGTGAGAAGATGCTAGAGCACTGGGACTGGAACTCCCAAATGCCGGTAAGAATTTGACCCCGTGACCGAAAGGTAGCTGGCTCCAACTCAGGTAACTAAAAGCATGGTGGCAAACCGCTGTGGCTAGTGTTTTTGTCTTCATTTTTATTACATTATTATTATTATTATTATATATATATATATATATATATATTATATATATATATATATATATATATATATATATATATATATATATATATATATATTTATATATTTATATATATATGTATGTATATATGTATGTATGTATGTGTATATGTATGTGTGTATGTATGTATATATATGTATATATATATATATATATATATATATATATATATATATATATATATATATATATATATATATATATATATATATATATATATATATATATATATATATATATATATATATATATATATATATATATATATATATATATATATATATATATATATATATATATATACAGTAGAACTCCATTTATGGGACCCGAGCATCGTTGGATAATCAAATGTTCGGATAATTGGATTACATAATGTATCGAGTACATGTACACATATTTCTAAAAATAATTAACCATCACAAGGAAAATACACTATAAAACATATTTACATGTACTGTAATAATAATACCCACACTGTATTAGATCACTGTATCACCAAAATCTTTTATTACACTGCAGTGCATGTACTACAGTACTTGTATTAATTATTTTTGTTAAGAAAGAGAAATGTTTTCAAAATAACATTACAAACGATTCAAAACCAGGCGCAACTTACGTATATATGTACTTGCACAGATGTAGCCCACTATTTAAAATAATGAGGAATCCTCTTTTGCACCAAACTGGATAGTCTCCTTTTGGCTGCTAAGTCCCGCATTCTCTTCAACAGCAGAAGCTGTGTAGGACAGCTGTCACCTTCTTGCTCGTACCAAGCAATCGCTGTTTCTAGTGCTATAAAGGCCTCTTCAGGACTTGGTCGACGTTTTGGTTTTTCTTCATAATCTACAAGTACATCATGTACTTCTGAGGAGTCTTCATCATCGGTCACTACATGTATTTGGTTTTCTTCTTGCACAAAAGACAAAATTTCTTCGTCATTCAAAAACTGAAAACCAGAATCATTATCATCTTCTAGCCACATGTGTACATCATCTTTGTCACAGTCCGAAAATCCGGGCATTGCTTGAACAGTTCCACAACTTCATTTATACAATCATCATTTGTGTCCACTGCAGTAGTTTCATTTCCTCCTTTTTTCCCAAGCAATCTACTCCAAGCCTTGTTGAGATTATCTTGTGACAGGGTGGTCCAAGCATCAGCTAACATATAGCAGCAGTCTTTGAGATTAAGCTTTTTGGAAAACGCCACCACACTTTCTTCATCTTCAGTCAACAATAAACGACGCAGGACTTCCTTCTTGTACATCTTTTTAAGCTTTGCTATAACACCCTGATCCATTGGTTGAATCAGTGCTGTTACATTGGGAGGCAGAAAAATTACTTTAAAATTTGCATCAACTGCATTCAATGTATCCGTCTCTGGATGAGATGGTGCATTGTCCAGTAGAAGAATTACTTTTTCAGTTTTCTTTTCTTGTTCTCTCAACCTCTTCACATTTGGGATGAACTGATTTGTATACCAATCAAGAAATATTTCACTATTCATCCAAGCACTCTTCTGTGCTTTGTAACACAATGGGAGACATGTCACATTCTTTAAACAACGTGGTTTTTTGGCTTTGCCGATCATTAGCACCGGTAAACGACTTCAGCATGGCATTTTTTAGGGACCGGGTTTGCCTTCCCATTGCGATCTGTACTCGCTCAGCCAGACTGCACTGATGCAGACTGTTTCCAGGACCACCACGTGGAGGTGGAGTACGGTCTTAGTCAGCTCTGGTTCGCTGACTCTGATGCAAGCAGTCAAGCTATGGGTCGCTGATTGCATTCACTATTGCTGCATCTTTGGGTCCCACTCATAATTTTATCCTTGTTACTTTTGATGTCAGAGACGGTAGCTTTCCCAACATTGAACATCCTCGCAAGTGAAGACACAGTTTCACCTTGTCCTAGTCTCTTGATAATTTCTGTTTTCGTTTCAATTGACAAAACATTGCGGTTCCTTTTATATGCTTTAGGCCTACTGGAAGATGCCATATCGCACAGAGAAATACTTGTACACCAAAATTATTCTGCTGTAGTAGCAGACACAATTATTTTAAGTTGAACTGTCTGTTTAGCCAGTGTTCTACCTAGAACGCACACGTACACTTTATTGGTAAACCAGATATTAACTGACTTTATGATCTAACTGACTTCCTGTACGTAAGCGACCGACCATTAGCCCATCCCATTCTCTACAAATTGTTCGCACACATTTGAAGTTTGCCGCATCAAAAGATTCAGAATTTTAGTCTAACGTGACTGTGGCATCTGATTTTTTTTTTTTTTTTTTTCTAGAACAAGTGTTCGGATAATTGGATGTTCGGATAATTGGGGTTCGGATAAATGGAGTTCTACTGTATATATATATATATATATATATATATATATATATATATATATATATATATATATATATATATATCATCAAAGTTATAATCTGACTTATGTTATAAAGTTATTGATTTTCTGGTGCATTTTACAAAACTAGCACAAACACCATGTTATGAATGCTGTGATAACTTTAAGGGATATAACACATATTTTAAATAATTATCACTCACAATATTTCCAGTACACATAAAGAACAATGTGAGACTTTATTAGTATGTTTGACATTTTATTTCAAATGGTAATTAATTTGTACGTCATTTGTTATTTTAAAACCGTATGGCATATAATTTCATAATATATTTTTTGCGTAAGGTTTTTTGGGGCATTTGTAAAGTTTTTAAGTGGTCAGGAGTACAGGGTTTTGTCTCAGGAGGTTGACAGGTAGGGCCTCACCAGTTTTAAAAGTGTTTCACTGTCTGTATTGTCAAATGCCTTTTCTTAGTTCACAAATCCAATGTAAAGTGGTGAGTTCAATTCCAAGATGTGTTTAAATATTATTCACAGTGTTGCTACCTGGTCTGAACAGTATCTGTGTTATTGGAAACCTGATTGTTCTTCTCTCAACTGCCTGTCTGCTACCTCATTTAATCTCTCAAAAGAGATAACTTACTGTACATTAAATACAGATGTCTTTTATTATGTACATTTTATTCTTTAAAATGTCTATAAGTATTCATTTAATTAACTGACTTATTTTTTAAATCAACCAGCTACTTTTATTCTCCATCAGTGTACATAAAAAAATGCCACTGAAATTTGAATGCCTTACTTTGGAGGGTCCAATTTAGGATGCATGTTTGGTTCATCCCTGCCAAGTCCGGCAGGCATCTCCTCAAATTCTGCTGCAGTCAAGAGCTGCAACTCCATCTCCACCTTTCCCTAGAGAGATAAACAGGAAATGACTAAAGTCAAACTAAGAATTCTCCTAAAATTAGCTGATCTCTAAGAACTTTTGAGATGAGAGACTACAATAATGACAATAATAATGTTGATGAAAAGTATATCTAAGTTTTTTTTCATAGATCAATCAGATCCAGATAAATTAAGGGGCTGCTGTAAAACTGGTAAGGAATATAAGTATTTAAATAAATAACACGGTATTTAATCAGTTTTACAAATTACGGTTCACAAGAAACAAGGGACGATTCAGGTTTTACCCTTCGTCAGCCACAAACAGGTGACAAAGACAAAAATTACATATAGGTACTACAAAACTATACGATGATGAGAAATATACAACAAATGGGCGATACAAGCAGATGGAAAACGTGATGAGAGAAAAAAAGAACAATAATAATACAAGAAAACCGTAAAATCTAAAAGAAATACTGAAACAAGAAAGTAAATAATCAACGAAACGAAAAAAAGAAGAATAAACAAAACTGTGGAACTAGTAAAAGTTAGCTTAGCTCGATCCAAAGAATCTGTGGAAGAAAGCGGTAGTCTCTTGTCACAGAAATCACAAGGAAGTGACGTACGATAGCGATAAAACAAGAGATATAAAAAGATACGAAACGAACTAAAACAAAAACATAAAAAGATAGATCTAAAAGACAACGAATAAAGAATGAAAAAGAGAAAAGAAACCAGAATTTATGCAAAATGATGTTGTATATTCAAACCATCGGGAGCTAAAACGCCCATTTTAAAAATAAGGCGATTCTCCAACGAAAAGCGAGTCTTGTCATTACCGGCACATGAACGGAGGGCAGTGACATGTATATCGGAATTACCTGAATGGTCAGGCCTATTGAAATGAAGGGCCACCGGTAAATGTTTGTCATGATAGATGTCATTCAAGTGCTCATGAAACCTGTCTGCCAAACGCCTACCAGTTTCACCAATATAGGTCATGCCACACCTCTTGCAGATGATAGCATAAATCAGGTTTCTGGATTCGCACGTAAAAGACTCTCTAATGATAAATTTTCCTTTCGGAAAAGTGACTGTCTGAGTTTGGAGTACAAACGGACAGGTCTTGCATATCCGGCGTTGGCACGGTTTAGTACCAAAGTAAGATGGGCTAGAATGTCGCAAGCGACTGTGTACAAGAATATCCCTAAAATTCTTATCACTACGATAAGCTACCAAAGGTGTATCACGAAACAACTCTTTGGTATCAGGATCAGAGTTGAGAATAGACAGATGTCGAAACAGAATTCTGTTTACCGCCAGACAGTGAGGATGGAAAGTTAGAACCAGTTTGAGTCTGTCAGATTGGACAGAAGGTTTAGTAGTGAGTGCCGTCTGATGAGTGACGCGTGTAATACGATTAAGGGCATCAGATAAAACATGTTCTGGATAAAGACGTCTGCAAAAGAACTCAAGCATCTCTTGAGCTCGCTCATGAAAATCATCGTCATCGTGACATAACCGACGCAAGCGAAGAAGTTGAGAAAAGGGAATGGAATTTTTACAACAAATATGCGATGAAGATAAGAATGGCAATAATGAATTTTTAAAATGTTGTTATCCTTTGCCATGAAGGTACTAACTCTGTACAGGTCCCAAGGAGTCTCTGAAGAGACAAGGACAAAATAAAACAACAGCAACCTCAGGCATGTTACATAAGGCGGCTAATATGAGGTTGTGCATGGGGCTGACAACCTCGTCATGTCAATCAAATTTCCACAAAAGCCACCGCCAAAAGAGGATATCAATGTTTGGTGCAGGCTTCCTGCAAAGGGACCAGCTGCAATGGTGGGTCCATGCTACATAAGAAATGCTAATGAAAATAGTGATGATGATGATGAAGGTACTCCCCAAAATAATACTTGTTGTCTATATTGTCATGTTTCCCTCCAGTTTATGTCACTAATAGCTTCAAATTTATCATGTTGATGAATATTTGACCTTTCCCATTCTCATCTGCTTCACACTTTTCTCTATTAAGTGTCAATTTTCAGAAAATATCATGTCTTCAAAGTATGTGAAAACTTACAGTGAGCCGCCTTGTTCCTGAGCTTTCATCATAACAAGGCCAGAACCCACACATGTGCTTCATTTCAAAGAGTGAGGCCAGCTTGACATTGCGGCCAACTTCTGGCAACATTGTTAGCTGGCACTTTTTGGAAATTTTAACAGGCATTGGCATCGCGCTCAAGTTAAGTTCCAACTGGCCTGTGTAGATGGTATATGAAAAAGACTTTCCTGAAAAAACTTTTCATGCAATCTGACAAGCATGACATGCAGATTTGGACAGTAACTGATGAGGGGCTGTGTGGTGTGACCGTATGGCCTACAATGTCGTTTTAGCACTAGGGTGCTGCCACTTATTAGAGTTAGGGTAAGAAAAAAGCAAGATTTAAACATTGGGTATTTGAGCACGACTAGTTAGTAAAATAAACACTAGTCACAAACCTATGACGTCATTCAATCATGGTGTACATGAAATGACGTCATCAAACCTGTGTGGAATCCATACAAGTTAGAACGGAAGCCTTTTTATTTTTTTGGTTACCACGAGACTAGCATTGGCAGTTACACCATTTTTCGTAGGACACCATTCAACATGCAACAACATATGTTACTGATAACATGAAATATAATATTAGTGTGATGGTGGGGTGTCCTGTGAGGTTCCTGGGGATTGTTGATGAAACAGTGAAAGAATGGACCTACAGCTCCCACGGGTGTTGTGAGAGGTTTTTATATGAGGTTGTGTATGAAGCTGGCAACCTCATCAATTTAAAAAATTGCTACAAAAACCACTGCTGCTAGAGCAAATGAATGTTTTTATGCAGGTTTCCTGCAAGGGGACCAGCTGCATTGGTTGCTCCAAGCTTCATGAGAGAAGCCTGAGATTGACTGCCAAATTAGAGAAATAGATGCGGTTTTATCACTTCAAATAATGAAGGATATGCTGAAAAAAATAATCGAAAGGTGTATTAGATCAAAAGATCTCTAGATAATGGCTTTCCCCAAAGATGAGACTCAAACTGAAAATATGCATTCCCTATGGTTAACTGCATTATTATTATTATTATCATTATAAGGTTGTTATTATTGTTATAGTGGTTTCCCTTGTTCACATCGTGATCATGTATTAGCATTGTTCTCATAAAATACTATGTCAATGTCTTGTGTGGAATACAAGCTTCTTGTGAGTTGATACCAAGTGATTACCTGTTCAACATTATTCTGGACTTCTGACATGGTGGCAGGAGCAAAAGGATGGCTGAAATTGAGTAGCAGCAGGCATAGGGCAAACAGACCTACCACTCAAATATGCGTTTATCTTAGTCACTCAATGGGATGACGATCATTTATAAAAAAGCCACTGCTCTGATTGGCACTATCTGGCCACATATTTAAACTTAAGAGGCAGAAATGAACAAGCTACCACATTCTTGTTTGATATAGGTGAGTTGCCGATGATTTAATTTATTTGTCTAGGCCTCAGTGAAGAAATAATGAAATCTGGTAAGCGTTTCAGTGCTAGACAAAACAATTTTATGGTAGAATGAGCACATTTCACCAACACAAAACACATGCCAGGAGTGACTATCCCTTGAAAAATACTGCGTAACAGCTAAGACATACTATACAACTAAAATACTCTTTGCCCCATGTAGTTCCTGGGGTCTCTGGAAGACAAATAAAAAATAGGACTACTGAAACCTCAGGCATGTCACTCAAGGTAACTAAAATGAGGCTTTACATAGGGCTGGCAACCTCATCGTGTAAAACAAATTGCCACAGAAACCACTCCTATAAGATCATGTGACTGCTTGGTGCAGGCTTCCTGCAAGGGAATCAGCTGTAGTGGTGGTTCCATGCTCTTAAGGAGCACAATGAAAAATGATGATGAAAATACTGTTTAATTTTCACATATGATGAAAAAGGAGAAGATAAAAGATAAAATAAACAATTAACAGGATTTTACAAAGAA
Source organism: Oreohelix idahoensis (assembly GCA_024509875.1). Classification (NCBI taxonomy): domain Eukaryota; kingdom Metazoa; phylum Mollusca; class Gastropoda; order Stylommatophora; family Oreohelicidae; genus Oreohelix; species Oreohelix idahoensis. Next base: position 682,213 of record JAMPIV010023215.1, on the reverse strand, counting down.
TGCTGACTACATGATATTGTCAATTTAAATAGCAGCACTAACCCCACTTGAATGAAGAATGTTAACTCTGACTTCAAAGTATCTATCAGATATGATAAATATCATATAAATATATAGTGTTCTTTAGATAGCCTTATGGTAGCTGTCTGAAACTTCATTAACAAGAGCAGTTATTGTATCAAACTCACAATCCATGCTTACTTTTTTAAAATATTGCCTTTGTACATATTAGCTGATCAAGCATGTGTCTCTCAATTCTGACAACTTATTGGGATACCATCTATTCAACAAATTAAACATTGGAGCTACCGATGAGTGTAACTGTGGCATAGATAAACTTACTGCTGAACATCTGCTTCAAAGATGCCCAACATATGAGCAATAGAGAGAGCACATATGGGCATCACAAGTATCATTCCTAGAAAAACTCTTTGGAGATAGAAATAGCCTGAAGTTGATCACTGCTTTCTTTGAAAATATTCAAGTAGACATCTTAGAGTGTATGAAAAATAAGACATATTAAAAAATAATAAAACAAACAAAATCAAAATAAACTTTCTATTACTCCAAATCATTATTTAAGGGAGTATCGACTTGAGCAACTAAATCAGTGGAGTTACCGCAAATGTAATGCACTCCATTCTTTATTTACACTCACCCAAATTAACAATGGGGGAAAATTCAAGAAATGATGTCAAGAATCAGACAATTTGAAGCCTGTGACACAGCACAGACCATTCAGTGCAATGGCCAGAAGCACACGACTTTTATGTAATTCCCAGACTGTAACTTTGGTGGGGAAAAAGATGGGACAATTTTTGGGATGGAAGGACGCCTAAGGAAACTCTTATATGTAATGCTGTTATTATCTCGTTACATCTGGGGAGTCTCTGAGAAGACAATGAAAGAACAGGACTATCGCTATTTCAGGCATGTCACAAGAGGTGACTAATATGACACTGTGCTTGTGGCTGGCAGGCCTCATTATATAAAACAAATTTCTTCCAAAACCATCACTTCAAGAGAAGATGAATGCTTTGCTACAGGCTTCTTGCAGGGGGACTAGGTGCAATCGTGTCCCCATGTTCCATAAGGAGCAAAAAGAGAAATGAATACTGTGATTATGATCTTTTCTTTTTCCTGTCCCTTTTCCCTCCTTCAGCAGCATTGAAGCTTGTGCCAAAGTACATCATTTAATCTTCCAGTGATGGTTTCTGAAGTGCTTTGTGTTACACTGTGAGACCTCTAACTTGCTGTGCTACCCTCTTTGTTTCCTTTTACAATATATTCATTTTCTTGATTAGCTAATCATTTTTATTTAATTAATATCTTCGCAAATGTATTATTACAAGGGTGAGTCACCTGTCATGTTTCCCTTAACTTAACACTCTATTAGCAACACTGCTGATGGAATGCATAACTGTAAACATACAGAATCTTAGTGGCCATGTTGTAAGTTTCGCCACTGAGCAAATAGCTTGCATATTACTGCAGTGGGATTTTAATATGGTCTCTTAGTTTTTTATTTACATTAAAAACTTTAAAAAATGACAACTATAAGCAAAATAAATTTTATGGACTGGTGATTCACTAGAATCTGAAATCCATCAAAGGCTGTCTCAACATTGCTTTACCAAAGTGAAGTATTACAAGCATCTTGTAGTTTCATCATTGCTCTCAGTAAAGATTGATATGCCATTTTAAAATAATTATTTCTCTTTGATCAGCTTAATGGAGCAGAAACAAATGCACAAACCTATAAAATCATCAGCACTGAACTTGTCATTATCCCAGATCTGCACAATGAACTTCGGAGCTTTTCGAAATTCTGTTTCATCCAGGCTCCAGAAGTGTTCCTGGAAACAGAAGTTTAGTAAAAAGATTACAACAGGGGAAAAAAAAAAAAAGAGAAAGCTTCAATATCACATTTATATGATCATCTTGAACACTTAAAGTATACATCTACTAAATATCTCCAAATATATAATAAAAGTTAGTTGCTTATCCTTCACAGGACGTGGCAATCAACCCCAGCTTTTATTGGCTGTTTGTGATTTTTCTAGGCAATTTTTTTCATTCAGTAGTTTGCCATTGCTTTCTGAATGGTACGGCGCTTATACTATTGTTAAAAATCCACACAAAGCGATCTGCTACCAAACCGCCTGCAGCAGGTTTCGAACCTGGTATATCTGGATTATGAAACTGCGTTCATATCCATTAGGCCACAGACGCTGACAAAAAATACATAATAAATTCAGTTAAATATCAAACCACAGTAATTGGACAGGAGGAATAATACCACTTTCACATATCGACAGTTGAACATTTTACGAACATAGAGATGCTATATACCCTAAATATAACCCATCAGAGGTTGAACAGGATACTTTTCTTCACCAGTTAAAAAAAAAACAAAACAAAAAAAACATCAATCATCTTGTTTCTGCAGAAATAAAAGTTATATTCAACATGTTAGTGGCAAGACTGTGCAACTCTCTCTTTGATCCATAACCGCCAACTGCCAAAGCAGTCAGTGGCCATCACGCCTGGTGGCGTCTTGTAGGGCAGCAACAAATTGATTCCACTTTGCTTGATCCGCGGCCATCCTTCAAACAGTGCCCCAACTCTGGTTCATTCTTTGTTTATCGGCTTCCACAGTTCTCCGCCAAGTTGTTTTTTGGTCGGCCTCTCTTTCGCTTTCCCTCGGGGGTCAAAAGCATAGCTGTTCTTGTGATGGTATCAGGGTCCCTTCTGAGGACATGGCCAACCCAACTCCAGCGTCTGCCAGCTATGATGGTGTGCATGTCCTCCTGGTTACTCCGAATAAGTAGTTCTTGGTTGCTGATGGTGTTTGGCCAAAAGATTCAGAGAATTTTCCTCAGACATATTGTGTGGAAGGAGGACAGTTTCGACATTTCCTTTTCTGTTACTCTCCAGCATTCCGCACCATAGAGAAGCACAGCAAGTACACAGCTCTCATATAGTCTAAATTTGGTGTTTGTGCTGTACTGGGAAGGATTCCAAATGTTGTTGAGACTAGCAAAGGCTGTTCTGGCTTTATTCATTCTGTTGTTAATGTCCTTGCTTGTTCCGCCGTCAGGTGTTACTATGCATCCTAGGTAAGTAAATGTGTCTGTCTGTTCTAACTTCTGGTTCCTTACTGTTATTGGCTCAGGATTGCCCACATTTAGTGTCATGACCTCTGTCTTCTTCAGATTGATGTTCAGGCCAACCTGCTGGCCATACTTATTCAGTCTAATGGTTTTTTCTTGAATGTGTTTATGTGAATACCCAAGTAGTGCAATGTCATCTGCATATTCCAGATCTTCCAGTGTAGAAAACGATGTCCATCTAATTCCTCTTGGACTGCCCTCTGTTGTCTGGCACATCACCCAATCTATGGCTGTCAAAAATAATGTTGTTGATATAGGGCATCCCTATCGTACTCCTATTTTCACTTTGAAAGTTACATTACTCAATCCAACACTGCATGTGAAGTTAGAATAGAGGCTTTTTATGATGGAAACAATGCGGCTGGGAATTCCATAAGCCCTCAGTATTTTCCATAGGCTGTCCCTGTGTATGCTGTCGAAAGCCTTTTCAAAATCAACAAAATGTACAGCTGTCTCTGCCATTCTGAGCACTGCTCTATAATGTTCCTGAGGGTGAATATATGATCTGCACATCTTGTTCTTTCTAAAGCCCACTTGTTTTTTCCTCAGTTTATGGTCAACTGCTTTTGAAATTCTCTGGATGATTATCCTTTGCTGGGAACTGAGAGGAGAGTAATTCCTCTCCAGTTGTTGCTGTCTGCAAGGTCACCCTTCTTGGGCAATTTGACAATTATTCCTTTACTCCACTCTTTTGGTGTTGTCTCTGTTTCCCAGACTTGTGCAAATGTTTCCTGCACTCTGTGCTGTGGTGATGAATTTCCTTGCTTGTCCACTGATAGTTTTAGTTATTTTATAAACTGTGCTTTGTTCATTTCTCAGTACTGCCTCTTCTGCCTGTCTTGCAAGGTCATCCAGAAATTTCCTTTTGTTAGCACGGGTTTAATGTTTTACTTCCTTGTCCAGCTGAAGGTACTGTTCACTATATATTGCCTTTAACCTAGCTTCTGTTTTCTTTCTTTTCATTTCCTTTCTCTTCGCTATGGTGTTTAGCGTTTCTGGTGTTGTCCAGTCTTGGCTCTTTCTTTTCTGGAATCCCAAGCATGACTTGCTGCTTTCCTTGTATATTGTTGAGATGGTGTTGAATTTCTGGTCGACATCATCGGTCTCTGTTCTTTCCTGGCTTTTGGTAATCTGATATTGTCTCTTTACGTCAACCACAAAAGCTTTTCTGGTGAGGGGGTCCTTAAGTTTCGTGATGTTATATCTTTTCTGTTTGATTGCAACTGGTCCAGCAGCTCTGAGTTTCCCCTTCAGTCTTGCTACTACTAGATGATGATCACTTCCCACATCTGCACCTCTTCTTACTTTCACGTCTTGTAATGCATGTCTCCATCTGCCATTGATCATTATGTGATCTATCTGGTTTCTGTCCCATCCGTTTGGTGATTCCCACATTAACTTGTGCACTTCTTTGTGTGGAAAAAGTGTTCCTCCAATGACCAGGTTGTTAATACTGCAGAAGCTTATTAATTTGTCCCCATTCTCATTTGCTGTTCCACTGCCGCATTTCCCCATTACTCTTTCATTATAATTATTGTTTTCCAACTTTTGCATTTAGGTCTCCCATTACTATAATAAGATCGCACCTGGGTGCAGCTTCCATTTCCTTTTGTACCTGTTGATAGAACTTGTCCTTGATCTTTTCATCACTGTTGTTTGTTGGTGCATAGCATGTATAATTGTAGTGTTGGTGAATCTCCCTCTCAGTCTTGTTCTTATCAGTCTGTTGTTGATGGGTTTCCATTCCAGTAAAGAATTTTCCATTCCTTTCTTCAGGGTAATGGCTACACCTTAGTTGTGCTGACCATCCTCTCTACCAGAATAAAGTACTGTTTCCCCTGTAGCTGTTTTTATTCTCCTCGTCCCTGTCCATCTGCTTTCGCTTATTCCCAGGATATGTAATTTGTAGTTCCTCATCTCTGCTGTGATTTGTCTCAGCTTTCCTGCTTCATTCATAGTTCTGACATTCCAAAATCCAATTCTGGTTTTGTGTTTTGCGGTCAGGGCATCTGTTTACATGCCAATGGCTTCCTTTTGGCTTTCACCACTGGCAGTCATACGAGCCGGGGATTCCGGATGTCCGTCCCGCATCAAAGTTTTTCTATTTGTTGCCATTTCTGTAATATGTGCGATTTTTTTACATAGACAGGGGTGTCGGCCCTGTGCTAAAACCCCCAACCTGGAGGACCTGGGTACCAGCTTTTGTCTGGCCCCTACCCACGCAGACCAGTCCAGCTTGGTTGAACCTACCAGGAGTAAAACTCACACTGGCATAGCTCTGGGGATTGTCAGGGTACACAAGCTGCCATACCGCTACAAGGTATAGGTACCATTGATGGCAGACTGCCAATGATTCAGTGTTCTTTATTTGCAGGTTATTAGCATCACCAGTACAGTCTGCTAAGAAAAGTAGAATTAACAGAAACCAAAAATATGTGGGAATGAGTAAAACAGAGATCAAAAGTTTAATTAAAAGAATAATAACTGAGGAATGGGCAGTAGAGTGGGATGGAAGTCTTAAGGGCAGACATGCATATAAATTGTTCAAGACTACAAGAACGTGTCAGGTATCTAGAAAACTAAAATTTCTTAGCAATAAGAAACTTCATAGACTGCAACTAAGAATGGGCTATTTTAGAATAGAAGAACCTTACTGTGCAGAGTGTCTAGAAAAAAATAGTATAGAGCTTTTCCTACTAAAACGTAGGAAATATGAACAATACAGACTACCAATTTTAGATTACTTACAGGCATGCAATTCATCGATAACTGTGGAACAGGTGTTGAGAATAGATAGACCTAGAGAATTGCACAATATGGTTAAATAGTATATAACAAGAACTAAAATTAATATATAAGGATCAATGATGGTGTGAGGGATAAGGTGTAGTCTAATGGGGTGCTCGTGTGGATGATGGCAGATAACTGGTGTTTTGAGTGTCATCCAGGACACCCCCGAGCTTTCTCACCCCCTTTCAGCTTGTTAACAACAGGGCAGTTATAAGATGCTTTACTTTTTTTTTGCTTTTTATGTTTGTATTTTTTTTTTTAATTGTTTGTTTGTTTTTTTTTTTTTGGACTGGGGAAGCAACATACACATACATTAACACAATTTTACAGTTTTGATTTACTATATTTGGACTGAGTGGAGAAGATACTATATTTAGGTATCAGAAATCAGATTTTATTATCTTGAATTTAATACACTATATATCCTAATTATAACCCATCAAGGGTTGAACGGGATACTCTGTCTTTAAAAGCAACAACAACAAGTCTGCACACATCACAGAATGTTGGAACATAATACTATTACAAGAATAGTTTGTGCACTGTCACAGAATGTTAGAATAGCACTGCTCAGGTCTAAAATATCTGGCTTAGCTTTTCTAAATTATAAATGGATATAACCAGAGTTTTTTTAACAAAGCCAAAGAAGATATATGACTGGGACCTGCTGAATTGTTAAACTTTAGTGAAAATCAACTTAAGTGGACTGCATTGTATTTCACCCCTCTAAAAATGCATGGAGGCATACCTGGAGTCACCCTTATATGACCACCAGCTATGCACAATGCTACAATATATGTACGAGGAAGTGAACCTATGTCTGTGAGGCTAATTACATCCTCATTGACTCTTGAAATCATCCACACATCTCCAGGGATTCCCCCTGTGGTGAAACTTGTTGAGAACCCAGCATTGCACACTAACTTGGAGAAGTCACTTGAGCTCCAAGCATAATTCTTTGGCTTTGACCTGGTTGACTGCATGCAGAATGATCTCACTATGGACCCAGAGATAGGCAGAGGAAGCTGAGAAGTGGCTCTGTGCAGGAAATGACAATTTCTCAGGAGAGCCCAGAACCAGAGTGGAGTATTTTAGCTCTGCACAGTTGGAGAGCCCCCTTGGATGGCAAGGAATGCACAGTATGCCACACACTTCTTACTCCTAGCTTGGGACCAGATGTGACGATTCTTTAAATGCAATCCAAGCTGGAGAAACTGGAGCTCATAATTTCAACTTAACACGTTTCGGAATGGCAGAAGAGCCACAGGAAAAGCCTAGATCTACAGTGTAGATAATACCAAGGAGTCTTCAACTTGGTAAGGAAAAAAAAAGGATCCCGTTACATGCCCATTGTGGCATACTGGAAATACGGTGTTAGGCCCGTATTTTCTTGACCATCGGCACACCAGGGGTGATGTGGTCAGCATCACACTGACCACCTTAACCTTCCCAGAGTTGTTCTGGTACCCAATTCATGAGTCTGGGTTGACCCCAGAGCCATTTGCGGTCTAAAAAATCCAACCTCAACTGGGGATCGAACTATGGACAACTGAGCTAGGAAGCCAGTGCACTAACTACTGAGCTACCGCGGCTCTAATAATGAAAGTGCATTCTAAAAATGAAGTCTCTAATTTACACACTGCAATCAACTCATCCTTCACTTCAATTTTTTAATGAGTTTCTTTTTGTATTGCTATCACAGAAATTACTGTGGAAAACAAGACTCAAAAACCAGTGAAGTATATTTTGCAACATCTTTTTAAAAAATAATTTCTTGTTTTATTTCAATTATAATGGTGGACTTGCAATGCATTATAATAGTGATTATAATTTAAGCAATCTAAATTACCAAATGTTAGAAATCATAAATATTGATAGCAAAGATCCGAGAACTATCAAGAACATGTACCGGCAACAAACAGCCACTAAAAGAATTGGCAGCCAAATAAAATGTTTCAGCAGATAAAACAGGATGTTAGGCAGGGATGTGTGCTGTCAAAGAATCTGGTCAACCAACACTCATGGCAGAAGATGTTGATGCCATGCAACACATTAAGATAGGCAAAGCCCCTGGACCAGATAATATAATAGCAGGTGAACTGTAAATGTGATGTCTTAATAGCTTCATTCTCACCTTCTTTCTGACAGTCATAGTCTGTTCTGATGGCAGGTATTCAAATGGGAAAACAAATCTCCAGTTGAAATTTCCTTCACCATTCAGTGACCTTTTCAGGAAAAATTCACAAACATTACTGTACCTACTAATTCACATTAAAATGCTAATATTATCCAGCCACTCAAACAATCAACCCTTTTCTTTCTCATTCATATTTTTATATCACTGGGTGAATAGACCACAGACAAGATCTCTTCAGGTTTGTCTATTCTTGGACTTATTCTCCATTTCCTTCATGTAAATCTCACATTTCACATTTGTATAGCTTCTGATCTCTGTGTACTTCTCTAGGTATTCCTTTTCTCCCTTCCACTTGGGTTCTGTGTTATTGACTGTAGTGCTGCAAAATGTTTTGATTTTCCAAGTTTGTGTTCAATCAAAATTTTTAAAAAATAAAATCCCAATGTAATACTGCCGGAGGATACCTAGTCAGATGATAGGAAACTCTATATAGAGCAATACAACAGGAGGCAATCTGATCATCAGAAATAGTCCCCCCATCGATCAAGTGTTTCGGCCCCTTCTTTCCACTCTAAGGGGGCGGGCCCACTTGGGTCATGACTCCCAAGTGTCAGCCTCCTGTTGTCTTGTGTGGTGAATTGAACCCACTCCACCTTGGTTGCAGCTTTCAAATTCCTATTTTCTACCAGCTGGAGGCAATTGTGAAAGTAACCCCTATGTTGAAACCAAAATATTGTCCCGAGTTCCATAGCCTGTTGTGGTTGTTTCACAGCGAGCACGATGCTTTTTCCGCAGTTTTGCTGATCTCTCGAGTGTCCTTGTTCTTGACTGTCCCCTCAAATCCAAAAGTTTCCGTAGATCATACACTGAGGCCACAACAAGACCTCTTGCACCCACCTCTACAGCCATGACCCTTGCAGTGAACCCATCGTGTCTCAAGTCCATGGCTAGATCATTATACTTGGCCACTTTGAACAAGTGTTGCTCGTTCAATCTGGATTCAAATGGTACGGTCAGCTCAATCATTATAATCTGGTGCGATGATGAGGCATGTAGCACTATATCTGGCCGTCTTCGAGATCTTCTGATGCTCTCTGGATATGCCCCTAGCCCAGGTAGGACTACTGCCATCTCCCAGTCATTTGCGCAGTCAAGAAGGGATGGTAAACTGCTACTTGATTTACTTGGTTTGAGGTGTGCTAACTTTCCTGATCTCAGAAAGTATGTATTTGCGGTGCTTGGTCTGACACTGCTGTTCGCCTTCACCCTTGCCAGGTCTATTGTAGCAGCCAGCTCATTTAGTACTTTATTGTGGCACCATGTGCATTACCCTAATGCCACCTTGCAAACTGAGAGCACGTGTTCAAGTGTCTCTCTCATGGCACAGGGGGCATGAGCATCATCAGACTTTCCCCATCTCACAAGGTGCATGGACGATGGCAGGTCATACATTGATTTAATAATGAAGCTGAGTCTAAGAGGTGCCATATACTATATATCATTCCATGTCAAGGACCTTTGCAGGGCTCCTTCCCATGTAGTCCATTGACCTTGATGGGCCTGCTGTACTGCTTTTTGCATCCTCTTATCATTCTCAGTTCCTAGTATCTCCTGAACTCCCATGTCTCTGCGTTCCCTGCTTGATGCCTTGGACCACCAGCAGATGTCACCATGGCCAAATCCCTGTCTATTCATCTGTGTGTATCTGATTACCTCCCTCAGCTTGAGCGCCTCTTGTGCAACTCCAACAGCTTCATCCAATTTCCACTTCCTTCCAGTTTTCAGTGTGGGCTGAATGGACTTAACTACGTCATCTTCTGACTCGCACAACATCACTGCGAGCCTTGCCTTCCTACTTTGTATTCTTCAACAACTGACTTGAAAGGAAGCACAAGCTTCTTGCAGTACAGTGCTGACAGACCTGGTGGCACTCCTAGCCATTTCCTCATGAACCTGTTGACCTTTTGCTCTATAGCTTCCACTGTACTGGTGCTTATTTCATATATAAGCAGTGGTCATAGCAATTTAGATATCAACATGAACTGGAGGCACCACAGTTTGAACTTTCCTAGGAGTCTGCTTTGGTCTATGATCTGTAGTCCTCTTTCTGCCATTTCTATTGTCTGTTGAACTGCCTTTAAGTCTTTTAATGAGGCATCATACACCCTGCCAAGACTTTTAACAGGTTCCTCAATAACAGCAGGGATTCTTTGGTTTGAAAGTATAAATGTGACCTCAAATGTCTTCCCCTTCCTGACTGATAGACTTCTAGACTTCTTAGGTTTGAAGCTCATTCTGCACCAGCTGACTAGTTCATCCAGGTGAGCTAACATTCTCTGGGCCATGAATGCTTTAAGCGGTGGCATGTGACACCTTCCATTGATCTTTGAACCTGTTGCAGATCCTTCAGCTGCTTTGAGGATTACCTGCATAGCCAACACGAATAGTATCGGAGAGATGGTACATCCCATTGCAATTCCAACTTGTAGGTCAATCCACTTCGTTGTGTACTCTCTGGTTGAGAATCTGACAGAAACCACTACACTGAGAAATACAGCTTCAGCATTGCTGAGATTTCTTGTGGGACATGGTACATTTCCAGGGCCTGCCACAACATCTGGTGTGGAACGGATCCAACCAGATTACGTGGAGATTTGTTCTGTCAGACTTCGCCTTTTGAATTGCTTCCCAGATCATTGTGGCATGCTCTATTTTCAGAACTTCAGGACATCTCTTATACACAACATATGGGACACCATTAGGACCTGGAGCTGACTTGCACCGCGCTTTCTGGACAGTGCTTTCTATTTTTTGCATTGTTGGAGGCTTGGTGTTAAATTCAGCTCCTGGCTTACTAGGCCATATAAGGCCTGCCATGCTGCTGAGCGGTTCATCTTTGCGACAATATGAATAGGTGTTTTTCCAGATCTTCTTTCCCGATGTTTAGTGTTCCTTATCGTGGCTGTTCAAACAGTTTTTTGACAAACTTCAAGGGCTCCCTGAAGAATCTTTCCTTATCCCTCCATTTTTTCTTCTTTTCCTGCACAACCTTTCTGCTCTACAAAGAGCATTATGTTGGCCTTTCAGGTGCTCCCAAACCTGTCGTAATCCTTCCTTCTCTGTGCCCACTGAGTTCTTGAACTGTTTTTGGGCATGCTATTTCTTGATCTCTTCTATCCTGATTTGTCTTCTACTTTTTTTGGGGTGGGTTACTTTCCATTGCCTCCCTGACTTCAAACACTTTGCGACAGTACAGATATATTATCTCGCCAAAGATTTCCAGCTTTTTCTCCAAGTTTATTTGCTTCAAGTTATTATCCAACTCTTTTGACAAGGCTTTGTCCAGCTGTTCCCAAAGCTCTTTAGCACTGGCAGGTGGAAACTTGATTGCATCTCTTTTCCCATCCAAGAAGCATGTGAGATTATCATCAGGCAGATCAACTTGAATATTCTCAGTGCTGTGGATTGACTTCTGGATGAGGTCTTCTAACGTCTTACCCATCATAACAGAGCACTGTTGATCTCCCACTGATGAGCTCCCACACCCCTTTTTCGTTCTGTGGATTTTCATGCCTCTCTGAGTAGAGAATTTCCTACGAATGGCACATGGAAATTCCAGCTGCTGTTCAGAACTCAAGGTCCGTGTAACTGTTCTGGTCGATTCCAATAAGGCACCTGTGGATTCATCATTCTCCCCCCCCCTCCCAAATTGAGTCCAAGACCATCTAAATGGTGCCATTGCCTTGCTGTGAAAGTAAATCGTGAAAGGATGCACAGCCAATTTTGCACCCCAAATAAAGTGCATCATTGGCTGAGGTCATTCTCATAACTCCAACACAACTATGGTATATAAGACCCGTGAACAACCCAGACAATTTAAAGTTGCAATCCCTAATATAACTTTCCTATCAGCAAGTATAGACCATATAAAGGCTGAATTACTTATGTCCAGTAATGTTTAGTGGAAGATGAACAATACAGAATAGACTGGTAGGTTAAAGTCACAGATTTCAAAGAAATTACATCCCTTGATAAGTCAAGGCAAAAATTACAATTCTTTATCAAAACAAATTATATCCTTTTTTTCACAAAAAGGCAAAAATTAAAATTTACTGTCAAAACTTCCCAAATATTGAAAGTAATTTCTTTCATAATCTTACTTACTTACTTAGTTGTCCCTCTTCTACCCTGGGGTGTAGAGGTATCATATACATTCTCTATATTTCTCTATTTTTCTAGATGTGTTTTTACCTAAGTATTGTTTTCATGCCTTTTTCTCTTATTTTCTCTTTAACTTTTACTGCCCACCAAGGTATCCTCTTTCCCTTCTTTCCGAGTCAGACTTCACCATATGCTTCTACTGCAGCTGCTTTTATGATGTCCAGAGGGTTTCCAGGTCATCTGATCATTCTTCTATGTTTCTCACTGCTGTCGCAAGAAGCCCCTGAAACCTGGTCTTTACTTCTGGCTCTCTCAACTTGTAGGTCTTAATACTCATCTCTCCTGCTTGATTATTTAATATCTTGCTAGATGGTGGCCAATGTACTTTGGTTTTCAATAAAAAGTTTTGTGTTGATGGTTTTCTTTTCTATTCTGTTTGCATGTGTTATTATCTCTGGAAGAACTATATACCATTCTGTTTCTCAAAATATTGTAAATGTCTTTCTTGGCTAATTATGCTCACATTTGCTTAGACCTGAACATTTGAAAACAAAAAAAAATGAAGCATAAACTGTGACATTAGCTTCTAAAATTACCGGTAATGTATGTCTGTCTTCTGTTTCTCATCAATGCCTTCCATCCAGCCTTGGACATATATATCACTCATTCGCTGTCCAGTAACAGACAAATCTTCAAGAATTACATCCACTGTGTTCCAGATGACACAACATAGGACGAACCTCAAAACACATAAATGAAATAAAAAAAGAATTAACACTTGAATATTGTGGAACAATAAATGAATTTCTTTTTTTGTAAACTTAAACTTGAAAAATCTCAGAACACATAGATTTTTAACATGTAAAACTTGAAAAGTCTAAAAATCATATAAATAACATTTTTTTTTTAAATACCTGAAAAACTTAGGACAAAAATGTTTACCCTGAAATTTCTCAGAATACACAGATATGTAAAAATGAATTTTATTTTCAAAAAATTAAAACTAAGTGCTTCAAATCTATGTCATTCTCAGCTTAAATAAATTCTTACAGGGAAAATCTGCCTTGGCATGGCAAAATCAGCAAGTCATTATTTTGAGTTATTGCAATCACAATATATAGCTTTCAAACACCTTTGTAATTGAAAAACAAAAGTTAATTTAATATAAATATAAAGCAGTGTGCCAGAGGTATCAAATTCAGAGCAAATCAGAAATAATGGTCAGCACCTAAACAATGTTTCTGAATCATCATCACCCTACAGGTCTCCAAGGAGCATAGGCCTTCAACAAACTTATGCCAAGTCTTCTTGTCCCGTGCCATCAGCTCAAGGTCTCTCCATGTGTTCTTTATCCCCTTCATTTCTGTCTCCAGTGCTCCTCTCCATGTGTTCATTGGTCTTCCTCTACCACTCCTACCCTGGGGATTCCAGAGCAAGGAACACGTGGTTATGCTATCAGTGGGGTGCCCCCATGTATGTCCTATACATCTCCCGTGTGTTCTTCTCAACTCTTGTTCCACTAGCGCTTGTCTGGTTTTTGTCATTAGTTCCACATTGGTGATCTTGTCATGTCACTTCAATCCTTCTATTCCACACAAGGCACCCACTTATGAAAGTCTGTAGCTTTTCTTGCTGTTCTCCATGTTTCAGAGCCAGACAGTAGAACTGGGAGCTGCTGTTGCACAGTGGTTAGTGCACTGGCTTCCTAGCTCGGTGGTCCATGGTTCAATTCCCAGTTGGGATTTTTTAGACTGCAAACAGCTCCGGAGTTGACCCAGCCTCATGAATTGGGTACCAGAGCAACTCTGGGAAGGTTACGGTGGCCAGCGTGATGCTTACCACATCACCCCTAGAGTGCCGATGGTCAAGAAAATATGGGCCTAACACCATATTCCCAATATGCCTCAATGGACTTCTAATGGGATCCTTTACTTTTTTTTCAGCAGGACTTTTTAACTGAAAATTCAGATTTTTGTGTTGGACCTAATTTATTTTAATCTTCATATTTCACAATGCAATTAAAAACTCCTCTTACCTTTTGTCTGTCCTTCTGAGTCTAGAATGTTTCATAATAGGTCTATGTTTTCAAATGCATATTAAATGGAACTGAGACCATTTTTGACAACTCTAACCTATACTGTTTGGTATCACAGAATCTGAGGTTTTGTAATTAGTCATCTCTTACAACATGGATGCAGAAGTAGCATCATATTGTTTCAATATCTCCTTAGAGACACCCAGGAACATTCAAGTCATGATAGTCAACAATCATGCTTATTTTTTTATTAATCATATCAGCACTGGCTATTTTTTAAAATTACATTTTGCCTCCCTTTCGTGAGGCACATCCGTTAAACCTAGACACTGGGTCTATCAGTTATATTAGGATGCATGTTCAAATATTAAAGACCTTGTGATCAGGAATACATTTATGATCAGCACTAGAGAAATTGGTAGTATAAGATGTGCTTGTGTTAATATATGCTTGTTTCACTGACACACACAAAATAGGATATACCATAGTAGCAAATATGTCATATCAGTAGCAAACTCCAAAATCACAACAAAGACCAAAGCTGCAGTATATAACGCCTGCGTCACCAGCACATTTCTATATGGCAGTGAGAATGGACAATCTATGTTAAGCAAGAAAGAAGGTGTCTACGCCACATCCTTGGTTTTTCATGGAAGGACAAAGAGACAAATGTAAAGGTGTTGTCATGTGCTGGCCTTCAAAGCATGTATACACTGCTTAGATAGCACAGACTATGCTGGCTTGGCTATGTCTGCCGCATGGAAAATGGTCGCATCCCAAAATATCTTCTACAGACAACTGGCAGATGGCAAAAGAACAGTTGGGCGACAACAGGTGAGGTTCAAAGTTGTGTACAAGGGAGACATGTGGGCACTGGACATTAATCCAGCCACCTGGGAGGGTGAAGCTGCTGATCACACCATGTGGCGATGCTCTCTACAATGTCACCTCAGATTGGGTGAAAAGAAGCTCTAATGGCAAGTAGAAGAGAGGAGAAAACATCGAAAAGAACACAAGGAAAAAAAAGCAGCTGAGGGCTGTGACCTCAGGGGTGCATTCCCTCCCATAATTAGTTATGACAAAAGGGACTATATATATATATATAAACAGTCATGCGCCGCTTAATGTCCATGATACGTTCTGTGAAATAGGACGTTATGCGATTTGGACATTGTGCGAACACTATACTTTATATTTCTTAGTATTGTTGGTAAGGTTTTTGCCAAAGTCATCTTAATGCGACTACACAAGTTAGCTGAGCGCATATATCCAGAGTCACAGTGTGGATTCCGAGCTGGCAGATCAACAAAAGACATGATCTTCTCTCTCCGCCAGCTTCAGGAAAAATCAAGAGAGCAGAAAAGACCATTATATATCGCCTTTATAGACCTCACAAAAGCATTCGACCTGGTTAGTAGGGATGGACTCTTTAAATCCTCCTGAAAATAGGCTGCCCTTCTAAAATGCTGGAAATGATAAAGTCATTCCATGACGGCATGAAGGGAACAGTCCAATATGCTGGAAGCACGTCACAGCCCTTTGATATACGAAATGGCGTTAAACAAGGCTGTGTTCTGGCTCCGACCCTCTTCGGAATCTTCTTTGCCTTACTCTTGAAACATGCATTCAGAGATGCAACTGAAGGAATATGCCTTCACACTAGGTCAGATGGCCGTCTGTTTAATCTTTCAAGGCTGAAGGCAAAAACAAAAATCAGAAGGGTCACTATAAGAGACTTGTTGTTCGCTGATGATGCTGCAGTCATCACTCAAAGCCAACAGGAGCTTCAGAGCTTGATGAACGCTTCACTAAAGCATGCAAGGACTTTGGCCTCACAATAAGTCTAAAGAAAACGAATGTGCTGAGTCAGGATGTGGGTGCTGCACCAGTTATCACTATCGATAACTATGAATTGGCAGTGGTGCACCACTTCACATACCTAGGGTCTACCATCAATGACAAACTCTCACTGGATACAGAAATCGACAGCCGCATTGGCAAAGCTGCAGCTACCTTTGCCCGCCTCACATCGCGTGTTTTGGGAAACTCTAAACTCACAATGAAGACCAAAGCTGCGGTATATAATGCCTGCGTCACCAGCACACTCCTATATGGCAGCGAGACCTGGACGACCTATGCTAAGCAAGAAAGAAGGCTCAATACCTTCCATTTGCGGGGTCTACGCCGCATCCTCGGCATCTCGTGGAAAGATAAAGTGACAAATGTCGAGGTGTTGTCACGTGCTGGCCTTCAAAGTATGTATATGCTTCTTAGACAGCGCAGACTTCGCTGGCTTGGCCATGTTCGCCGCATGGAAGATGGTCGCATCCCAAAAGATATCTTCTACGGACAATTAGCAGATGGCAAGAGAACAGTTGGGCGACCACAGCTGGGTTCAAAGATGTGTGCAAGAGAGATATGAGGGCACTGGACATGGATCCAGCAACATGGGAGGATGAAGCTGCCGATCGCACTAAGTGGCGATGCTATTTACGGCGCCACCTCAGATTGGGCGAAGAGAGGCTCACACAAGAAGCAGAGGTGAGGAGAAAACGTCGAAAGGAGCACCAGGAAAATAAGCAGCTGAGGGCTGTCACCTCAGGGGCGCATTCCCATAGTCAGTTATGACTGAAGGGGCTATTATATTATATGAGATACTGTAAAGTACCTGTATTGACTAAATAGCCAAGATACTGAACACATACAGTACTGTATTTCAGCTAATGTACTTTCGTTAAAAGCCTTAAAGCCTGGCATTGACTTGGCCTCCTTATGGATGAAGGTCCTTTCAGGCATTCGTTTCCAGAATAAGGAGGTTTCGTCGATATTAAAAATTTGCTGGGGCAAATAACCTCCCTCTACAATTAGTTTATCTAGGGTTTCGACAAAATCTTCTGCTGCCTTAGCACCATCACTCGCAGACTCACCACTCACTTTCACATTATGCAGCGAAAAACGTTGTTTGATGCGCTTGAACCACCCAGAACTAGCACTAAACTCGATATTGTAGTCTGGTCCTGCTTTTTCTTTAAGCATTTT
Source organism: Oreohelix idahoensis (assembly GCA_024509875.1). Lineage (NCBI taxonomy): Eukaryota > Metazoa > Mollusca > Gastropoda > Stylommatophora > Oreohelicidae > Oreohelix > Oreohelix idahoensis. The sequence goes on along the minus strand of JAMPIV010023215.1, from coordinate 664,878 downwards.
GAACAAGTTTCGTGCCTTAGCAGTGATAACGTGCTGAGAGGGATTTGCTTTTGTGTTTGGTCCTCAATCCAGGTCATTAGCAATTTTTCCGTATCTGATATAGGTCCCTCTCGCATTTTTGTAAGCTTTGTAGCTTTCAGTGGAGCCGATCCTTTAACAGCTTGGAGAATTTTTTCTTTGTTCTTAAGGATCGTCGTGACTGTCGAGTGCGACATGCCCAAATCACGAGCTATAGCATTCACTGGTTATCCACCTTTGTGATGTTTAATTACCTTTTGTTTCACTTCCAAATCAATACTTTTCCTTTGTCTCTTGCTGCTGCTATCACTAGAACTGGTTTTGCTGCGTTTGGGAGCCATGATGCACTTCACGGTAATGTATTTTTGAAAGTTCACATTAAAATAACGATAGTAAGTACAGTACAGTACATACATAGGCCAGTAATATAGGCGTTTATTATGACTATCAAGACATATGTACTGTATTATAGGTTATATATGTACTGTACCATTATACGCCTGGTATTGCAATCGCTTTGTACTGTATACAAGAGACATGAGATACACGTGTTGTGTGCGGGAAGCTGTTGCTTTCGCTACGTCCGGTTATGTTTGCTTTGTCCTGTTCTCCGATCGGCATTTCTGAACTCTATTATAACCTTATGGGACCACGGACGTATATGCGATCGGACGTTGTAAGAACGGACGTTATGCGTGTGACAATGCTGAAAATAACTCTTTAAGAACAATATACAAAACAAATTCTTCAGACCACTTACTTTGATGGTTTTCTTGGTGTAATATCAAAAGGCAGATCTGGTGGGCCTCGGGACTTTGGAAATATATCTATCCACATATGAAGTCTGCCCTGGAAAATTTATAAAAAATGCAAAAAAAAATAAAAATTACTTCTATTTTTCCTTTTTCTCCAGTGCTATTGAAATTTCAAGAATCTGTCATGTAAATGTTGTGTGTTTATTGACATATTTAATGACAACTTGTAAATAAAAAAGCAAAGACCCCACAAAAATTATAAGAATTAGCAGCTTGCAGGCATAAGCAGATGGGAATTAAACACTGCTGCAACACTTAGGCCTCACAACTGGTGTGAAATTTCTCCATACTTTATTTCTTACTGCCGATATCCAAACTATAAAATGCCAAAATAAAGGAAAACATATTTTTTCCCCATTTTGACAGCGTTAGGCTGTGACATAAAAAAAGATTAGGAGCAGTTTTAACATTTATTCTCCCCCCCAAAAAAAAAGTCACAATTTATGTGACAGCTTATCTGTTTTACTATTTCAAGCTCTCATATCTTGAGTGTATGAGGTAAAATACAGACTGTCACTTTATTTGTGTTCTTGCTGTGTTACAACTTCTTCTTCTTCTTCTTCTTCCGTCCTTAGCCACCGACCGTCAAAGCAGTCAGTGGCCATTACGCCTAGTGGCGTCTTAGGGCAACAGCAGATAGGTTTTCTTTGCCATTGTTTCCCATCACGCCTAGTGGCGTCTTTAGGGCAACGACAAATCAGCTGTGTTACAACTACTTTCTTTTTTTTTTTGAACAAAAATTATTTATTTGTGGGCCTATTGCATGAAGTCATATCTCTGTTATATTAAGTGGAGCCTCAGTTATGTCACTTGATTTTGTTGGTTCTGTATTTTAATCTGACATAATTTTTAAAATTAATATATATACAGAACTTTTTTTAAACATTTTTTTAAAACTACATCTCACAGTTCAAAAAAGCTAAAGTTTTTTATTTGTCCTGCTTCATGCAGTAATTACTCATTTTGTAACTCACATAAGCAGCTCCAACGTCCATGCAATTGTAGAGATATCTGCATATTAAAATTATACTCTAATTTTGATTTTAACCAGGGGCATGCTTTCACAATGCATCCAAATTAGTCTGATCCTCATACACTAATGTTTCAGTTGTCTCCCCTTACTTTACAATTCATGATTGAAATTTAAGGGGAGGTAACGAAATAATTACCACACGATCAAGCGTGGTCAAGTCTGACGACCCCTACTTAATATTATAAGATCACACAGAGGGAGATTGGAAGTGCTGTTCTTAGGTCAAACAAAGCACTTCTCTGTTTCTGCCAAACTACAAAACTTTGTACTGAAATGTATTTGAATCATGGTAATATCACATTACAGAATATTTTGAGTTTGATGATGGAAAATAAGTGCAAGATAATTACTACACGGCTGTTTGCCAGCGATCTTTTAGTTGTTTCCCCTTTTTCCCTGACCGCGCTATTTATAGCTATCGTGACAGAGGTCACGTGGTAACTTCCTAACTGGAAAAAAAGGTGGCGGATTTTACTTTTGATAGGGCTTAATTAATGTTTTTAGGCTACTTTATTATTATAAATACCGGCTTTAATTTTGCGTAAAGCTAGACTAGAAATGTTAGAGTAAATTTTAGAACAAGAAGAAACATTTTATCACAATTAGAACAGAAGATATAATAGTCTGAAATAGTGTAAAATTTACGTTTTTTTTATATTTTGTTATGGTTTGTTTCTAATGCAATTTAGACTAAAACGGTCACAATCAACATGCATAACAAATTACAGAAATCAAAAGTAGAAAACATGCAGAAAATGGATATCAAAGTTTTGTTTTGGTTTCATGCGTCAAACATTAATTATTGAAACATTAAATTGCAAGTCCACATTTATTACCTTAAAATAACACACCAAATTGTCCCCAAAACATGAGAGCTAACAATTATCTCTCAATCATACATTACGATGGTCATGTAAAAACGAGTATGGTCATGAGTAAAACGAAATGTTCAATTTAATAGATAAATAGGTGTATTTAATAAATACATCTATTAAATGATTTCCACACTCTGTTAATTCTGTCACTCTCACGCAACAACTGCCATAATTTGCTCTAGCCCCAAAATTTCGCTCAATTATCATTCACACTTCCTTTTTTTTAATAAGAGGAATCTGTACATTCACAGATGTAGAAATTTGTAACAAATGAATTTCCATTATAAATTTTAATTGTGAAGTTATATTTTTAATACCGCTGGCGTGTCTTTCAATTTTGGAAATAGTGGAATGTATAAATTCTCCTCTCATATGCCTGCTGCAGGTCTAGTGAGTCGGTTGATGTTTCAACAATATGTTTCCTAACAATGTGGAGAAATTGAGATCGCTTACGTTTTGTTGGCGTTCTGGTGACTGATGTTTCTCTTCTATGTTTAATTAGTTTTTGTAGTACAATAGGCTGTCCTCTGGATTTGCATTTTATGATATTATTGTTTTGCTGTTTCTAGTTTTTTTCTAACAATGGATGTGAATAGGGGTTCTTCCTTTTGTGTTAGTGGTTGTGAAGGTGGCTTAGCAAGTAACTGTTGTACTGTGATGTCGCTTTTGAAAACAGGCGAGGTGGATGTACTTGTCGTATGTATAACTGACTTGGTGGGTGTAAATGTGGCAACAAAAACTGGCATGCTAGGGTGAGTAGTGTTATCCACCTCCAAATGAATAATGGTATCGCCTTTAATGTGAGCTGACACATCAACCTCCAGTTGAACAATATCATCACTAATGTGGGCAGGCACATCAACCTCCTACTGTACAGAGCTATCCTGACTACAGCTAACTGACTGACTACAGCTAATTGACTGACTACAACTAACTGACTGACTACAGCTAAATGACTGACTAGACATGGAGGGGTCAGAAAGAACATCACAGGGGATAGAGCAGCTTTTTGTTTTTAAAACACCAAAAGATGTCTTTGCAACATAATTGCACAGTTGACTTTCACTTATAGTTAAATTATGGTCATAGTCTTTCCAGATGTGCTGACTGTTTTCCGATAGTAACTTGGCTGTTTCAAGACACTTCTCATTATGCCTCCTTTTTGAGTTTTGTATTCGTAAGTAACACTTCTTACAAAATATAGTCGAATGCTGTGTGGGTTTATCATCTGATACGTTAATTCCAAACACAAAGAACAGATCATTAACGTAATTAGAACAGTTCAGTGCTTTCTGAATTGAACGTGTTGTTTTGGAAGTTAATGCTCTCTTGCCACAGGCTCTGCACAGTGCACTGGCACAATTCATATGATGCAAAACAGTATGTTCCATTTCGTTGTTATGTAGTATAGTTTACTTGTGTATGTATAAAGATAAAGGAATATTTGGGACTATCAAGCCTAACACCAGGATGTAGAATGCTTTATCTTTGAATGAAAGAAGATATACAAACAGTTACTTAGAATTCTTTGGCAGCCGTCGTGTGCACAGGATTGTCTACCAAAGAACACTAATGGAACAGTCCTTATCTCACACACAATTTAAAAAAAAAATTCATATTATAAATACAAGATTAACAAGACTTGAAAGATAGATCAAAGTATGTGGAAGTAATCTATCTATAGCTTTACATGTTTTCTGATGCTTATATATGTAGCTAAATATCATTATAAATGAATGAAAATGCAAAAACAGATGGTGCTTTACAAAAAGTTATTTTTTTACAACCTTATTTAAGATTTGTGAGTATCAGGAATGCGTTTACAGTGATTTAAATGTTATAAAATCTAGTGACAATATGCTTGTTCTTGTAATGCCAAACTCACAAAACTGACTACCACACATTCTCAAGATATGAAACCAAAAAAAAAAGTATGTGGAAATAATCTTTAGCTTCCCTTCAAGAAGTCTTTATAATTATAAACTCAAACGAATGGGCCGATTTTTAGATATTAAATTAATAAAAAGATTACTTATTTTATGAATTTCCTCAAATGATGACGCTGTTTTCAAAAGTCTGTAACTCCGTCAAAACTAATTTCAAACAAATAAAAATGCAACCAAAAATAGAGCAGAGAACAAAGTTATAGTACACAAAAGAATTTTAGCGCTGTGTTTATCCAGAACGAGTGTGTAATGATTTATATTTTACTGATTTTACACACACATCAGCTGATTTTCCCCGCCAAAAACTTAAATAGTCTTTTACGGTGCACACGAAAATTTTATACCCGGTGTCAGAATTCCGGTCACCGAAACTAAAAGAGCGCTCTGGTATAGGGCACAAACAGCCGTGACTAATGTTTGAACGATTTTAACTACTCTTAGATCATTCCTACAACTTAAAAAAAAACTATGCCTGAATTAAATAAATAGCTCAAACAAATAATTAATCAGCCAACAAGAAATTTCAGCTTTTACCTGTTCTATGCTGGGCTGCAGTTGGTTAAACAAAGCTCTAGATTCCACATGTTCTTTGACAAGTGGAGTAAGATTAAGAATGTGAAGTGCCAAGCGTTGATTTTCTGGCCCCCAGTGTTTAGAAGTTGGCTTATTGTTCTCTGTTAAAATGAAGATGCATAAGGAAATCAAAATAGGGAATAAAGAAATGGTTAACTCGGAGCTCTGAGATTAATTATCTCTCTTCCACATGTTACAAAATTAATGTTCTCTATAAAACTTTGCAAACAATGAGATGTGGTAATAGTTGATTCAAGTTGGCTTGACAACAGTTAAATAACCACACACAAAAAAGTGTGATTAAGTGCTGAATGCGTGTCTTTCACTGCCAATCTTTAAACACAAAATATGTTTGTTCTTTAAAGGAATTTTAAATGTCTAGCTAGCAGTACATGCATCTTTGTGCTTTTTTATCTTTATTTTGGCTATAAAATGGCTTTCACAAGTCAGCTAGCTTTAAAAAAAAATGGTGCTGATGTAATGGATTAGTCTATCACAATAGCCAATGTGGAGATAGATATCTGTCACCAGCTATGGAAATTAATTTAATATGGCAATTAATTCAATACTTTTAATTAATTACATCATCACACAACAAAATATAAAAATGTCATACATATCTGACACAGTCACAGTGTGACATAATAAAATATACGAGTTTAAAAGTTTTGCATGGCAATAGTGATACAACCTCAAACATGAGATCAAAACATTATAACAGAGATATCAGTTTTTTATTACAGTCACAGCAAAATTCAGCAATGATAGATTTTTATATTCTGAATTCATATGTCCACAGATTAGCTTCATTATTTATTCAGTTATAAAAACTCATCGCATTCATGAAGAAATGTTTCAGTGGCTTATCACCCTTGTGAGAAAATTAAGTCAATATTCTTTTCCTCTTTTAGCTCAAAGGCAATTCTACTGCCTCAGAATATTTAACCATGAGAGGAGCTTGTTCTAACATACCAAAGTCTGAAAGTTTGTACTGCCTCTTTCCTATATTTACTGTAGTCTTGTTGATGAATACAGGCTTCTCAAGATTATTTCTTTTGCAGTATTCATCCAGAATATCCAGTGGTTTTTGGTTATCCCTCCACTTGTTCACTCCACTCCTGCAACAAAATAATAGATTATTTACAACCACATAACTAAAAATGGAATACCTTTTTGTTTTAAACTGTCACGTAGCGTTTAAAGGATAAGAGAATTATTTAGAGGAAATAATAGATCTGATGTGGAAGATTTGGCTCAAGGAATCCCTGCTGGGTTTTCCCACTTCCGAAGGGTGACGAAGAGGGTAAATTCTCCTAACTCGACAGGTCTGGAAAAGATTGTAAGGAGATATTTGGTCTCTCGCTACCGTCGTCCCCTTCTCAGTTATCTATTATTATTATTCTTTAAATTATATTATATTTTACGAGCCCCCCCTCCCTTATAAAGGAAGATAAACATAGACAATATTCAACATCTAATGGAAGGAACAAAGCGTGGGGTACAGTATATACACCCAATTGGTTTATTGCAATAAAGTGAATAGATGGTGAATGATAGTATTGTCGATGGAATTAGTGTCTGCTGTATGTATTATGTGTCTCACACTTCACGTGTTTTTTTCATCATGGATGACTAAACTTTGTGGCATTGATTAGGTGAGTTTCCTTTGTCGTGGACTTAGCTTTTCAGCCCCCGGCTGATAGTGAAGTGTGGTTAGTTCTCCGGTCTCCTGACGTTGCCCCGGTAGGTCTTGAATGGATCGGATTTGCCTTCTCTGTGCTCGACTCCGTATTCTGCGCTGAGATTGGACTGTCGTGCAAGGCTCCACCATAGACTACTCAAAGATGGACGCTAACCCGCAATTAGACACGTGGCTTCAGTGCTTTTAATGCGAGAATTCGCCGATAATTGGGTTAGACCTAGCTGTCTCAAGGGTTCCGGGCAAGTGAAGAATGCCCGTGTTTGGCGCACTTTTAGCGGGACATTTCCGCTTGGACACGTGATCCGTAGCGTGCATCATGTGACATTAGCGTCAAATAAACGCTCCAATCAATAGCGTTAAAAGTCACGTGGGGTCTTCCTAAAGTGGCATAAACTGGTTTTATCAGCTTAAGCAGTCTTAAATTAAAACAGGTTCCTAGCTACCGAGGTCATTGGTCAACAATGACGTCGTATCTAAAAATAGCGAGGAGAAATACTGAATGCTAGGAGAATTTCCGCCAGTGACAATTCCCGGGACTTTGCGATCATGCATTGAGGATGAGAAAAAAAAACGATGTCCGTAAATAATAAAAAAAATGAAGAGAAGATTGGGCAAGTTGTCACACAAGCCCCTCCTCAAGTTTGACGTTCCGTCCAACTCCTCTTGTCCTGTCTTCCTCTTCTTTTCCAGTTTCTCATATCTCCTCGGTTGCGTCCGGATGTCTGCTCAAAAAATCTGCCCCTACGTTGTTCTTCCCAGGTATGTATTCTATGTGAAATGAATATGGCTGCAACAGTAGTGACCATCTCATAAGCCGGGCATTAAGGTTCTTCGACGCTGCAAGAAATATCAACGGTTGGTGATCACACTGCACCGTGAACTTTTTCCCGTATAAATATGGTTGAAACTTCTGCACAGCCCATATTAGCGACAGACATTCTCGTTCGATGGTAGAGTAGTTCTGTTCAGCAGGGTTCAATTTCCTACTAGCATATGCGATGGGGAATAGAGTTGCAGAAGGTCTATCACTAGGCTGCAGGAGAGTGGCTCCTATCCCTATATTGCTAGCATCTGTTCGCAGCGTAAAGTTCAGAGTTAAGTCAGGCAGTCGCAGAATTGGCCTAGCTGTGAGTTTCTCCTTCAGCAGCGTGTAGGCATTTTCGCACTCCGCTGTCCAGGTTACTTTGTCCGGGTTCCCATTCTTGGTTAATGCGGTCAGTGGCGCACTCAGGGTATTAAAATCTTTAATATATCTCTGGTAGAAGCCACATAGAGACACAAATGACCTTACATCCTTTTTAGTCTGGGGTCGTGGGGCCCGCTGTAACTTCTCAATATTACGCGCATCTGGGAACATGCATCCATGCGAGATAGTGTGTCCCAGGAATTCTAGTTGCTCGCAGGCAATTTGACATTTTGTAGGGCGAGCGGTGAGTCCTGTTTCTCTAAGTCTTTCGAAGAGTAGGGAAACTGCGTCCAGGTGCTCCTCAAAGGTGTTCGTGGCAATAAGTATGTCGTCCATGAAATTACTTATCCCAGGGTGGTTCAGGGGTTCCAGTAGCTTCCTCATCATACGAGTAAAGACGCTTGGGGCGTTGCTTAGCCCAAATGGCAATACATTAAACTCATAATGGCCTTCAGAAGTACTAAATGCTAACATATGTCGAATTTCCTCTTTTACCGGGATCTGGTAGTACCCTTTGCTAAGGTCTATCTTCGAAAAGTATCGTGCTCTACTCAGCTTGGTGAAAAGCTGATTCTGATCCGGTAAGGGCTCCGCTTGAAATTCCGTTACAGCGTTGAGCCTTCGGTAGTCTATGCAGAGGCGATGTTCTCCTGTGGATTTTCTAAGCAACACTACACTCGCACTATAAGGCGACTCTGATTTTGAGATAATATTTTCCTTAAGCAGGTACTCGATTTCCTCACTCAATGCCTTTGCTTTAGCATAAGGAACAGGATAGTTCTTAACTCGTACCGGGGCGAGGTCTGTTAGCTTCATATCAAATTCTATCAGGTTGGTCATGCCAGGTTTATCCGTGAGTGTACTAGTGTGTTTTCTCAACAACTGTTGAACCCGTGCCTGCTGATCCTCCGTTAAAGTTGAACTAATCTGAACATCTTGATGAGTTTCGCACTGACGAAGAGGGTATTCACAGGAGGTCAGGGGTTCTGCCTCAGTTTCCGTCGCAATAGCCAGTGTCAGGAAATGTGCTGGTTCTGCACCTGGTCTTTCATAATATCGCTTCAGCAGGTTTATGTGGTAAATTTTCTGCTTCCCCTTTATGGCAATCTTGTAATTGGTGCGCGACATTTTCTCAACAATTTTATATGGACCTCTCCACCCGATTTGCAATTTATTATTGCTACTGGGCAGGAGTAATAATACCTGTTCTCCTACTTCTAGCTCCCTATCCTTCGCAGTGCGGTTGTAGTAACGCGCATGTTTACGACGGGCACGGCGTACATTTTCCTTTGCCAGTTCCCATCCTGTTTTAAGGCGTTGGGTCAACTCCTTCACGTATTGGGATGCAGAGGTGACCGTCTCATCAGCTTTATCATCTGTCCAAGTACGTAACAGTGCCTCTAAAGGTCCTTTTATAGGTCTACCAAACAGCAATGTGGCAGGAGGCATCCCAGTAGAATTGTGGGGTACTTCGCGGTAAGCAAATAGTGCTGCGGGTAAGTATTGATCCCAGCTCTCTGGTTTTTCCTGCGCAAGTTTCCGAAGGATGGAAATAAGGGTCCCGTTAAACCGCTCCACCTGGCCATTTGCCTGGGGGTGGTAGGGAGAGGTGTGGATATGTCGGGCCTGAAATATCCTAAACACTTCCTCGGTGAGTTTTCCTCGGAATTGGGAACCATTATCTGTCAGGATCTGTGACGGAAACCCTAGCCGAGTAAATATGGTGAGCAGAGCCTCAGCAACATGCTTAGAATCACAGGCGGGCATAGCAATTGCCTCTGCCCACATGGAGCAACAATCCACTAACGTGAGTATATAACTGTTTCTCTTTTTGCTACGAGTAAGTGGACCCACAATATCCACCGCTACTCGTTCGAAGGGTGTGCCCAAGATTGGCATTTCTCCCAGAGTGGCTGGGGCCGTCCAGTGTTTCGGCGCTGTCCTCTGGCACTGCGGGCATGATTTCACATATCTCTGGATATCGGCGTTGATACCTGGCCAATAATAATGACATGAAATACGCTGAATCGTGGCACTTATGCCCATGTGGCCCATAAACGGAAGGGCATGGCCCATTTCTAGGACCTGGGCTCGGTATGCTGATGGAACCACAAGTTGCCCATGTTCCTGTCCTCCATTTCCTGCTTTCCGATGCAACAGCCCATTTTTCTTGTAGAAGTCTCCCTTTTGGAGAGGAGTGTGCGCTCTCGGTAGTTTTTTGTAGCAGGGTGCTAGAGATTGATCCTCCGTTTGTGCCTTTTTTAATTCCTCAGGAAGGATGTTGGGTGGGGATTCCAACTCCGTATTCCGTTTGGCCTGTCCTCTAGTGGTGACAGCCGCCACAACCAGAGGGTGAATGGGTTCTCCCAAGAACACATACCTACACCCTAAGATCAAGGGATAAATAGGGTCGTCCAAGATCGCTGCACGGATTTCCCCAGTCACATATTTTGATTTGACCTTAATCTTGGCTATGGCCAAACGCATAGGTGCTGCACTTTTAGTAGGTCCTTGTATTTCTATAGTGTCTTCTGTCATCTGGTCAGGCTTGACTAGGGATGCACAGACAACTGCGTCGAATGCAAGGCCTGTATCATAAAGGCAGGTCACCTCTTGGTCATTTACGAGGACTGTCTCAACGACCGGGGGATGTCGGGGTTTGTCCAGAGGTTCTTCCGGTCCATTTCCCCTTGCGGCACTTTTACGTAAGCAGGCAGCATGATGAGGTGGGTTTTTCCGGTTGCACTCCTGCGTATTGTGGGTGATGGTTCTACAGTGCTTACACCATTTTTCCCCTTGCCTCTGCTGCTGGAAATTAGATCTCTGAGTAGTCTTGTAGTCTGGCTTGTCATGCTTTTTGCAGTTAGTATACGGTGGTTTCACTTGGGGGTCCATGTGTGACTGAGCTGTCTGTCTAGGTACGTAATCTGGTTGTTTCCGTCTGGGTGGTGGATTCTCTGATAGTGCTGCCTGATATCGTTCCGCTAACTGGACTATGGATTCTAAAGTGCTGGCCCCATTCTCTGTCAGGAATCTTCTCATGTCGGAAGTCATGGTGTCCTTCAGTTGTTCGATCATGACCATTTCCTTCAGGCCTTCCCAATCATGAGTAAAATTCCCTAGGGCACCCCACTTCTCCACGTAGGAATCCAGTCTCGCAGCAAACTGAGCAAAGTTCTCTCCGACTTCCCTCCTAGAGTTACGGAACCTCTTCCTATAGGCGTCAGCATGTAGCTCATAACGAACCAATAGTGCCTTTTTCAAAGAGTCGTAGTCATCCTGTAAACCTGGAGGAAGCTTGCTATACACGTCATAAGCAGTTCCTCTAAGCCCTTGCGACAGTTTCAGGTTCCATTTGCTCTTCTCCAAACCAAACGTGGTGGCAAACTTCTCAAATTTGTCCAGATACCTATCGATCGAGTCGGCTTGTTCCGAGAAAGCTTCGAATGGAAACGTCAAGGGTCCCAAAGTTGACATGAGTGAGGATGGCAAAGGTCCTGTGCCCCCTGCGTGCAAGGAGGGCATATCATCTGACCGTGGCGATAGGTTGCCTGAGGAGGTAGATGCGGTCGCACCGGCTACTGGTTCAACTCTTTGAGCTTGTCCCTGCATCTCTAACTGCTTCATCTTCAATGCATGCTCGCGTTCATCTCTCTCGCTTCTTTCTCTAGCGTCTACAGCTTTTATCCTCTCATCTATTTCTGCTAACTTTATTCGCTCTTCTCTTTCAGCTTTCGCTGTTTCTCGAGCGTAATACTTATCAGTCTCGACACTGACATAATTTGCAAGGTCCACCCCACTATAACCTAGATCTCGACCGGCCTCCCCTAGTGCTGCCTTAAGCTTAACTATTTCAGCCATCTTTTGCAGTTAAAGTCCACACTGAGTAAGCTAGTGCTACCTTCCAATAGTATTTCTAGCAACAAGTAAATACTAATTATTTATCCGACTGCTGTAGAATGAAATTACTACAGTTATGGAGACTTAAGGTCTGTAATTCAATGAAATACAAAATCAAGAACTAACTTAATTAAACACAACATATATAAAGGGATTCACCAATCAATGCCTGAATTTCTAGAAAAAATGTTTTCTGTCTTTCTAGAGCTCACTGTGTGAAAATACATGTGTTAAAATGGTATACTGTAATGACTGAATGGATGATACTATCCCAGAGGTATGATAAAATACATAAGTTCAAATCCCGGACCGAGCCCCCAGTGTCACGTAGCGTTTAAAGGATAAGAGAATTATTTAGAGGAAATAATAGATCTGATGTGGAAGATTTGGCTCAAGGAATCCCTGCTGGGTTTTCCCACTTCCGAAGGGTGACGAAGAGGGTAAATTCTCCTAACTCGACAGGTCTGGAAAAGATTGTAAGGAGATATTTGGTCTCTCGCTACCGTCGTCCCCTTCTCAGTTATCTATTATTATTATTCTTTAAATTATATTATATTTTACGAGCCCCCCCTCCCTTATAAAGGAAGATAAACATAGACAATATTCAACATCTAATGGAAGGAACAAAGCGTGGGGTACAGTATATACACCCAATTGGTTTATTGCAATAAAGTGAATAGATGGTGAATGATAGTATTGTCGATGGAATTAGTGTCTGCTGTATGTATTATGTGTCTCACACTTCACGTGTTTTTCATCATGGATGACTAAACTTTGTGGCATTGATTAGGTGAGTTTCCTTTGTCGTGGACTTAGCTTTTCAGCCCCCGGCTGATAGTGAAGTGTGGTTAGTTCTCCGGTCTCCTGACGTTGCCCCGGTAGGTCTTGAATGGATCGGATTTGCCTTCTCTGTGCTCGACTCCGTATTCTGCGCTGAGATTGGACTGTCGTGCAAGGCTCCACCATAGACTACTCAAAGATGGACGCTAACCCGCAATTAGACACGTGGCTTCAGTGCTTTTAATGCGAGAATTCGCCGATAATTGGGTTAGACCTAGCTGTCTCAAGGGTTCCGGGCAAGTGAAGAATGCCCGTGTTTGGCGCACTTTTAGCGGGACATTTCCGCTTGGACACGTGATCCGTAGCGTGCATCATGTGACATTAGCGTCAAATAAACGCTCCAATCAATAGCGTTAAAAGTCACGTGGGGTCTTCCTAAAGTGGCATAAACTGGTTTTATCAGCTTAAGCAGTCTTAAATTAAAACAGGTTCCTAGCTACCGAGGTCATTGGTCAACAATGACGTCGTATCTAAAAATAGCGAGGAGAAATACTGAATGCTAGGAGAATTTCCGCCAGTGACAATTCCCGGGACTTTGCGATCATGCATTGAGGATGAGAAAAAAAACGATGTCCGTAAATAATAAAAAAAATGAAGAGAAGATTGGGCAAGTTGTCACATAAACATAAGTGAAAATATTAATCTTTTTGCTAATTAATTGCTGACTTTCTCAGAAGGTTCTATTAAGCATATTTTACCAATTACAACATCAATCCAGAGAATTTGCACAAAATGCAAAAGAAGCCACCTCATTATACCAGACCTTGGACAGACAAAGAAGGAGCCAACAATAAGCAGCAATATCCCAGGATGGAAGAGAAGAAAATTCCCAAGCTGAATGACAACTGATGGAAAAAAAAGGCAGACAAATAGATGCGGAGAGGAAACATAAAGCTATGGAATACATTAGAAAGACATACTCAGCCACATAAAGAGAACAAAATTTAGATACAAGAATATAAGTGCTTTCCATTGGAAATGGCACTCAATCAATCAATACCCTTTAGCTCCCCGAGGAGCATAGGCCTTCAACAAACACATGCCAAGACTTCCTGTCCCGTGCCATCCGCTCAAGTTCTTTCCATGTTTTCCTCATCATTTTCACCTCTGTATCCTGCTCTCTTCTCTGTGTGTTTTTTAGTCTACCTCTGCCTCTCTTTCCCTGTAGATTCCAGAACAAGGACTGCTTTGTAATGCTATCAACAGGTTTCCTCAATGTGTGTCCTATCCATCGCCAGCGTCTTCTTCTCAGCTCTTGTTCCACTGGGACTTGTCTGGTTCTTGTCATCAATTCCACATTTGTGACTTTGTCATACCATTTCAGTCCTTCTATTCTACACAAGCACCCATTTATAAAAGTCTGCAGCTTTTTAGTTGTTGTTTTTGGTCTCCATGTCTCAGAGCCATACAATAGGACTGACTTGACATTTGAGTTGAAGATTCTTATTTTCGTGTTGGACTTGATTTCTCTTGACCTCCATATGTTTCCCAAAGCGATTCTTGCTTTTTGTATTCTTATTTTGATATCATTGTCTGTCCCTCCAACTTTGTCTATATTACTACCAAGATATGTGTACGATTCTACATCCTTTAGTGGTGTTTCTTCAAGTTCAATCTTGTTATCATTTCTTGCATTTATTCTCATAATCTTTGTCTTTTCCCTGTGTATTTTCAGGACCACTTGTTGTGACCTCTCATCGAGAATTGTCATTTTCTCTTGCATCTGATTATGGTTATGGGACAGAAGAGCCAAGTCATCTGCAAAATCCAGATCATCAAGCTGTTTAGTCAGATTCCACTGGATTCCATTTCTGTTGTGTGATGTCGATGTTTTCATAGCCCAATCTATTGCTAGTAAGAAAAGAAATAGAGACAAGAGGCATCCCTGTCTCACTCCCATTCTTATCCAAAACGGTTCTGTAAGTTGTCCTTCATGAAGAACTCTGCATGTCATGTCTTCATAGGTCTTCCTTATTAAGTTAATGATCTTCATGGAAACTACATAATGCCTCATCTTTTTCCAAAGTGATTCTCTGTCTACACTGTCAAATGCCTTCTCGTAATCGGCTTCGTGGAAATGGCACTATTTGGTTGTTAAAACTGCAGAACTGTTCTTTACACTAAACAAAGCCTAAGAAGTCAAAAACACATAAGGAAGGGAAACCCGAGGCCTGTAAACAGTAAATTAATATAAGACAAATATAAAGGTATGTTATCAGGCACTCGTAGGAAATATCTACTATCATTTACTGGACACAGTATTAAGGTCTTTGTCTTGTTAGACTGGCCTATACTGTATAATAGGGGAACAACATAAGTGATTGCGTCATTAATAGGATAAACTGCCCATGGTAAACTTCCGGTGTTATGTATTGCGGTTCGCACTGATGACCTGTCATCGAAACATCATTTATTGGTGATGCGTAGATGGCAGGGAGGATAGTGTGATTTGCTTGCATAGCTAGGCAGGGTTGTTGCACGGAAGGTCCAGGGTTCAAATCCTGGGTAAGCCACTCATGTCTGTTGTTTTTCTGTTGTCTAGTGTTCTACTTCTTTATTTCCTACAAGTGCCTGATAACATACCTTTATATTTGTCTTATATTAATTTACTAAGAAGTCAAAACATGTTTCTTGCCCTGGCTGAACAATCAACAGAGCTGATTACACATTCACTGAGAATAAAAGAGTTAGTTGGTACTATCTTATAACGCTTATGCAAACTTTATATGTACGAGTACAAGGAAATATTACATATTTTGAGGAGGCCAAGAGTTTTATCAGAAGCAGATACAGAAACAAATGGGATGGAGAACATCCACACCACCAAAAAAATGATCCATATTACCAATTCAGCAGAAGAGAATAAGTGGTAATCTTCAGACTCCACACGGACTACAACAGATTGAGATGCCATCTATTCAACAAGCTAAAGATAGGAACTACTGATGAGTGTAACTGTGGCATAGATGAAATGACTGCTGATCATCTGCTTCAAAGATGCCCAACCTTTCTGGAAAAACTCTGGAGATACTTCTTCTTCTTCTTCCTCGTTCGTCCTGAAAAGGACGTTGGTTGCGTTGTGTCCGTTTACAGTGAAGCTGCGGTATTTGCGCCTTTCGGCTGACATATCCGACTTCTGCACAGCATTTTTGGGACCGGGTTTGCCTTCCCTCTTTGATCCCTACTCCTCAGCCAGACTTCAGTTATGCAGCCTGTTTCCAGGACCACCACGTGGAGGTGGAGTAGGGTCTTGCAGTCAAGCTATGGGTCTAAGCTTACTACTGTTTTCGTTGAAAATATTCAAGTAGATGTTTGAGAGTGTACAAAGAAGAAGAATGTGCCCAAACAGCAAGGTGAATTATGTAAAACAACAGATGATTAAGAACGTATGATACATGTGAAATAATATATTAATATTAAGAGCAAAGCACAACACATACGCGACTTTTCAATCCCCAGTTGAGGTGAGATTTTGTAGACTACAAACAGCTCTGGGGTTGACCCAGCCTCATGAATTGGGTACCAGAGCAACTCTGGGAAGGTTAAGTTGGCCAGCATGATGCTGACCACATCACCCCTAGTGTGCCAATCGTCAAAATGTGGGCCTAACACAATATTCCCAATATGCTTCAATGGGCATGAAAAGGGATCCTTTACCTTTTTTTTTTTTACAACATATACAGTGCATTAGATTGCTCCCTTTAATGTTTTACTTTGGCATGTAAGCAAAACATAGTCATATAGTATAATGTATGTTTTTCCAGTATAGTGCCTACATTTTGGAGGTGGCTTGGAAATTTCAAGAAAGAATGTTGTGCACTGTTAACTCACTTGAATGCAGCAGCTTTATTTAAACCTCCTATATTTTATTATGTGTTTGATTATCTGCAACAACAACAACAACAAAATATACAACTTGATTTATATAGTTCACAGAAAACTTACTCGCAATATGATTTTGGCAGCCCACAAGTGGGTCTCTGTGTAGCCAACTTCATCAAAGCTGGGAGATCTCTGACAAGACAAACAAAGAACATACCCACTGCTTACTCAGGCATGTCATAAGATGTAAATAATATGAGGTTGTGCATGATGCTGGCAATCCCACTGTGTAAAACAAATTGCTATATAAACCACAGCTACAAGAGTAGGGGAGGGGGAGGAGGCTTTGGTGCAGACTTCCTGCAAGGGGGCTAACTATAGTGATGACTTCAAGCTCCATAAGAAGCAAAATGGAAATGAATGAATAAATGCTGGATTCATATCTGTGATTACAACTGCGGACATCATTTCAATATCACAGACTACAATAATATTTTTTGTGGTAACAAATCTGTCAAAGTGATACAACTAGTCTCTTCAAACCCTGGATTAGTTTCAGATTACTGACAAATCATGCTATAATAAAAACTAGTTTACACATTAAAGTCTAGACAAATCAAAGTGGAAAGATATCATTACCTTCCAAATGTAGGATTAATGCAGTTTGGAACATACTCATCTCGACTGTCTATTTTCTGCTTCCCAAGCTCAATCTCTATATAAGGGTCAGCCTAAAAAAAAAGTGCCAATAATTAACTTAGATATTATTAACTATAGATGTGATTTTCTATCTTTATAAGAAGTTGATGTAAAATATGTGCTTTTTTTTCTTTGAACACTACATTTCATTTGTGACTGCTGCCTTAGGAGCCGCGCTAGCGTAGTGGTTACAACACCGCACTGGCGACCGGGTGATTCAGGATCAAACCCGGGCGACGGCAGTTGAGGATTT
Source organism: Oreohelix idahoensis (assembly GCA_024509875.1). Taxonomy (NCBI): domain Eukaryota; kingdom Metazoa; phylum Mollusca; class Gastropoda; order Stylommatophora; family Oreohelicidae; genus Oreohelix; species Oreohelix idahoensis. Next base: position 647,216 of record JAMPIV010023215.1, on the reverse strand, counting down.
TTCGTCGACCGGGAATTGGACTGGATTAACTCGAGACCTGGCGAGGACATTTGAAGGAGTGTCGTCGACCAGGGATTGGCGGCTCCTGAGCCGACCCAGCTGCAATGGGTACCTCCGAAATCGGAGAGTATTTGCCTGAATGGCGAGGGACACCTGTCTCTGTACAAGGAAAAAGGGATACTCACGTAAAATCAATGTCAGGTTAGACATTAGTAATAACCTGAGATTTCGCCTCGAGTATTAGCGGGCGTACGCAGAAAAAAGAAAAAAAAAAAAAAAAAAAAAAAAAAAAAAAAAAAAAAAAAAAAAAAAAAAAAAAAAAAAAAAACTGCTGCCTTATATGCAGATGACCTAGTACTCTGGTGCGCTGATGAAAATGTCACCACAGCAAATTATAGAATGCAGCAGGCAGCAGACATGTTAGTGTCATGGGCAGAGAAATGGCTTATCACAATAAACACAGACAAAACCTCCACAACACTGTTCTCTCTCACCCCCAAGGACAAAGCAGCTAACATACACCTAGGGACAACCGTGATCAAGGAAGAAAGCTACCCCGCCTATCTTGGGGTGATATTTGACCAAAGGCTTACATGGAATAAGCATATTGAAAATGCAGAAGGAAAGGCCCGAAGACGACTAGGCATACTCAGAAAATTAGCAGGTACCAACTGGGAAGCAAATGAACGAAATCTAAAGAAGATTTATAATGGAGTAATAAAACCACACTTAGAGTTTAGCTCAGCAGCATGGTCATCAGCTGCTAACTCACATCTGCAGTCTTTGGACAAGGTGCAAAATCAAGCTCTCAGGCTCATTACAGGAGCCATGAAAACTACACCAATATCAGAGATGCAGAAGGTTGCTGGATTACAGACACTGTCCCATAGAAGAGACACAAAAACCATGATCCAGATGGAAAAGTACAACAGTATGCCAACGCACCCAATGAAGGCAAGACTAGATGATCTGGCATTGGGACGTCTAAAGCGTAGCAGCTTTGTGCATCGGGGAAAAAGACTTAAAAGACAGCATCAAGAAGACCTATCCATGAAGACAACACCACTGAAGCCCACCCTATACCCTGTACCATGGGAGCAGGCCAGCAATGCCCTCCAAATTAATACATCAGTCAGTGGTCTCACAAGTGGATGTGAGTATAATGATCTGCAAAAACAAACAGCTACATTGAGTATGATCCAAGAAAGCTATCCCGATCAATCATGGATACATGCCTATACAGATGGATCAGTAACTAATGCTGTTAGGAATGGAGGTGCCGGTATCTTTATCTCATATCCTGACAACCACTATGAGACTAGGCACATTCCCACTGGTAAATTCTGTTCCAACTATACAGCTGAGGTTCAAGCTCTAGAGCAAGCTGCAAATATGATTTATAACACCAACTCTGACTGCCACCAGGTAGTCATCCTCACAGATGCACTGTCTGTCCTGCAAGCTCTCAAGGGTGGTAAACTCCCGCATCTGAGAAATGAACTAAACAAGGTAGCTGCCAAAAAGAGAACCATACTTCAGTGGGTACCATCTCATTGTGGTGTACCCGGAAATGAAAAGGCAGATAAACTTGCAAAAAAGGGAGGAGAATGTGAACAAGAAGGTAATGAAGTCACATACTTTGAGAAAAAGAGAGCTATCCAGACTATCAGAAGAGAACAGAACCAACCCAAAGACGACTATCACACTCTCGACCGGCAGGGACAGATAACTATTTTTTGCCTCAGGACAGGGCATAACAAACTGAATAAACACATGCACAAACTACGATTGTCTGCTTCACCACTGTGCACATGTGGATTAAACAAACAAACTGCTGAGCATGTTCTACAGGATTGTCCTCTGTATGACCAGTTAAGAAAGATATACTGGCCCAATGACTCAACACTAAACTCAAAGCTATATGGAGCTAAAGAGGAACTTCAAACAACAGTCGAATTCATCATGAGAACTCGTCTGACGGTGTAAACATCAAAGATGCGATCGCAAGAAGAAGAAGAAGAAATTTGTGACTGTAGTTTAAGTTTTAGGAAATGTGTTTTGTGCCATTTTCATATGACTTTAAGGTGATCAAAAAATCTTGGGTGAATGGCACAGGAAAGGAGGACTTGGCACACATTTGTTTAAGGCCTATGCCTATGAGAGATAATGAATGAATTTTTTCATCCTTATTGTGAGAAGTAAGGTATAAATACTAATCTTCACCATAATATGTCTTCACCTTCTTGAAGTGACATAGTTTTAGCATGTTATCTCCCTTTACAGCGTGGGTCTTCAATCTGTTCATGCCAGTACCTCCTGCCCTGGATCATCTATTCAAGTTCTTTTTTTTTTCTCCTTTATCTTTTTATGTCAGTCCCCAGTTCTCTACATGATTTAAAATGTAAAGGTAAAAATAATCCCATAGCAGATATTGCCAAAAAGAATTTGAAAGTGATGTAACAAATGCTAAACTTCAATTTTTCTCAAATCTGAATTTACAGACATTTTATCATCCAGTAAGTATCCATCTTTTCTCGAAAGAATCTTAATTTAATAAACATTTAATAAACATTTAGAGCAAAGCTCTAAGAATTACTCTTTTATTTTACAATTTTTTGAATAAGAATACATCAGTATCTCAATATAAAATATAAGCTTGATGTTGATGCACTGTGTCACAAAATTTACTCCAAGACACAGTATTCGAGGTGCCAGAAATCCTCCTATCCTGGGGGTACCCTACCCAATGAACACTGCTTGAGAATTACCAGGTCCCTCTCCATGTATGACATATTAGCAATGTTAATACTAGTAATCACCCGTTTGCCAGTCACTTCGATTACGGAAACAACAGCAAATGGATTGATTTGCCGTTGCCCTAAAGACGCCAATAGGTGTGATGGGAAACAATGGCAAAGAAAACCTATCTGCTGTTGCCCTAAGACGCCACTAGGCGTAATGGCCACTGACTGCTTTGACGGTCGGTGGCTAAGGACGGAAGAAGAAGAATACTAGTAATAATAATAATAGAATTTAAGAAAAACAAGCAAAAGAAAATAAATTGTCTAAAGTTGCAACACTTAATGAACAAACAATTTCTTCTTTATCATTAGCTCGTCATATCAGTCACTGAGTATGGGCTGGAAATACTAACGCTGTTAGTAACGCATTCAAAATGAAGGGATGCGTATAGTCTTGGGCTGTACGCATGATATCCCCATACAAAGAGGTAAATTAGATCAGACATACAATGGCCCAGGCAAAAGCCTATATGTGAGTAACCACAGACAAATGGCATCCTCCATCAAGGGAGCAAGAATAAAGAGGGGGATGTCACGGATGGCACATGCAGAAACAACGATCAAGCAGGTGACCACAATTGAAAATATATTCAAAGGGGAAGAGTAGAGTAAATCAGATGAGAACTGGATTAACTACCAGCAAGTCATCATCAGCCTTGGCAGAGAGTGTAGAACTTGGGGCAATGGGAAAGCGGAAATGGAAATTAACCAACTGATACTTGACCATGTTGGGGACAATGATGCCATTGTGTATACTAATGGGTCTGTGACCCGTGGTGAGAAATCAGGTTGGGGCTATCTTTGCTAGGGTAAAGGGCAGAATTGTAGCCAAACATAATGGGGCATACAAGATAACAACTTCCAGCATGAGAATGGAAGTAGAGGCAGCTACTGAAGCCTTAAGGTGGCTAACTGAAACTTCAGTAACAAAGGCATTCATTGTGTGAGATTCTCAGTCCATGCTTCAAAAATTTCAAAATGGTTGGATAAGGCATGAATGGAAAACCTCCATAGAAGCTTCAAATCTACAGGAGCTGGTGTGGATCTACTGTCCTGGTCATGTGGAGATACACAGTAATGAGAGAGCCTGACAGACTAGCTTTGAGAGCACTCATAGAGGGGACACTGATTATGGATAAGGGAGAAATACTGAAGACAATTAATGATCGCCTGTTAGAGAACAACACCACAATAGATAAATTAACAAGGCTAAGATTGCTGGAATTTGGCATCAAATGTCAGGCTAGCAGAGATGGACGTATGAGAGGATGCATCCATCGTGTTTATAACCAGCAAGCTACAGGAACAGTTAGCATTCACACTCTTCAACATATACTGAGGGAGACTGAGCACCTATGGGTTTGTCTGGAGTGCAATGATGTTGATTCTGTTCAACAATAACTTAATGAACAAAAAAAGATACACCTTGAACGAAAAGACACATTAAAAAAATTAACTAATCATAAGGTAATGAAAAAAATTAAAGTAATACAAGAAGTAAGCAAACAACAAATTCAAATGTAAACTGTCATCACTTACTATAATCAGTTGTAAATGACAATATGTATTTGAATATTTCACAAAACTAAAAATAAAATTATACTAATTACCTAATTATAAACAACAATTAGGCTGAAAAGGGTAGACCAAGAAGGTGGATGAATGGAGGCTAATGAAGATTATCTGATGCTAGTCCACTGTCCTCACAAATTTTTTTTTTAAACTGTGTCAAAAATTATGTTGTTTTTTTGCTTCACCAATTCTTTTGTAAATGCCTGCTGTTTCTCCTCTGACCCTGGACACAGTGCATATTCCATAATATAAATAGTCCACATACTTTCTCCTTTGACTCAGGACACAGTCATCATCAGGTGCCATCTTCACATCAAAGGTCAACAGCAATGGTTCTCCAACATCTTCAGTGTCTGGTCTTGATGGTGCACTCTGATAGACTCTTTCCTGTCCATCTCTGTTCCTTCTCGTACTTATATCGCTGTCTTACTCTTGCACGTTTGTCTTCAACTCTGCCTTTTATTATGGTCTTCAGTGTCCGGTGTCATATCTTTTTACAAGGCCAAAATATTTTAGCTGTCTAATTTTGATTTCCTACATCAATTCTCTTTTCATTCTTAGTTTTTCTAGGACCTCTTTATTTTGCTTTCTTCTCTTTCAATGAGATGTGCCCTGTTTTTCTATATATCCACATCTCAAAGGCCTCAATTCTTTCTTCCAATTGCTTGTTCATTGTCCATGTTTCTACACCATACAGTAATGAAAAATATATATAGCATTTAATGATTCACGGTTTGAATTTGTGAGTTAGTTGTTTAGATGTTAGTATCTCAGGACACAGTGAATACTCCATAATATAAGTTGTCCACATACCTTAAACTCTCCAACGATGTTACCATCTTCATTCTGTTTTTGCTTGCCCATGTACAGCGGCAAAGTCTGGCAGAAATCAGTAAATCCCTTGTGATTATGGCTCTTTTCTAACTCCCCTGCCAAAACCTATATTAAGAAAGCAGTACATATAATTTATGTCAAATTACAATAACAAATTGTTCTAACAAACTATTGGATTTGAAAGGGCCGTCAAGAACAAGGGCACGTAAGAGGCTAGGTAAAACTGTGGAAAGGGCATTGTGTTGGCTGTGGAACAACCACAACAGGCTATGGAATTCAGAACAGTAATTTATTTACAATTTATTGCTTACTTTCACCATTTCCCCCAGCTGGCAGCATGGATAAAACAGGAGTGAAGTTGAAAGCTGCATCCAATATGGAGTGGATTCAATTCCCAGCACAAGACAACAGGAGGCTGACACTTGGGAGTCATGACCCAAGTAGGCCTACCCAACTTAGAGTGTATAGGAGATTAAAGGGCCGAAACACTTGATCGATGGAGACTGAGGAGGTTACATATAATGGTATATTTATTGTTATTGTTGATCAGAACTGATATCATTGCCCTCATTGTAAACCCTTAGGTGCTCAGTCTCCCTCAGCAAATGTTGAAGGGTATGAATGCTAACTTTCTCAATAAATCTAAGCATCTTCAGAACGGAAGTTTAAGAAAAGTTACACAGGTGCAAAGAAGATAAACAGCCTTATACACAAGATAAATGACTTGATAGCTTGTTGAGTCTAGAAATGTATAGTGATACTGCTGACACACTACTTGAAATGACTTGACAAAACACTGTATCTGTAGTCCAAAAAATATAATTAAAGAATAAAGTCCTGGACATTGATACAAATAGCAAATATAGCTGACATGCAAAATCAGGCAAACAACTGGCTTCAGGAAACTTCTCATTTTACACTACTTATATTCTAGCTTCTGACATCATGCCAGGCAAGATCACTAGTTTCTCTCAAACTCATTTCACAGATAATCACAACCTCTGAATATTCTCATAGTAAAATCACTTAACATCCGATTGGCAAAGTGGTTAAAGCACTTTCCTCTAGTGGCACAGTTATGAGTTCTGAGATCAAAACCTTGTAGTGTCACGCTCTAGTCTACCCAGCTATAAATGGGTACCTGGTTCTCTTGAGTTAGGGAATCCAGAGACAGTGATGTAACCCCCACCTCATAAAAATCTGAACCTAGTATGGTGAAGTCTCTAACACTTCACTCCCTTACAGCAGTTTCTGCTATAGGACTACCTTTACTAGTAGAATCCCACATGACAGAACCCGAACCCCACAGATAATTGGTGGATCTGATGTAACCTCGGACGCCAACCAGGTTTTCTCACCCCTTTTCACCTCGTTAACAACAGGGTAGTTATGACAGACTTCATTTTAGTTTGTTTTTTGTTTGTTTGTTTGTTTTCATTAATTTGTTTTTTATTTTTATTGTTTGTTTCTTGGAAAGGGGAGGTCACACACAAAAACAATCATACAAATTTAGTTTTGATTTACTCTATTTGGACTGAGTGAAGGTGCCATATTTGGGTATTGGAAACATGACTTTATTTACTTGAATTAGTACACCATATGTCCTAATTATAACCCATCACGGGTTGAACGGGATACTTTAAAAGAAAAAAAAATGACATGACATGGGCATGTACCCTCATATCATCAAATTACATCACGGCCTGCATCAAACGAACATAATAAAGTGCGGCAAACTCATTACACTCTTAAATTAAAGAAAACATCTTAGCCCTTCAACATCCCGACAACAAAGGACTCTCTCTCTACTTAGTGCCCATTCAATCACACTACTGTGTTCACTCTCTCACCTTTTTTTACAATTTCTTGCAAAACTATCTCTACTCCAAAATAATCTTGGACTGACCAAAAACTCAAACACGTGACTAAATGAAGAGCCACTCCATCTTTCATCCCCACACACCTATCCCATCACTTACACATTTAGGTAATTTAAAAACTACTACAGGCAACTATATTTTAAAAAACCCTACACTTTATGAGTGCTTACATAGACAAGAATTCCCATCTCTACAACTGTCATTTCTTTATCCTTGATGAAGGCCTTGTGGTCATAACTAGGCAATTTCATTATCTTTTGTCCTAGTAAGAATCAAATTAAGCGTCCAACTCGCAAAGTAGTTAGAACGCTCAAAAAGGTGCCTGGTTCAAAATACAGAGGCATCATGCTCCAGTCTCCCCAGCTGTAAATGGGAACCTGACTCTGCTCTTGAGTCAGGGAAGGAAAAGGCAGCAAGGAAAGGAACTGTTCACCCCATCTTTCAATGCTTGACCTAGTGTAGTGAAGTCTCTAACAACTCACTCCCCTATGACAGTATCTGCTATGGGACTACCTTTACCTTTAAGACACAAATTACTTATTTTCATGAACCCCACAAGAATGGGATTTATTTATTCAAGAATGATACACAATGCTGTTATTAAACTCCTGAGATGTTTATTATGCTAATACAGGTGTTGAGGACTGCTGCATAGTATGCAATCATCTTGTTGGGTTTTCTTTTGGTTGCGATGATTGCACCACTCGTGTTTAATCGTTACGCGTAGTGAATGAAGACGCGAAAGACTTAGTAACCATTACAGTCTGTACGTGCCTTGTGGCCGTTGGATGTGTATGACCTTCTAAGTGTGAGTTTTTAAACCACATCATAATGTACTAAAGGCTATGTGTCTGTAGACACCGTTGATTATATTTTAAATAAATGTAAGGACCGGAGAGTCCAATGGATATGTTCTAGGCGGTACTAAAGAAAATGAATAATGTATTAAACGCGGTATTCGCAAAATACTAATGTTGTGGCTTTGGTTGCCATGTGAAATATTATAAGAAGGTCAAGTAAAAGTTGGCACATATAGCCAGAACTAACTTTAATGTGAAGAATGAACGTGTTCTTTAAAGCTGGACTAGTGAGTTAATTCTAGTTAATTTATGGAAAAAGAGACATAGTGAAATTAGTACGAATAATTTTGTCGGTATATTGTTCAAGAAAATTATGAACTTGACAGACCAATATTTTAAAGGAGGTGGTTGACACATGACGTCGTATGCAAAGAACAGTAAGGGCATATATTAGCTTGATGCTGAATCAGATGTCAACTATACAATTCCAATGTTGTAATTTATTTGTGAATCATCATAGATGTCAAGCTACGATTGTCTGCTTCACCACTGTGCACATGTGGATTAAACGAACAAACTGCTGAGCATGTTCTACAGGACTGTCCTCTGTATGACCAGTTAAGAAAGATATACTGGCCCAATGACTCAACACTAAACTCAAAGCTATATGGAGTTAAAGAGGAACTTCAAACAACAGTCGAATTCATCATGAGAACTCGTCTGACGGTGTAATCATCAAAGATGCGATCGCAAGAAGAAGAAGAAGAATCATAGATGTATCTTGTTATGATTAAATGTCTGGACACTCATCAATAACAGACTTGGTTCACTGAACTTGTATGAGAATTGATTCAACTGCAAGTTCTTCTTCTTCTCTGATACTTAGCCGCCGACCGTCAAAGCAGTCAGTGGCCATCATGCCTGGTGGCGTCTTGTAGGGCAACAACAAATTGATTCCACTTTGCTCGGTCAGTGTCAAATGCAAGTTGGCAGTGATTATTCGTTGGTTTGAAAAATACAGTTAATTTATAAAACAGTTTCTGAACAATAATTCGCCTAGAACAGTAATAGAATAAATCAAGACTAATGAAATGTACGAGGGGCGTTCAGAAAGTAATGCACCACATCGTTTTTCTCAGCTAATAATAAAGATAGTGTTGTGAACATTCACAAGCGTCTATGTGATGTGTATGGAAGTTTTGCAGTCAACAGGAGTACAGTCAGTTGCTGGGTTCAGAGAATCAAAGAATCAGGATGTGGAGATATGGAGCTGCTTGATTGGCCGCGCTGTGGACGTCCTGCCACAGCCACCAACGCAGAAATGTTGAAATGCGCTGAGGGCATTATTGTTACTGATATGCAAATCACAACTCAACAATTGGCCTTACAGCTATCAGTCAGCATTGGTAGTGCAAATGCAGTTATAAAAACTCTCAGATTTTCTATGGTTTGCGCAAGATGGGTTCCTCGAAGTCTCACAAATGACCACCGATTGCAAAGGAAAGCAATTTCTTCTGAATTGTTGGAGCGTTTCAATGCTGATGGAGAGAACTTTTTGGCTAAGATCGTTACAGTTGACGAAACCTAGGCACATCATTTTGAACCTGAGACAAAAAGACAGTCAATGGAGTGGCATCATCCGTAATCACCACGAAGAAAGAAATTCAAGACAATTCCTTCAGCTGGAAAGGTCATGATCACTGTCTTTTGGGACATTGAAGGTGTGATTCTTGTGGACATTATGCCAAGAGGAGAGACAATCAATTCGCAAGCTTACATTAAGACATTGAAAAAAACTCAATCAACGTTTTCGCAGAGTTCGGCCGCACAAGAATCCAGCAGACCTGCTTCTCCTTCACGACAATGCGCGACCTCACACAAGTCTGGCAACACGGGAAGCAATCACCAAATTGGGTTGGACTGTACTACACCATCCACCCTATAGTCCCGATTTGGCACCCTCTGATTTTCATCTATTTGGTCCACTTAAAGATGCACTCCGTGGGACAAGGTTTGAAGATGATGAAGGAGTGATTCATGCAGCGAAGAAATGGCTACATGATCAAGACAAAATCTGGTACAGGCTAGGAATACATGCACTTGTTTCGCGCTGGCATAAAGCCGTACAAGTTGATGGGGATTATGTTGAATAATACCGATGTTTACATGACATATCCATGTATATTGTGTATAAATTTCATGCTTTTTGAATAAACAGCTCCTGAGAAAAACGATGTGGTGCATTACTTTCTGAACGCCCCTCGTAATATGAACTAGTTATTGAGGAATTGTGGTGAAGTGGGATGTTATAAATACTTATAGGGAACTTAGTGTACTGACTGAGATCAGCTGTGAAGGTATCTATATCTATTAAGAGTAGTGTATTATAGATAACCTTACTTGCTACCACATATCTATATATCTCAGTCAGAATTATTCTGGAATAGTGTGATGCTACGTTATGTGTCTAGGGTATGAGTATGGTGAAGTGTAAGTCACAACAACAGACAGATAAACAATTTAATTTAATCCACTACTCTTGACAACACTGTGACACTCACATACATATAACACTCTACAAAGATATCTTAAAAGAGTCACTGATAAACTTTCAAATAACAATATGTATTCATTACTGGCATGAATGAATATGTGTCCTGATTCAACTACAAGGGAACCAGGAATCACAATCAATTTAAATTACAAGTTATGTACAGAATGTATTTAATATGAATATTGTAGTGACATATATTATTACAAATGTTCTATGTGTGTCAGTTGTGTAGTAGTAAAATGAGGTAATACTGGTTTTGTTTTGTTCAAGCTCTGTTGGTATTTTGTCATCATGACTTCAATAGTTTGTCTTTAGGGACCAGTATTGGAGATGTTCACAGTTCCTGATTTTAAGACAAGTAAATTCCCCTCTTAATGTTAATTTTAAAAAGTCAGTTCAAGATGAGGGGACATAATGTTGAGCTCAGCTGGCCAATTCGCTTATCTGGCGTGATGGCGGCAGGAAAGGACTCCTCTGCTCGAATTCTCCTCTGGGCTCAGGAGACACCTCACTGATAGCTAAAAAGACCAAGGAGTATGCTGTCCGACTCTGGATTCAGCAAAGCTCTGACCAGGTGCTGCTCAGTACCATCAAGACCACTGTCCCTGAAATCAAGAAGGATGTACCTTCTACTTCATAACTAACTTAAACTCTCTTGTTACATTGATCACAACACAGCACAAACATTGAGTTCAGAGCATTAGGCCAACTGTCAGCTTCATTTGAAATACTTTATTCCAGTATTACCCTTCTTAATGGTTACTACGCCTCTGCACTTCCAGCATTATTTCTTTCTAGTCAATCATCCAGGTGTCAGTGTACTGTTTGGCCATTCCATGCCGTTTTACTTCTCTCCGACACCCTCTGTTCAGGCTGGAGCATTACAGGCTTTACCTCACGTTGGCCACTGAACTACACATATATATACAGGCATAAATCAACAATTCACATTCAATTTTCATTAAAAGATATTGAATGGTTCAAGCTTACCACAATTCATACGAATAAACACAGATACGTTGATTAGCAATGAATTCTGGCACAAACTGGCACAAATTCCCATCTGCTTATCTTCCAGGCTTTTATTTAGCCAAATATATGCTGGCTTCAACGCACTGATGCTTTATCAAGCTATTTTAAACAAGTGGTTTCGAACTAACGCTCCCAAGTGTGTATATCAGCGAGTCTGACCAATGAGCCCCGTTTCGACAAGTGTTTGAAAAAATGTTACCTTTCCCCGTTTCCCCTAACAACCAAGATAGTATTTATAGCCCGACCAATCGTGGTTAGGCTTTCATTTGTTGCGCTCCAATCAATTTGGAGTTTACATGGTAGGCTATTTCTGTAACGTAAATTTTTTTCAAACACGTTAAAAAAAAAAATCTTATGAGCAGAAATGATTTTATGCTGTCAGGCACCCCCAATATTTTATTTTGGGTATAATTTATTAATTCCTGGACTATTTGCGTAACGTTTTACATATTATTTGTCAGCAAGCCCTAAGGAACCCAAAAATACAAATTTAAAGGAGCTACGTGGCTGCATTCAAAATATGCAATTTCTTCTACCTCCTGTTTCGAAGATGTGCTGTCTGGGTACTGTTATGGTCTCAACCGTAAACCCATCTAATGTTATCTTTTCTAATAAGAGTTTTTTATGATTTATAAACCTAACTCTGGGAAAGGGTAGTGTATTTTATCACTGTCCGTCTGAAAAAAAAATTAGTGCATGTAGACTTACACGCGTGATGCATGCGTTCCTGATTTTCAGCCCTCCCCTCTCTCTTTATCCTTTTGTCCATCTGTTCGTTCGTTTTGGTAACGCAGTATAATTAATGTTAGGATTAATTTAGGTCATTACGCAGTACGTCTCAATGTTTTTCTTAGAAATGCAGCACACGTTTCATTGAAGAAGGCGGGTAATAATACAGTAAGCTTTTATATCAACGTGAAAGCGTTACAATTTGCAGACGAAGCAGAAAACAAGGGGGATTTCGAGTACATTCTTTGTGACAGCACTGTTATTTTACCATTGCTCTTCTCTTTATTAATTTTATTTGTTAGGCTTCATATTTACCTAATAATTTATATATGTGGATTAGAATATTTCATGACAGGAATTACTAATGAACAGAGCTGCCATAATGAAATGACGAATCCATGATTGCAGCAATGACGATTTGACATTCAGAACAACTCAAGAATAATAATAATAATATTTTAAAAATAAAAGAGTGCAACACAATAACAGGGTTTACTTCGATATGACATTACTATATGAGAAAAAAAGGCTGGTACTATCTACCTCCAGAGTGTCATACTTCAGGAGATGGTACTTCCTGCATTTTTCAATGTCCTTAGTAGAAGCATAGTATTTCCCCCACCAGTCAAGTTCCTGCTTTGTCAAAGATGATTCCTGGAGAACACAAAATAATAAATGGTCCAATATTAATAATAGTATTTGGATTATACAATAAAATATCTGACAACTTAGTGAGTACTTATTCATATGTTTTGGGCCATAAAATAACATCTTTAGAAAAATTAGTGAGTTGGTTATAGGCTGCAACTGTTCAGCATGTCACAAGTAAGTGAAACAGCAGGTACAAAGTAAAGATAGTCCCATAGAAGAAACTGACCTAGGGGAGTGAAACCATGGAGACTTCACTGTAATAAGTCAAGCTTTTTTATGAGGTGGGGTGACTAGTATCCTTCCTCATTGCCTTTTCCTTCCCTACCTCAAGAGCAGAGCCAGGTACCCATTTAGAGATGGGTAGATTGGAGCATGATGCTACCAGGTTTAAATCCCAGAATCTAGTAACTGTGCTGTGAAAGGAAAGTGCCCTAGTTAAAGCGAAGTGGGCAATAGAAATTTGACACAAGCCACAGGTGTGGAGGATTTCATAAATGGTTAGCCACATCAAATACAAATGGTTCCTAACTACAGGCAGTCCCCGGGTTAAGAATGTTTGACACACAAACATCCCTAGTTACAAACCGACCACCTTAAAGTTTTATTATATTAAAAATTCGAGTTACATACAATGGTTCATAATAACGAATGGGCGCACTACAGTAATTTGTGATGCGCATCAAAGCATTGCGCTTCTTTAGCGGTTCATCAGCTCGGGGAAGGACAATGCCGTCGCCATTTTAAATCAGATTACGTTACTGTTAACACTGTGTTGTGTGTGTTATTCGTGCTATTTGGCTTACATTTTTCTTGTGTTTACCCTGGTAACCATGCCTCCAAAGCATAAATCCGATGCAAAAGTGATAGTGATTCATCAAAGAAAAGGAAAACGATCACGATTGAAAATAAAGGGGAAATAATAAAGCGATCAGAAAGAGGTGAAACGCCAGAACTCAAGAAGTTTTTGATGAAGGAGTTAGCTGAAGCCTTTCATCTCATTGAAGAAGGGATGGCAAAGTTAGAGGAGCAAGATCCTAATGCAGAGAGGTTCACCAAAGTTTACCGGACAGTTACCAACGGCCTCAGCCGCTACAAGGCCATTTATGATGAGAAAAAGAAAAGCTCTGTTCAAACCTCCCTTGATGTCTACTTCAAGAAATTGACTCCAGAAGTAAACCTCCACTCTCCAGCAGCAGGTCCATCCTCTCCAACACTAGGCCCATCATCTTTAACAGTAGCCATCTCTCCATCTTCTTCTCCTGCATCATCCAATTAATGTCATCTTAATTATTAATCAAGAATGCCCCTCCCGGTATGCAAGACATCAACAGGAACGAGAGTAAGTGTTAACCTTTAATCATTATCTTTTTTTTCTATCTAAACTGTTTAAGAAGTGTTTCTTTAAGGTTTTTTATGCATAGAAAGGTAAAAATATATACTATATACTAAGACAAACATTTGACTAACTGACGCTAGATACGAACCGTACATAACTATTCCGACTTAGGCACAAATTTGACTTACAGACAGATGTAAGAACAGAACTCGTTCATAACCTGGGGACTGCCTATAGATTAGAATAGAAGAACCTTACTGTGCAGAGTGTCCAGAAAAAAATAATATACAGCATTTCCTACTAAAATGTAGGAAGTATGAACAACAGAGAAAACCAATATTAGATTATATAACTGTAAACTTGACACTGACTTAGGCATATTAAACAACATTAAGTGCGAAAACAGAGAACTCGGAAATGCAGCAATACTACGGGAAGAAGTGGAAGAGGCTATATGTTCGATGAAAGGAGGGAAGTCACCGGGTGTGGATAATATACCAGCAGAGCTCTTGAAATATGGAGGACCAGATATAGTAAAAATCATGACAACAATTTGCCAGAAGATATGGAGTACAAAAAAATGGCCAAAAGAATGGACGCAGTCATTAATAATACCGCTTCCAAAGAAAGGAAATCTAAAAATGTGCAAGAACTACAGAACCATTAGCCTTATTAGTCATCCAAGTAAGGTGATGTTAAGGATACTTTTGAACAGAATAAAACAGAAATCAGAAGAAATCTTGTCAGAAGAACAGGCTGGCTTTAGACCAAAAAGAAGTACCTCAGAACAAATCTTCAATATTAGATTACTGATCGAAAAACATCTCCAGCATCAACATGATTTATACCATAACTTCATCGATTTCACAAAAGCCTTCGATCGAGTCTGGCATGAAGGTTTATGGCAAATAATGAGAAAATTCAATTTTGATACCAACATCATAGATATCATTGAAGCACTATACAAGGACGCAAGCAGTGCTGTTTTTGCAAGCAATGACATTGGAGAATTTTTCAAAACAACTGTAGGAGTTCGCCAGGGATGTATCCTGTCACCAGTGCTCTTTAACATTTATCTAGAACATATTATGCAGGAGGCTCTCTACGATTATAAATCAACCATATCGATTGGAGGCCGACCTCTGTGTAATCTACGTTTTGCTGATGATATTGATCTGATAGCTGGAACAGAATCAGAACTTCAAGACCTTACCTCTAGACTGGAGAAAGTAACAAGAACATATGGGATGGAAATTAATATAGAAAAAAAAGCAAGATATTGGTGAATAGCCATAAGAAACATGTTCCGACCAACATTACGTTAAATGGGCAAACGTTAGAAGAAGTTAACACCTTTAAATATCTCGGGTCCACTATATGTAGTGATGGAAGATCAAATAAAGAAATTAAGACAAGACTTGAGATGGCCTCAGCTGCCATGACAAGGTTGAATGTGATCTGGAAAAGTAACATCAGTTTTCCTGTGAAGATCAAATTATACAAATCACTTGTATTATCTATTCTCTTGTATGGGTGTGAGGGCTGGACACTCACTGCAGATACGGAGCGAAGGATTCAGGCTTTCGAGCATAAATGTTATAGAAGAATTTTGCGCATTTGCTATAAAGAGCACAAAACAAATGTCTATGTTAGAGAGAAGATAAACACCTATGCAGGCCATCAAGAACCACTTTTGTCAATAGTGAAACGTCGAAAGCTTGCCTGGTTTGGGCATGTAACTCGTCATGACTCCCTTTCGAAAACGATCCTCCAGGGAACAGTCGAAGGTAAACGGAGAAGAGGAAGGCAAAGAAAATCCTGGGCTGATAACATCAAAGAATGGGCAGGACATGGTTTCTCCACACTTGTACGCATTGCTGAGAATAGAGAGCAGTGGAGGACCCTGTCTGCTGATGCTTCCATCATGGCACCCCTACGACCCATGACGGGTTATGGGTTGAGATGATGATGATGACAGGCATGCAATGCATCTATAACTGAGGAACAGGTGTTGAGAACAGATAAGACCTACAGAATTGCATAATATAGTAAAACAGTACATAACAAGAACTAAAATTAATATATAAGGATCAATGATGGTGTGAGGATAAGGGCTAATCTAATGTGGTATTCCTGTGGATGATGGCAGATAATTGGTGGATTTAGTGTCATCCCAGACACCTCAGGCTTTTCCCACCTTTCTTTTTTTTTTTTTTTTACAGTTTTGATTTACTCTATTTGGACTGAGTGGAGGGGGGAGAAGCTACTATATATAGATATCGAAAATCTGATTTTATTATCTTGAATTTACTACATTATATATTCTAATTATAACCCATCATGGGTTAAACGGAATTCTTTGTCTTAAAAAAATTTTTTTTTTAATTCCTAACTACTTTGATTAAAGGGGAACATTCTGAAATTCCTTTAAATGACTTATTCAAGCATTATTCTTGCTTCCCTTCAGGAATTGGTATGAATCACTGTCCCCGTCATGCAGAAGTGTACAGCAATGAGAAAGCTGACAGATTAGTCTTGAGAGTATCCATTTTTGGATCCATTGGATATGGATAAGGGAGAGATAATAAGGACAATAGTGATAGCTTGCTAGAGAAAGACACTGCAACTAATGAATGAACACAACTCAAGACTGCTGGAATTTGGTATCAAACATAAAGCTGGCAGGGGTGGATGTGTGAGAGCATGTGATCTACAACCAGTGCACTACAACAATAATCAGCATTCATACCCTTTTACATTTTCTGAGGTAAGATTGTGCCCCTGTGGGTTTGCCCAGAGAGCAGTGATGCCAATTCTAAACCGTAGTAGAAATAACAATTATTCTTGGTTATAGACTTGAACATAAATCTAGGAAGCTCAATGATAAGAATCAATGAGAAACCTTGCAATCTTTCTATCTGATCAACTGGTCAAAAAATGGCTGCTGAATAAGTGAAAGCCCACATCTTTACTCTGCCTCTAAATTGATGTCCATTATTTGAGATCTGTATTTTTATTTGATCAAAGTGATTGAGGAAAGTGTTGATTCACAGAACCATATCGAGCCTATCATGGAAAATAATTTGGAAATGGCCAATTTCAGTATGAAGTTTCTCATCTTTCAGAAGATATTCCCATATTTCAATGGCTGAACACCCTTGAGATGAACTTCAGAGTGCACCTGCAGGCTATGAACATCAACTTCAAATCCATGCATTTCCAACTTACTGCACTTTTCTTGCCAATTCGCCACGTGTGTCAACTAGTGAACATATTGTTTACCCCTACATTAAAGATGATAAAAAAAAGGTTAAAAAATATCATGCCCAGAAACAGTGCAGAGTTTTCATTAATTTCTATCCTAATGAAATGTGACTTGACCTGCTGTCATGCTATATTTCTTTAATGTGTTCATGTTATAAGTATTTAATTTTCATTCCTTCACCCCTTGGCTAATTTACAGACTTGGCATTAACAGTTATGGCTAAGTATAATAGTGTTTATTAGTTGTTGTCACTTGGGGGCAAAGGAACTGGCATAAATGATAGTTGCTTTACTAGCATTCTAATATACAAACTAGTGTAGCTGCATTTAATCTTACATCAGTAATCAAAACACCATTTAGGTAATTAAATATGTCATCTGTAGTTAGAGCACCACTTAGGTCATTAAATACCTGTTTTGAGGATTGATGATTACCAACTGATTCTTAAGTTTTAAATTTAAAAAAATAGTGGTGTGTTAATTTCAATGCCATGTTCCTGGCAACCTATGCTGGAGAAATTGTTTACATATGTATAGTGTCTCTCTGGAAAATGAGATAATAAAATGAATTTACTAATTTGTGACAAACACCCGCAGGTTTAATACTTATAAAAATCATCTTGTTTTTAAAGAAACACACAGAGTAAGACTGGTGATGAAAAGGTATTGCAAAGTCATACATTTTTATTAAATCATTTTTTTGTTCATAGGTTTTGCTAGTCTGAATCAATATTTACTTTGTTGTACATGGTAATTAACCCTCTATTGGGCCATTTATGAAATAGTTGGAAAAAAAAATTCTTGGAGTGGTTTTTGTGGCTGTCCCATGTCTGAAAAGTGGTGTGAAGGTTAATTTTGGGCAAAAAAATGTTTAGTTAGTGTTTTATGGGTATGTTGCCAATTGGCAACAAATCACCATTAAGGTTGGGAACATTTATTGTTGCCATTTGGCAACATATATCTTTTAACTATGTTTTTATGTCTAACAACATCTATTTCACCTTTTTTTACTCCCTACCTACATTTAATATTTAAACAGTAAATAGCAGACAACAAAATTTGTGAAACTTCATGAAGTTAAGTGTAATTTATACAGAAAATGCCACACATACAATGAAACATATAGTTACTGAAAAAAAAAAAATCTTCTGTCTCGTGACTCAATCACAGCTCCACACTCATGTTTCATGAAATACTTTGAAACAGTTTGAATGTTTATTGAGGCACAAGTGTAGGTTACACTTCTCACAGACAGTTCTGGAGTACCCCTTGCATCCAGGAAGTTTGCATCTCCCTTTGTTGGTGACGGAATTGGGGCTGTGGCCAACATTGTCAGTTCTGACATGAAAAGGAGGTACATTTGCTGTTTGCCCTCTCTTCTTTTTAGCCACCAGCTGTGTCTCAGTGCTTCCTGATGGCCTTCCCCTTTTATTATTTTCACTTTTTCCTGCTTTTAGGAGACACAAAGCAATCTGCAACTTGAAATCAACTAATGGTAGTCTGTCCTTTTTTTTCCATACCATCCTTACACACATCTGAACAATAAGTTAGCCAAGCTTGCACCACAGAAACATCCAGGAAATGAAACAATATTCTGTGGTACCATTTCTTGGATCTAATAGGTATACGATAGAGTGCCAGCAAGGAGTCCAGCAAATCTACCCCTCCCATGAACATGTTATATTCTTTCACAGCTGCAGGGCAAGAAATGTGTATTTCCTTCTTGGCTTTTCTGTCCCATCTTCTGACTACACATTCTGGTTCAACTGCTGCATAGGTGCTTAGCAGTGTGACTGCTTTATTGTCATACCATTTGATAGCTTTCAATGTGGCTCCGTTTGTTGCTGCAGTACAAACAACAGATGACCCTCTTCCTTTCGTTTTCAGTTCCTTATCGGAACACAGATTACACCCTTTCAGCCGGTTTGCGCGGACAGTGCCAAGACATGCAATGCCTTGTTTCCAGAGGCATGCCTGCAATGCTGGCGAATTAAACCAGTTGTCAAAATATACTTTATGCCACACATTTTTAGGGATACGTTGAAGAAGTCTCAGCACGATATTAGCTGATGCTCCTAAATCAGGTTGGCCAGGACACACGTCAATTTTTCCAGTGTAAATTTCAAAATCATGAATCAAACCAGAAATGCTTGAACAAACGAAGACTTTATAGCCCCACTTTTTGGGTTTCTTTGGGTTGTACTGACGCAGAGATGATTGACCTTTGAATGGGATAACTTGCTCATCAATGCTCAGCCTTTCTGCTGGTTTGATTGAATTGAATTTCACTTTCAGAGCGTCAACTAAAGGTCTTAATTTGAACAATTTGTCGCCTTCATTGTCTTGCTGCTTGTTGTTGTCATTGCAGTGAATGTTACTTTTGATTTCTTTAAACCTCTTGTTCGTCATAGTATCAGCAACAAGTCCATAGCGCGTTGTAGAGTCCCAGTACAATTTACAACTGGGCATTCTAACAATACTCATCATAAACGCAATTCCAAAAAACTGTTCCAGTTCTGGCTGGCTCAATCTGAGAGGCTTCATGATGTTTTTCTGGATGCTGTACTTGTTTGATTCAGTGACCATATGTGCCATTGTATCATCATCAATGAATCTGCGGAAGTATTCTATTGGTTCTGAGGTAACTGATACGTGTGCCGAATCACCAGAGAAGGGCGGAGCTTCAGAAGATACATCTGAGGCTTCACGGTGTCTCCATAGCATCCGACGACGATCAAAGGTTACATCTGTGTCCTCCAGCTCTGATGCAGATGATTCTGAAAAAAAAGAAAACAAAGATATTAATTATCTGGCAACATAAACAATCATTTATTGGTATACTGGTGTACATGTTATTATTCTGATAATAGTAATAATGATAAAAATTATTCTAATCCACATTATGGTATAAAGCGTTCCACAAGTAAGTCTCCGTCAGCCGATATTTAGTACCTGATGGACTAGGCTGAAACTGTACATAGGTTGTACACTGATGGACAAGGCTACAACTGCAGTCTGAAATAAAGTGGCCACATTAAAAAAAAAAACATCAATTAAATTCAACAAACCTGAATCGGTTGTGTCCGAGGAAGGGCCGGGTTGCCACGTGTTATCCAGGATGTCTTCAGCCTCACTGTCTGACAGCTCACTATCGCTAGAAGCCTCAGGTATTGGTCTATAGATTGTAGTCTTTTGGCTGTAAAACTTTTGAGGATCCATTGTGTTTAACTGTAAAAAAAAAATTTTTTAAAAATGACAACATATACATTTTGTAATTCAAAAGTTTTTCATCACAAAATTGTTTAATCTCATCTGATGATACATTATGTTTTGTGATTACTGGCAATTTTAGTGGTTATCATGTGTAGTTTAGTTCTAAAAGTCAAGTCTAGATGAAGTAAATATGTTTTATTCATTTACAATATTATTAGTAATTTATACTGGTAATTCTACTATTTACATTGACCTTTTTAGGATACATAAAATTGCAAATAACAACTTTTTTTTAAATGATGAAGTTTAATCAATTATAATGAGAATAAAATACTAATGTTGTTGATTACAGAGAAATACAACATTAAATATCATTTATTAGGTAAAAAGCAACTGTTGCCAATTGGCAACATGAAGTGGTTTTTATTCCTTAATCGACTTTTGTTGCCAAATGGCAACATACCTAAAATGTAAAATAAGAGTAACTTATTTTATTTATTTATAACTATTAAAGCATTTGTTACAAAGATAAGTGGTTTAAGTTACTCAACATATTTTTTATACACCGTTTTCATAAGGAATTTTAAAAAAATAATGTGAAGTAAACTCACCTCTCAATTCGATCTTGCAAACCAGCTACCATGCCTTGACAAAAGAGTGCGTGAAAAAAAAGTATTTCTCCGACAAATGAGTTACCCGGTAATTTAAAATTGGGAATGTTTCTAGAACACAATAAAACAAAAAAAATTATTAATTTGAACGCCGGATAGTGAAATAGATGACTTTAAACGGTATGTTGCCAAATGGCAACAAGGCCCAATAGAGGGTTAATTATCTTTGGCCAGTTTATTTTTATTTGTTTATTTTTCTTGGTCTCCTTGAGAACTTAGTTTTTACAGTGACCAGATGAGGGTTTACATATAAAGCAGATTTGGAAATCTCTGATGGGAGATGGACTGAATGCACTTACACATTTTTTATTCTATCTTTGTGCTTCAGAAAATTTTGAGGACTACCATACTGTTTTTACCTTTTCATTAGTTTCTACAACAGTAATGTTGATTACAGTTTCAGAGCCCCGTCTGACAGGAGGCAAATCCCAAATCTCACCAGAATGGAAGGAGGAGGAAGCTGTAAGTACCAAAAAATCAACCAATGTAAAAAGTTTCATGAATCTTTAAAAACTTAAGGTCCGGGAAAGAAGATATGCACATAGCTCATTCATTCAGGTCACTTCTTTGTATCATCAGATCTAATTGCCTGTTCTTATCAATACAGATACACCTCCCCCTTTCATATTATTTTTGTTTGGTTTTGTTAGGTTTTATCTCGTTTTTGTTTGTTTGGGTTTTTTTGTCTTTTAACATACTAGCATAATTGGTAATTTTGATTTGCCCTATTTACAATGATTCGACTGGTGTGATGTGACTTTCCCATATCGGCAGTTGTTCATATTATTTGAAATTTAAAATAATATATATCCTAATTATAACCCATCAAAGGTTGAACGGATTATTTTTCATCAATAAATAAAATACAAAAAAATAAAAACAAATGATCAATACAGAGAACTATTCTCAAAACATTATTTGTTACTGTGAAAAGCTAATCTAAGGAAATGTAGTAAAACAAATAAATATTATTGACTACATGTACTGAACTGTGGATAGAATATAATTAAATTGCTTTTGGCTTGAAGTTATGAGTTGCAAACTATTCTAAAACTGAAGTCAATATATGAAGTTACATGCAGTTTTGTTACAGAATGTAGGTACTCTAGAACTAATAATCAAAACTGACTAGTAAAAGATTTACTTAGTTAATAATATCAAATATATTATCTAACTTCAGTGAGGGCTGATTTGTTTCATTTTCTGACAATTTTCAGAAGTCGGAACACTAATAAACATTGAAGGTCTAAATCTATAACAAATACGTACTACCTAATTTTGATTAAGAGTGAAAATCAAGTGACAAGTATTGTTTGTTACATTTATGTCTCCATACTGAAGTTCACTGCAAGGATCCTTCAACATTTTCTGTCTGTAGCCTTGACAATACGCTCTGATATCCTATTTTCTGTCCTCACTTGATATTTCCGCAACAGTGATATGTAAAGCACAATAACTACTGTAAGTTTTATGTTTACATGAGTTCTTTTTATGCCAATTTGAAATTATACAACCAAATTTTTGGCAATTTAAATATCTTAGAAGTTACACATTTGGGAAATTTGGGGGTGTTGGGAAGTCAGGTATTGGTAGTACCTCTGGTGAAGGAGCTGTCATGCCCTTTTCAGGGCAGCTCAGCCACCTTTGGTCCAAACCTGGCATCCAGCTCTCACCTGTGGCTCCTCGTAGCTGTCAGCCTGCGACAACGGCCACCCCCGGACAACGGCTTTGACAGGCCGGCTAAACTAGGTGAGGGTAGCCGAATGGTTATAAACCTTCGGTGAGTTAGGGTCTGCCTACCCATGCATGCGAAGACTGGATTCGATAGACTGCGCGGAAGAAACCACCTGTTGGTTCAACGGGCATGACGGCGATTACCAGCAACGCGCTGTGGAGCGTAAGGAGCAAGGTGAGGCACGTAGAAAGCCCTGGTCATCCACTGCACCTGACTTCATCTCCAGTCGTCTTGACTTGTCTTGCCACTGGATTGAGATGGACCCAGGCGAGAGAGTGAGGTCGACGAATTGCGCAACTCTTCCTCACTTTAATCCAAATCACCGCGCAAGTCACTCTTTCATCCATTCATCCATTCATCCATCCACTCACAACAAGTCCTGTGGCGATGGGCGAGTGGCGAAGCGGCAGGCGTGGGTACGCTGGCAGTCGTAGTCGCAGACCTACACACAGGCGGCTCAGGCCATATGGTCGTCTTCCACTGATCGGAGCAGCAGTGGGATTTGGCAGCCCCCTGAGTGTCTGAGCAGCCCTCTTTAGGAAAGCACTGCTCACCTCCATGGCATGAGGAAGGGGCTAGAAAAGGTGCCCTAAACATTGCCTGCTTCACCATTACCTAACCAGCTTACCGCGGTTGGTGGGTACCCTACTTCGGCGGTCGACATATAAGAAAAAGAAAGGACAGATTTTTCCCCCTCATTCTAGGCGCATGGAATGTGCGCACTTTACTTGACAAAGACTTTAACGCAAACAGACCTGAGAGACGAACTGCCCTGATTGGGAGAGAACTGGCCAGGTACAACATTGACATAGCAGCACTGAGTGAAACTCGACTTGCAGGCGAGGGCCAACTTTGCGAAAAGGGTGCAGGTTATACATTCTTTTGGAGCGGAAGAGGAACTGAAGAAAGACGAGAAGCAGGGGTTGGATTTGCAATCAAAACAGCAATTGTCAGCAAGTTAGCGGGGCCCCCAAAGGGAATAAATGACCGACTCATGACGGTCAAGATCCCTCTGTTCTATGGAAGAAAACATGCCACCATCATTAGCGCGTATGCACCAACTATGACAAACCAGGATGATGTCAAGGATAAGTTTTACGAAGAACTACATGCAGTCATTGCATCAGTTCCTAAAGCAGATAAGCTCATCATTCTTGGTGACTTTAATGCAAGAGTAGGCTCAGATAACATCTCCTGGAATGGCACTATTGGTAGGTACGGCGTGGGTCGCTGTAACAGTAATGGACTTTGTCTCCTCCAGACTTGCGCAGAACATGACCTCCTTGTCACCAACACCATTTTTCGACTTCCTACCCGCAACAGGACCTCCTGGATGCACCCTCGCTCAAAGCATTGGCACCTAATTGACTATGTAATTGTTAGGAAGAAGGACAGGCAAGATGTCCGGGTGACCAAGTCCATGTGTGGTGCCGAATGCTGGACTGATCATCGCCTCATTGTATCTAAACTTAAAATTCGTATCCAACCAGCCAGGCACCCTCAGGGGAAGAAAACTCAAAAGAGGCTGGATGTCACCAAACTAAAGAAGACAAAAATCAAACAGTCATTTACTGACACCTTAGAAGACCGTCTCAAATCTATCTCGCTAGACGGCCAAAGTGTGGAAACAAATTGGGCAGCCCTAAGTGAGCAGATCTACAACACTGCTACAGAGGTCCTGGGTCCTTCCATCAAGAAACAAAATGACTGGTTTGATGAGAACTCAGATGATATAAAGCAGATGTTGGCTGAGAAACACCATCTCCATAAAGCATATTTAAATGATCCAAAATCTACATCCAAGAAAGACGCTTTCAACAACATGCGTAGAATCGTCCAACATAAACTACGCCAGATGCGGGATTCATGGCTGAGTAATAAAGCAGATGAGCTCCAAGGCTTTGCTGACAGCCATGACTTGAAAAACTTTTACCTTGCACTCAAAGCGGTCTATGGTCCAACATCATCAGGATCATTTCCCCTCCTTAATGCAGATGGAAAAACACTAATTACAGACAAAGAAAAAATGCTCCAACGCTGGGCTGAACATTTTAATAATATCTTGAACCAGCCATCATCTATTAACGACGAAGCCATCATCCGCCTGCCCCAAATTCCTATAAATGAAGCATTAGATGATGTACCAACTCTGGAGGAAACTAAAAAAGCGATTCGTCAACTGTCTAGTGGAAAGGCCCCTGGCTCCGATTCAACTCCTGTTGAGGTTTATAAAGATGGCGGTGCAGTTCTGATAGAGAAACTTCATATGATCTTCCAGCAAATGTGGCAGAGTGAAACCATCCCACACGATCTCAAAGATGCCTCAATTATACATCTATATAAACGTAAAGGTAATCGCCAAGACTGCAACAATCATCGTGGCATCTCTCTTTTATCAATCGCTGGGAAGATATTCGCCAGAATCCTTTTGAATCGCCTTATGGCTCATCTTGACAAAGGTCTTTTACCTGAAAGTCAGTGTGGATTCCGGAAAGAACGTGGAACCACAGATATGGTGTTCGCTGCAAGACAGCTACAAGAAAAATGCCAAGAACAGCACTGTGACCTGTACACAGCTTTCATCGACTTGACAAAGGCGTTCGACACGGTCAGTAGAGAGGGTCTATGGAAGATCATGGCAAAATACGGCTGCCCAAAGAAATTTATCACAATAGTGCAGCAACTGCATGATGGAATGCAGGCTAGAGTTCAGGAAAACGGTGAGCTATCAGAGCCTTTCCCCGTCTCAAATGGAGTTAAACAAGGGTGCGTACTTGCACCGACTCTGTTCAGTATCATGTTTTCTGCTATGCTGACTGATGCTTTTAGAGACGGGGACACAGGAATCGACATTAGTTATCGTATTGATGGAAAATTGTTTAACCTTAGGAGGCTTCAAGCAAAAACCAAGGTCAAATCACACACCATCAGAGATCTTCTGTTTGCTGATGATTGTGCCCTCAATGCTGGCTCAGAGGCTGATCTGCAGCATAGTGTGGATAGATTCTCCGAAGCCTGCGCCAACTTTGGGCTTACCATCAACACGAAGAAAACAGAAATCATGTACCAACCAGCTCCTGGCACAGTTTATACTGAGCCAGTCATCAAGGTTAATGGTGAGAAACTGAATGTTGTGAACAGATTCACATACCTTGGTAGCACACTATCCCAGAACATTGTCATTGATGATGAGGTGAACACCAGGATCTCCAAAGCCAGCAGCACATTTGGCAGACTATACACCAACGTTTGGCATCGAAGTGGCATTAGTCTACAGACAAAGCTGAAGGTGTACAGAGCTGCGGTGCTTCCAGTGCTGCTATATGCATGTGAAACATGGACTGTATACAGGCGCCACGTAAAGAAGCTAAAACCACTTCCATACAGTCTGTCTCAGGAAGATAATGAACATCAAATGGCAAGACAAGATCCCGGATACCGCCGTTCTTGACAGAGCTGGTATCCCTAGTATTGATACTATTCTGATGCAGTCACAAATTCGCTGGGCAGGTCATGAAGTCCGCATGCCAGACCATCGACTGCCAAAGATACTCTTTTATGGTGAGATGCAGAAGGGTAAACGCTCCCATGGTGGCCAAAAGAAGCGCTTCAAAGACACGTTAAAGACGTCATTGAAAACCTTTGACATAAACCCAGACACATGGGAAGCTGCTGCGCAAGACCGAACTGCTTGGCGCACATCTCTTCGTAAAGGTGCAGCGACATGCAAATCATCCAGAAGAGCAGCAGCGGAACAGCGGAGACAAGCTAGAAAGGACCGTGAAATAAAACCTTCACATGAAGCAAACATTCCCTGCCCACACTGTCCAAGATCTTTCCAGGCCCGCATCGGGCTCTTCAGTCACCTTCGTACCCATAGACTAACCTAACATATTCCTAAATAATTGGATGAACAGAGTGGTCTTCATCACCCGTGATGGACGAACAACCAACGATATCCTATTTTCTGTCCTCACTTGATATTTCCGCAACAGTGATATGTAAAGCACAATAACTACTGTAAGTTTTATGTTTACATGAGTTCTTTTTATGCCAATTTGAAATTATACAACCAAATTTTTGGCAATTTAAATATCTTGAAGTTACACATTTGGGAAATTCAAGAAAAAATTCTCTGAAGTAACCCAGAAACATACCACAACACTGACCATAATAGCTAGCCATGCTGGATAAACTTTGTACAAGTAATAGGTGTAAATCATTGGATGTTCTGAAATGGTCATTTCCTTGTGCTTTGAATATGTGGGTCAGCAGATTCAGTATCTTCAGTTCAATTTGTAAGGCAAGATCTGGCATAATTTTAAGTGCTCTGTTTCCAGGTATCATAATTTCATGTTGGACAGCTTTACATTGCATATAAATCTAACTTTTTTGTGGGCAGTAACTGTATACATCACTTGTAAAATATTTGTATATCAGTGATTAATTAAATTACTCTAAAAAAAACATTATCAGGGACATAAAGTGACTTTAAATTATAATGACCCCTGAATGCTCTGAGAGTAATAGCCCCTTAACTAGTACAGAAAACTGTTGAAGCAAGTTCATATAACTGAAAAAAAAACTAGCTGTGATTAAAAACAACGATAATAATCAACTTTTATTAAATGAACTGAATAAAAGTATTAATGATTCATAAGTGTGCCATTCCATAAATATGAGTGTGTGCATGTGCTGGCAGTGCAGACAAAATGACAAAAATATCCTTAAAATTAGAAAAAAAAATTAAACTAAGATTTTGGGAACTTTGCAGCGCATTATAGGGTATTAGAGGGTTGGAAATACAGAAAAGTTGTGTTTGTCATCTGTACACATTATAATTTCTAAATTATATGTTTACTAGAATTTACTTACTTAGTCGTTCCCCTTCTACCATGAGGTGTAGAGGTTTGAAAGAGAGAGCGCCAGACTGTCCTATCGGCTGTCTTCCTCCTGGCCTGGTTCCATTCTAGTCCTCGGTCCTTCAAAGATTGTCTAATGTTGTCCTCCCAGCGGACTCTGGGTCATCCTGGGGGTCTGGATCCATGGCTCTTTGTTTCCCATGCTTGTCGTGGTAGCCGATCTTCTCCCATTCTGCAGACATGGCCAAACCATCTTAGTTGGGACTGTTCTACTTGGGTCTGCAGGGGGTGGGATTTTAGGCCTTGACGTATCGTCTGGTTGCAAACCATGTCTCTTCTTGTTACTTCAACCACCTTCCTCAGATACCTCATTTCTGAGGTTTGGATCTGGCTTTTATGGGTTGTAGTCATTGCCCATGACTCGCATCCATATGTCAAGACTGGGACATAGCTGGAGCAGTATACAGCCATCTTCATTTTCTTACTAACCTCTCTCTTGCTGAGGAATCCTCGATTTATGGCCTGAAAAAGTCTCCCAGCTGCTGCTTTTCAATTGGCCAACTCTTCTTTGATGCCTCCCTTTCGGTCTATAATAGCTCCGAGATATTTAAAGTGGTCGACCTGCTGCAGGACCTGTTCTCCCAGCTTAATCTGATGTCTTCTTTCTTCTCATGATATCACCATGGATTTTGTTTTAGAGCTCCTTATGACCATCCCTCTCTTCTCCAGCTTTTCCTTCCAGACTTGCAGGTTGGATTGGAGATGTGCCTCGGATTTAGCAATCAGGGCAACATCATCAGCAAATGCCAGCTCTGAAATACATACCAGTCTCATCTTCCAGTACCCCACTGAATACTTTCTTGTTCTCTCCTTACATGACTTGATTACATCGTCCATGAAAAGTATGAAAAGATAAGGTGACAGGATATCACCTTGTCTTACACCAGTGGTGGTCCTGAACTCTTCTGACTTATGGTTTGCTGTCCTCACATAATTTCTGCAAGACTTGTAGAAGCTCTGTATAGCTTGAATCAGAGGTGCTGGAATGTTCTTCCTTGCCAAACAGTCCCAAAGTTTGCTCCAGGGGACCCTGCCAAATGCCTTTTCCAGATCTATGAAACAAAGATGGATTTCACTCTTATACTCAAGGGCCTTTTCACTCAGCTGCCTGAGTGTGAAGATTAGGTCTTGAGTACTTCGGTTTGCTCGGAATCCGCACTGGACCTCATCCAATTGTGGCTCAGCTAGGCGTCGGAGTCTCTGCTCTAGGATTCTAGAGTAGATTTTACCAGGGACACTGAGAAGGGATATGCCTCTATGGTTTCCACATTGTCGATTTTCACCCTTTTTGAAAATTGGTTTTATGATGGCAATCTCCCAGTCCTTTGGCATGGTCTTGTTGCACCACGCTGCCTGTAGGACCCTTAAGAGTAATAGGTCGCCTGATGCTCCCATGTGCTTAACCATTTTTGGTGTTATACCATCATGGCCTGCTGCTTTGCCCATCTTGATTTTCTCCAGTGCTGCCTTCAGTTCTTCCATCTTTATGTCGACTTCATCACCATTTGTTTCCTCTTCTGTGCTAGTGGTTATCATTTCTGATGCTTGACCTTGCTCACCATCAAGGAGTTCTGAGAAATATTCTTTCCATCTTTCCATTACTTCCTTCAGTGCAGTAAGCAATTTGCCTTGCTTGTCCTTTATAAATTTGAGAGGGCATTGTTTTTCCTTCCTCATGTTCTTTAGGGTCTTATAGAACAATTTCTGGTTTTCTTGTGCATCTTTTTCTAGCTTTTCTCCAAATTCTTCCCAGGACTTCTGTTTTGCTGCTAGCACCTTGTTCTTTGCTTCTGTTCTGAGTATCACATATTCTCTATTTGTCCTGTTGTGTTTTTAGCTCCTAAGTATTGTTTCCATGCCATTTTCTTCTCTCTTATTTTCTCTTTGACTTCCTCTGTCCACCAAGGTGTCCCCTTTCTCTTGTTCCCAAGTCGGACTTTACCACATGCTTCTGCGGCAGCTGTCTTTATGATGTCCTTGAATTTAAGCCACAGGGTTTCCAAGTCATCAAGTTGTTCTTCTGTGTTTCTCACCGCTGTAGCAATAAGCCCCTGATATCTGGTCTTAATTTCTGGCTCTCTCAGCTTGTAGGTCTTAATGCTCATTTCTTCCGTTCGTTTACTTGGTTTCTTGTGTGATGCTGGGCAGTTCCTAGGCTGAGCAACTCTTTCAGTTGTTCTTTTGATTGTAAGCAGGTAGTGATCACTTCCAGTCTCTGGCTCCCTCCAGACTCTAGCATCCCGGACATATTTGTATGAGCTTCTCCTAACAATGGCATAGTCGATCACTTTCTCATTCTTTGTTGGTTCACATCTAGTGTATGCATGTATGCGCTTATGGAGGAACTTTGTGTTTGTAATGATCAGATTCTGCTCACTGCAGAATCTAAGGAGTTGCTTTCATTGTCATTGAGAGTATCTACTCCATATCTTCCAATAACTCCACCCCATCTAGCATGGTCATTTCCAACTCTGGCATTGAAATCTCTGAGCATGATAATTTCATCTAGGCAGTCATCCACTGTCCTTTGAAGCAGCTCAAAGAATTCCTCCTTGACCTCTGCTCTCTCATCCTCATTTGGCCCATACATTATGACCAGGTTGACTAAGGTTTCTCCTTCTTTTAGTTTTACAACCATAATGCACTCCGAGACAAAGTTCCATCCCTTGATACTATCTTTTTTGGTTTTTGGCCACAATGCAACCCATGCCCCCTTTAGCTCTTTCAGATGTGGGTACACCACTGTAGAGCAGCATGTTGCCATCGAGATCCATGACTCCTTGTCCCTTTTTCTTTGTTTCCGTAATAGCCAGGATTTCTAGTTTTGCTTTCCTCATCTCTTCCACCAGCTCCTTTTCTTTCCCATTTATACTTCTTGTGTTCCAAGTTCCATAAGTTGTAGTCCGTTCCAGTTCATCGCCTTTAGAATCAGTCCGGTTTTCTCTCTTGTATTTCGTGTAATCATGTTTTAAAGCAAACAGGTGATTGGCCTGTTGGGCCTTTGCATGGTGGAGGGGCTGCCTCCTTATGGCCTCCATGCAGGCCGCCCTCCTCCTTTTTCATCCGGGCTTGGGACCGGCATAGGCGGAGTTTTACTAGAATTTTCCTTTACAGATTTTTCCCAGTTACCTTTCCTTTCTTTACAGAATGGTAAAAACCTGGTTTTATGTAATTTTTTGTTTAAATGAGTCTCAGAAATTGAACTGCATAAACAGTATTTCAAGTTGAAACTTTCTCTTTTAGTGTATCCAAGTTATGGGACTTGGGATAAGCCCTTATTTTAAAGTTTGTATCTATCGCCTAAATTTAAGAATCAGTCTAGTTTTTTCTCTCTAAGATAGAATATTTTCGTGTAATCCATTAACTTTAAAAATATCAAAAAAAACCAAAAGAAATTATTTACCTGTAAACACTGTTGGGCCTTTGCATGGTGGAGGGGCTGCCTCCTTATGGCCTCCATGCAGGCCGCCCTCCTCCTTTTTCAGCCGGGCTTGGGACCGGCATAGGCGGAGTTTTACTAGAATTTAAAAGGCGATAAACTTCATACTTGAAGTACAGATTTTTCCCAGTTACAGAACTCATCTCCTTTCTTTACATCTATATGAATGGTAAAAACCTGTATGTTTATGTAATTTTTGTTTAAATGAGTCTCAGAAATGCATGAACTGCATAAACAGAGAACTTACTGTGTTTCTATCCCAATGGTCAAGTTGAAACATTTCTCTTTTAGAGATATATTTAGATATGAGAGGAAGAGTTATGGGACTTGGGATAATAGCCCTTATGAGATATTAAGACATGTTTGTATCTATGTGTAATAAATGTTAAGAACGACAAGAGTCTAGTATTATTTCATTTAGGGGACTAAGATAGAATACCACACTCTTCCTCAGCCATTAACTCTTAAAAATATCATTAAAAAAACCAAAAGAAATTATTTACCTGTAACACCTCCCATACTCAGCTGGTCTATTCTTAACATTTCCACAAACTTAAGAACATGCACGCCAACAGTGGGGTTGCGGCCAAATTGTCGACGATCTCTCACTGTGATTGTCACTGGAGGCATGTACAATTCCTCTCTTGGTAACATCTAAGTGAAACAAATTCATTTATGTATTCTTATTTTGTCTTGCCTTTGGTTATGGGACAGAAGACCCAGGTTGTATAGGTTGTCACATTTTTTTAATAAAAGCCCACAGAACTCCATTTCTGTTGGTTGATGTTGTTGATTTCATAACCCAATCAACAGCCAGTAAGAAGAAAAATAGAAACATGCATTGATGCCACACTCCAGTTCTTATTTCATTGAGCTCAGTAAGTTGTCCTTAATGAAAAGTTCTACATTTTGTGTTTATATGTTTTCTTCATTAGGTTAATGAACTCAAAGAGGACTCTTTAATGCCTTATCAGTTTCAACAAAAATTTTCTGTCTATACTGTTGAATGCCTTTTCATAGTCCACAAATCCAACTGAAAGTGGTTACTAAAATTCCAAGCTTTGTTCCAACTATTATGTGCAGTGTGGTTGTCTGGTCTGTACAGGAGCTGTTTTGCCAAAAACCTACATGTTTTTCTTTCAACTGTCTGTCTATGGCCTCTTATTAATCTCTCAAAGATGGTTCTATTTAATATTTTTCCTGGCACAGATAGTGAAATTATTATTCAGTAACACGTGCTCTCTTGCACAATGTTCCTTGTTTGGCAAATTGACCATATATCCTCCCTACCCTTTTTCCAGTAGTTCTTCTTCCTCCAAGATTTTAATAATTAATTTGCATAGCATTTCTGTAGAGGTGTCAATATCTGCGTTGATGGCTTCTGCTGGTATGCCATATGGGCCAGAAGTTTTTCCAACTCGTATCAGCTTTGTGGCTTTATTTATTCCTTATTTGGTCTTTCTGAGTTAGCTTGTTGCTCCTCCTTTGTTGGCTGCATGTCTGGGGGATTCTGTGATACCGATCTATTTAGAAAACCCTAAAAATGTCATGTTTATCTCTTTATTTGTTCTTTTATATTACTAAGCAATTTTCCATTCCTCGTCTTTGATGAGGCCATTTGCTTGCCCATATTTTCCTGTTTGATTCTTTGTGCTGTTGTGCATGTCTCTCATATTTTCTTTGAATACAGCTACCTGTTACTCTCTTGCCAACTCATCAATATATTTCCTCTTGTCTCTTCTGATGTTTCTTCTTATCTGTGCTCACTTCTATGTATACTTCATGAGCTTTGGCTGTGGAGCTTCTGGCTTTGCTTCTATTTAAATCTACTTTCTTGTCTGTTTTCCATCTTTTTATCTTTTGGTTTCTGTTGTCATCCTTACTTCATGACGGTGTTCACCTTTTTCCAGAACTTCACAACATGTTGCATTCCAAACATTTTTTATCTGTTGCCAGTGATCTTCTATATATTCATCCTTACTTCATGATGGTGTTCTCTTTTTTCCAGAACTTCACAACAAGTTGTATTCCATACATTTTTTATCTGTTGCCAGTGATCTTCTATATATTTTCCACTTCATCTAGTTGTTGGAGCACTTGGTGCTCATTGGATACTGAAAGCATGCATTTTAAAATATTTTTTTTTATTTCTGATATATCCCACAATAAACTGTTGTCTACAATTATATATTGTTGTGACCTTTTGAGTTCCATGTTTATTTCAGCTAAAAGAAGATGGTGATGTGATGTCAAATCTGCTCTTCTACATATTTTTACTTCATATAATGTTGATCTAACCTTCTTGTTTATGCATATGGGAGCAATCTGATTTTCTGTCCTGTGGTCTGGCGATATCCATGTTGCTCTACATAAAAGCTTTTATATGAAAACATGCTTCCTCCCACAGAAAGCTGACCTAAAGCACACAAGTTTATGAACATTTCTACATTTGTGTTCACTGTCCCAAGTCCATG
The DNA here is from genome assembly GCA_024509875.1 of Oreohelix idahoensis. Classification (NCBI taxonomy): domain Eukaryota; kingdom Metazoa; phylum Mollusca; class Gastropoda; order Stylommatophora; family Oreohelicidae; genus Oreohelix; species Oreohelix idahoensis. The sequence goes on along the minus strand of JAMPIV010023215.1, from coordinate 613,309 downwards.
CTTTCACATGATCTCTTCAAAGCCATTATTGTGTGTTATTATCTTTGCATTTGATCTTTTCTTCTCTTATTATCTATATTTTGTAGCTTGATGTAAATCCTTCTTTCATAGATTCTTTTCTGTCATTACAGGGTGCCACAGGATAATGTTTCTTTTTTTTTTCTCCCTTTGACAGTTTTGAATATTGCTGGTGTTAGTCTGAATCCCATTGCTTCCCATTCTATGAGTGCTTTCTGCGTTTCTTTTAATAGCATTGGAGCGGCACCTTTTCTATGGCGTTTGCTCTTTTCCTCATGTCCTGAAGACAGGACCATGTCTTCTGTGTTCAGTTTCTTTTTTTCAACTTCCTTTCCCTTTATACCGTACGGTCACAGGATGTCCATTTTTAAATCATTTCTGCTGGCACATGTGCAGTTTTCCCTTGTATGTTCAGTGTTCAAAAATTCCAGATGCCAGATCTGGAGATTTTCTTAAAATGAAGAAAAGTGAATCAGCAGCCCAGACTTTTTGGCTATGTCTGCACTGCATTAAGAGTCTCCTTAATAAGGGTCCTTCTTCTGAAAGGATGGCTGAATTGAAACACTATTTGCTTTGGTTGACGGCCATTTTTGTGAAGTTTTTTTTGGCTTAAAGCTTCTACAGAATGATATAGCCGGCCCCATGACCGATACATTATTGTCACTTTCTATGACATGCCTGATGAGTTACAGTGTTACTATTCTATGCTCTTCTTTTGGCCCCAGTAACACATGGGTGATTTTTTCAAAGACTTTCTAAATTTATTATCTTTGTTTCTTGTTTATAACTGTTGCTGGTCACAAGCTCCTTAGGGAGCATTAAAGAAGAGAGAAGAATAGCTCAGTAAATAAATCAATAACTTATGGAATAATTTATAAAATAATAGCAGACTTAAAATAGTTGGGAAAATCATGTTAAGGTTTCAGCATGTAATGTGCACACAGTGTGAAATTATGAGATAAGAGTAGCCTGAGAAAGAGTGCCCACTTTATGGGCAAAGAAGGTGTTTTTTGTAACAAAGTAAATGATTAAAAAGAAGGGAAAAAGGCAAAACTAAGTCTAACAATGTTAACTATAAAACATAATGCCAGCTTGCTCAGAATTTACAAAAGTAACATCACATTAAAAGTACTGCATTCATTTTTTGTGTGTGAAGAGTAGTATATCATTTCCAAATTCCAGTGCTGTTAAGTCTATTCAGAAGTTCATTTTAGTTCAGTTTTCAATATTAAGAAATACTGTATCAGTCTTTCTTAAAAATAAGTGCTACGAAATCTGCTTGAATTAGAAGTTTGCTATAGACTCTATAAAATATCTAAATTAGATGTCTGCTAAAATTCCATTTACCACATCAAAGAACAAAAGCTTTTCTGGGAAATTTGGGTGTTTCCTTGTGTTTTTGATAGTGGCAGAGTCTTGAACATAGCCACCACATGTGAATCTGACACTTGGTGAAGTCACTTCAGCAAGGTTAAACTTTTTCATATTCCTCACACCCCAGCAGAGAATCTGTGTTGAAACAAAAAAGAACAATTACACAAAATGTGGAGGCATTGCCTTCTGACTACAGATGTTCTTTATTGTTAAATCATGAACAGTCACAACTTACAGAATAGTACAGCGGTAGAAGCTGGTCCAATGTAACAGAAATATCACATGACCAAAGTAAAGGCACAATTGTCTGACATAGTTATAAAGTTTAATAATGTTGTTGTGGGATGTTGTTTAACAAACCTCTATACCTAAGATTCCACCATGGCACCCCTACGACCCATGACGGGTTACGGGTTGAGATGATGATGATGATGATACCTAAGATTTAAGAGCTCACTGTTTGCAAACTGTTTCTTACAATAAACAGTAGAAAGAATTTGATAACGCTTACCACTTTAACAGGGGTCTGATAGTTATAAAGTAAATAGCCCATAATGATCTGCGATTCCGATTCTGATTGCTTCTTACAAATTCGTCATAATAAACTATTGAAAGCAGTTGATTAAACATTCAAAAGTGATAGATGAGTGTTAATTAACTGATGTATTTTAGATAGTCAGTGAAGTATTTGTGAAGTGGAAAATACCAGAATGGACATATGCAACTTGTTTCTTTCTGAATATTTGGAATGATGCAAAAGCATGCGTGATGAGGCGATGCCAAACAAGTAATTGTTTATGAAGTCTGGAGCCTTCCCACACACACACACAAAAAACTTAATGCGACAAAAATACATAGCTTGTAAATGTTAAAGTTTATCATTCAATTGATTTAAAAGGTGCACTAACCTAGAGCTAAGTTAATAGATGACTAATCAGAGAGTAACATTCAAGAGTAACATTCACGGACAGAAACAATCATATAAGCTGTCTAGAAATTACTTTTTAACCATGATTCAAAGGTATAAATTGACTGGTGAAACAAGAGTAGACAGAGTTTCAGACAGTTTCAAGAGCTATAGTTCAAGATGCCTTGACAGCCAGCTCAAGCTGTATTTTTTGTCATGAGATTTGGTTTGCTAACGTGTGCATTAATGAAAGCAAACAAAATTACTTTGACTATTTTGAAGAATCATAACTACTGAAGATGATGACCCACTGAGGAAGGCAGTTTTTTTAACTTCTGTATGTTCATATTTTTGTCTACTCTCTCTGAGCAATTATTTACACGTTTTTAGTCAGTTTTTCATCACCTATTTTTGTATAATTTTCCAGCTCTATTAATATTTTCATGTACCCAATAACATCCTTTTTCACTTCTGCGCTGTTTTTATTTTTTTTTTCACCCCAAAGTGATACCTTCCTCTCACCTCTATGCCGGTGCGCTGCATGACAGGCCTGATTCCAGTTGGAATGCAGTACAAATCACCAACTTTTGGGGGTAAGAATGGCATGGCCTTTTCGGTAACCTAGAGAATTTTTTTTTAAAAATGAAAGAGAAATGTTGATATTAATGAGAATATATTACAGGATAAATATTGTTCTGAACAGAATTCAGTGTAAACTATACAAATATTTTTCCATCTAATGTTATTCATTCAGAGAAACTTCAGCACTGCCTTCTGACCCTATTAATTTGGAACAACATGCTAATTTACATTGTAAGGATAGGGGGGCATCACACTAACTTCCTTCCCACCCTAAAAAGACTTGCAGCCTTTGAGCAGTGAATGATACATACAGTTTGTACTTCTATCTGTCTGGAAATGAAGAGGCTGACAGATTGGCAAAGGAAGGGGGAAAGCTTCCTCAACTTGACACAAATATAACTTATGAGGAGAAAAGGGTTTTATCAAGCGCAGGTACAGGCACAAGTGGGAAGAAGAGCATCCAGGCCACACAAAAAATGATCCGTATTACCAGCTCAGCAGAAGTGAACAAGTGATAATCTTCAGACTTCGCACAGGTCATAACAGATTGAGATACCATCTATTCAACAAATTAAAGATAGGAACTACTGATGAGTGTGACTGTGGCACTGATAAAATGACTGCCGAACATCTGCTTCAAAAGTGCCCAACATATGAGGAACAGAGAAAATGCATATGGCCATCACCAGTACCATTCCTGGAGAAAATCTACGGAGATATCAACAGCCTCAGGCTGACCACTGCTTTCTTTGAACTTATTCAAGTTGACATCTGAGGGTTAACGAAGAAGAAGAAGAAGTACTTCTACCTGTGAGAAAGGGAGGTGTCTACTTTCACTGCAGTTCTCTAGTTTTACGAGGAATCTGATGTTCCAGCTATGCCACTTAATATTTTCTAATTAGATGACAGGCATGTAGCCAACACATTTTAATGCATGCACCATTGAGATAATCATGATATTCTTGATCATATAAATGCTCCATGTCAATCATGCTAATGACATTAAATCAGAAAATAAATACAAGTAAACAATAAAGTTTAACATCAAATTTAACAACAACAAAATACTAGTAACATAATCTTCATTTGGTTAACAGGGATCTCTGAGGAACCAAAGAATAAATAAGACCACTTCTCCCATAAGGCATGCCAAGGTCAGACTGTGCATAAGGCATGCCAAGGTCAGACTGTGCATAAGGCTAACAATGTCAAATAAATAACTACAAAAGCTACCACTGTAAGAAAAGATGAAGCATTTTAACGCAGTCTTCCTGCATGAAGGCCAGCCACAATGGTGGCCCTCATGTTCCTTAAGGAGTCATTGGTGCTTTCTGCAGCACTTTTAAACACAATGAGGTTGGTAGTCCCACTTACATATCTGCTTAGTCACCTTTTACAACAAGATTGTCAGGTGATGAAATCTTATTCTTTGTTCTCCAATACTGAGCCATACGGTGTACATAAACAAACGTATAACTTGAATATAGGGGAAATCACTCTCTACAGAAACATCTAGCAAAATGATGTAAATATATCATCATTGTCCTTTGTGCTCCTTATGGAGCATGGAGCCACCATTGTAGCTGGACACCTTGCAGGAAGCCTGTACTAGACTCTATGCAATGGTGGTTTCTGTGGCAATTTGTGTTACATGATGAAGTTACAAGACAAAACTTCAAATTATTCAACTTGTACGATATGCCTGAGGGTGTAGTTGTTCTGGTCTTTCTTTGTCTGTTTAGAGACCCCCCAGTAACTACATGGGGGATATACATATATAAGTTTCTCTGCTTCTCTGTTTAGATCTTAACTCTTTCTACTCCGAGAGTTGTATGATGAACCAAAATATGGAACATAATACTCCTAAGGGCCGCCTAGTATACCCATTTAGTTATAGCCAGATTTCATCACATCGGTGATTTATGCAGTGCAAAACATAAGTATTACTGCATACAAAATATATTACACACTTTGAAAATATTATTCAACCAGCTTATTTATATTACAAGATATATTTACATATTATAATTTATAAAAATCATCATCATCTTATTTTGCTCCTTATAGGACCTACAACCATCACTGCAGATGGTCCTTTGAGGAAGCCTATACCAAAGCACAAACTCAAGCAACTACAGTTTCTGTAGCAATTAGTTGACTGCTTGTTTTAAAACATAATCTGTGGGGAACAATGAAGTCCATTGTTGAGCCTTGGTAGAACACAAAAACTGCCTGGAGTAGTGATAGTTATTACTAACCATGATCAACTCAAAAGCAGCCAAAAGCTCACCACCATCTTGATCAAAACGTTGGATGCTGTACCACTGCAGAACAGGTGTCCGAGGATCACATGAATCAAGCTTGACCATTGGCTGGGCTTTGGCTCGCCCCAGAAATTCTGATTTACCCTGAATCCAACATAACAATTTTAAATGGAAAAAACTCAGCTACAAATGCAAATTATATATATATATATAATGACACACATGTTTATATGAAGCATCTCAACAAGTTGAAACAGGTCCACCCCATACTCCCCAAAGACAAAAAAAGAAATGATCACAGAAATTGCAGCATGCTTACAAAGAATTTTATCTTGGAGGAAAAAAAGAAAGTTGTAGATGGACAATATGACCCTAAATTATCATCATCATTGTCATCTTTTTTTTTGGCTCAATAAGGAACATACAGCCATCACGGCAGATGGTCCCTTTGAGGAAACCCATGCCAAAGCACCTATTCTAGTGGTGGTGGTATCTGTAACAATATGTTTTACATGATGAGGTTGCCCAGGCTCATGCACAACCTCATCTTTTATGACATGATTGTGACAGCAGTGGGCCTGTTCTTTCTTTGTCTTCCCAGGAAGAACACACGGCATGACACTCTATAGTGAACATCTTACGACAGGACAGAGAATGCGGAAGAGAAAGTGCTGAAAATGTGTGCTCACTGACCTTAGCACCAAATGATGGTATACACACTGTCATTGTAACAAATACACAGTAACAGTTAAGCTGAAAGTATTATTATGTTCAGTGTATCTTTTACTGGATATTTCTAAGCATTTGAACAAACACTGATAGCAAAAATTCTCAACTTCATTTTCATCTTCTTCTTCCTTCTCTTTATCACTACTTTAGCAGTAGCTCCTTCACAGGAAGCCTGCACCAAGGCATTAATGTGCTCTTGTTGTAGCTGTTTCTGTAGAAAGTTGTTTTACATGATGTCATAGCCAGCCCCATGCACAACATCACTTTTGTCACCACTTATGATGTGCCTAGTGGGAGTAGTGGTCCAATTTTTTTCTTTACCTCATCAGAGACACCCCCCCCCTCCCCCAGGAACCACATGGGGCCATTCCATTTACCATTAACAATAACTTGTCACCATATACTGATTACTGTTATACTTCCATCACATTTTTGTTCAGTAAAGACCCTTCTTCTATATTTAGAAAAGTAGTTATTGTCATCATCATTTTCCATTGCGCTCCTTACACTTAATGGGCACTCTCACTTAATATTATGGTGTCTCCAGGTTTAAAGATACTTTAACCACCTTTCCATGAAAATCCCACAAGTTAGCTTACTAAAACTCACTTTATTCATGAACTGTATAAGAAAAGATGGGACTACACATAAATGTAAATAAAACAAAGGAAATGAGAATAAATAATAGGCAGGTGAACTCGATGAAGATCAATGATCAAGTCACTGAAGAAGTAGAAAGCTTTACATGTCTGGGGAGTAACATTGACAAGGGAGGGGGAACAGCTGGTGACGTCTGCTCAAAGATAAATAAAGCCAGATGCGCTTTTAATGCCCTTCGACCAATATGGAACTCCTCAGCTATATCCAGAGAGAACAAAATTAGAATCTTTAACTCAAATGTGAAGTCAGTCTTGCTGTATGGCTCAGAGACATGGCATGTCTCAAAGAGTATCACCTCAAAGCTACAGACATTTGTAAATAGATGTCTCTGACGGATCCTCCATATCAGATGGTCAGATGTACAAATAACAAATATAGAGCTAAGGAAAAGGTGCGGGCAACAGCCAATACAAACAGAAATTAAGGTAAGAAAGTGGGGATGGATAGGACATACACTCAGAAGAGAAAAATCAAGCACAGCCAGAATTGCCCTTGACTGGAACCCACAGGGGAAAAGAAGAGTGGGGAGGCCAAAGAGAACTTGGAGAAGAACTGTTGAAGAGGAGGCTAGGGAAATTGGAATGACTTGGGCACAGCTGAAAAAGACAGCCCAGAACAGAAATCAAAGGAGAGCAACTGTTTTTGCCCTTTGTTCCACAGGGAACGAGAAAGGAATGATGATGATGATAAGATAGAATGCGATTTTTCTTTCACATGAAATATTTAGTTTTAATTTGTCACCGCAGTGATTATAGGATTGCAGGAAGCAGATGGTGCGGCTGAGATCAAAGTTGCATATAGGGTGGATTTATTCTAAATTTAATGAACTCTTATAACAGACATGATTTTATTAAGTTAGATCTTTGGAGAGCTCAGTGTTTTTAGACTAGGTCCCTACAACTCTTGGGTTGTCTGCCCCTGTTCTAGGGTAATGCTACAACTTACAAAAATGTCATGATCAAACAGTTCAATGTAAATTTCTGGTGGTGAGTCTTCCACAACTTCAGGATCATCATAAAGCTTTATATCCTCAAAAATCAATGTCTGATCCCAGGTAGGAGTCAGTGTCTTCTTTTGCTTCTCTGTTACCATACTGTGGTTCTGGAATGCTACTCGTGCAAGTGGATCTATAAAAATAACACAGTACAGATGAAAACAGTTTCAACTGAATTACAATGGTTTAACTAAAACATCTGCCTTACAAAAATGCTACATTATTTCAGTGGTTATGATGTGTGAAAATAATAAACTTGTCATGCTGTTAAACTTTTACAAATACTATGGTGCACAATCTGAAACAGGTAAGATCATACAGATAGCAATAATAAATGCTATAGAACATTCTCCACAATGGTGAATCAAAAACTAAGTATGACTGCAGCTTTAGTCAGGTCATCAGGAGTAAGGTAATGGGTAAAGGTTCTCTTTAGAGTTTTATATTATAGAGTGACATCCCCTTATAACGTCGATACTTGCCTGTAATACATGACCAAGACAAATATTAAAAAGGGATGTTACTCTATAATATAAAAGTCTAAAGAGAACCTTTATCAGGTTTCGTTTGGTTTTAAGAACTATCTTCATTGCACAAGGACAACTCCATCAGTGCTCCAATCTCCCCCTTAGATCACACAAGCGAGAATCCCAATGTGTATACATAAGAGTCACACATAGTATACATTTTTTGCGGTGGGTAGGTTTCCTAATTTTTTTCTTTTTGCCATGGCAGCAGCTGTGTAGCCTACTCTTTACGATTTCCTGCCGAGGGATTTTTAACATGCGTGACTTGCACACAGGACATCCTAATTTTAAGCCCTTTTTTGAGAAGGTTTGGCATCCAATTTCACTACCCAAGAGACCAGGGGGAAGTATGATATTATTAGGACCACTGGTTCTGAAAAAAACTTCCATAAATTGCATTTCTTCTACTCGGAATCGAACCCACTACATTTAGAATTTGAGGCGGATGCCATTCCTCTTAGCCACTCCGACCCCAACACCCATAAACATGTAATGGATGTTAAACAAATAAATAAGAGTAGACGCAACAAGCTTCAAGCTAAACCTCACTCAGAAAAAGTACTAAGCAGCCACATATTGTGGTGAAAAGTCTTAATCACAAATGTCACGAAAGCCATATAAACAGTGATGGCATGTTATTAAGTGCTGTACAGCTGCAGGACCCTCGTTATGTGTTTCTTTTTTTAATATCTGTATAATGAACCATACATTTATACTGCTTGTAATACTTAATTTCCTCTGTTCTTCATTTTTTGCTACCTTTACGTAGTAAAGCTGCCACATAAAGGTGGCATTGATTTCAGAATTAGATGGTTCAAAAGTCTGATCACTCTGAGTGAAAGAAGTGAAGAAACAAAGTAATACTTTCACACAATTAGCTGATCAGCTCTGTGTAGTTCTCTGAAGAGACAAAGATAGAATAGGACTATTTTTCCCTCATGCATGTCGTAAAAGACAACTAATAGGAAGTTACGCATAGGGTTGGCTACCTCGCCATGAAAAACATAGGGCAGCTACCTTCCCATGAAAAACATATGGCTGGCTACCTTGCCATGAAAAACATGGGGCTGGCTACCTTGCCATGAAAAACATAGAGCTGGCTACCTTGCCATGAAAAACATAGGGCTGGCTACCTTGCCATGAAAAACATGGGGCTGGCTACCTTGCCATGAAAAACATAGGGCTGGCTACCTTGCCATGAAAAACATAGGGCTGGCTACCTTGCCATGAAAAACATAGGGCTGGCTACCTTGCCATGAAAAAACAAACTGTTACAGAAACCAATGCTGCAAAAGCATATGAATGCTTGGCACAGGCTTCCAGTAAGGGGGCCAGCTCCAGGGGTGGCTCCATGCTCCATAAGGAGCCAAAATGAAAATGATGAATGATTAGCTGATCAGGGGTAAAGAACGTGATTAAAAACCCAACCTGCATTAGGCAAAGAATGAATAGGACTCCTGCTCACTCATGTATGTTGTAAGAGGCGACACTAATATGAGGTTGTGCATGGAGAACAACAAAAACAACAGCCAAAAAGCTACAGACTTTCAGAAACAGGTGCTTGCGTGGAATAGAAGCATTGAAATGGTATGACAAGGTCACCATTGTAAGGAACCAGACAAGTGCCAGTGGAACAAGAGATGAGAAGAAGATGCAGGCGATGGATAGGACAACACATTGAAGAAACCTGCTGATAGCATTACAACGCAGTCTTTGTTCTGGAATCCCCAGGGAAGGAGAGACAGAGACAGACCAAACAACATATAGAGAAGAGAACTGGAGGCAGAAGTGAAAATGATGAGGAAGATGTGGAAAGAACTCAAGCTGATGGCACGTGACATGATGACTTGGCATGTGTTTGTTAGAGACCTATGCTCCATGGGGAGTTAAAAGGTATTGATTGATTGATTGATTGATTGATTGAACATAGCCAACCAGTATTTTAAAAGAATGAACAAGATTACTGCTCACTCATGTAAGTCATAAGAAAGGAGGGAGGATACCGTTACATGCCCATTGAGGCATATTGGGAATATGGTGTTAGGCCCATATTTTCTTGACCATCGGCACACTAGGGGTGATGTGGTCAGCATCACGCCGGCCGCCTTAACCTTCCCAGAAGATGTTCTGGTACCCAATTGGGGCTGGGTCAACCCAGGAGCCGTTTGTGGTCTAAAAAATCCCACATCATCTGGGGATCGAACCATAGACCACTGAGCTAGAAAGCCAGTGCACTAACCACTATGCTACCGTGGCTCATAAGAGGTGACTAATATTAGGTTGTGCTTGTGGTTGGCAAATTCATCATGCAAGGGCACTTAAATTATTTGGTACAGCTTTCTGTGAGGAGCGGAGCCGCCGTAGTGCATTAGGACCCACTAATTCTAAAAAAAATTTCCATCAAATATATTCACTGTACTGGGAACCAAACTCGGTACCTTTAGGAATTAGAGGTGGACGTCATACCTCTTAGCCACTCCAACCCTCAAACAGGTTCAAAGATGACTTAATCACACATGCTAGCTGGCATGACACTTGAAGAAGTAAGATCAGTCTTAGAAGGTCAAAAATTGTAAACCACATGCTGCGGAACCCCTGGGCACTTAAGAGTCCTATATCATTGAATGATGTAAATTTTAAGACCTACCCGATAAACCTGAGTCGTCAGCAGCTATGAGATCTCTTGCTTGATATATGTAAGCTCTCAATTGGTAATCATGTGAGGCTGTGAGTGGAATATTATTATTTTTTTATTTAATGTCTAAATTTCCTTAAATGTACTACACTATTTTCTAGTAGCAGATAGACAGAAAGAAAGAGAGATTAGATTAAAATAAATGGTTGTGTTTTGTGATGAGTTTAATGGTGTATGCATAAGAATGGTGAAGGTAACTTTTTTCCTGCTTAAATTTAACATTGTATTTTAAATGTTCCAGTACAGTAATTTGATCATCATCAGCTACCATGTAAGCATGTAGTAAAAAGCAACTAAGGAGGGTTGGGGCAGTTCCCCCATCCTGTAAAAAAAACGTTAAACCATAAATAATTAAACAAGCATGGATAGGTCAACTAAGAAAAATAAAAGTCAACATGAGAAAAATGTGGAAAGAGTTTGAGCTGATGGCACATGTGGAAAGAGCTTGAGCTGATGGCACATGTGGAAAGAGCTTGAGCTGATGGCACATGTGGAAAGAGCTTGAGCTGATGGCACACATGGAAAGAGCTTGAGGATGGCACATGATGGAGAGAGCTCAAGCTGATGGCACATGTGGAAAGAGCTTGAGCTGATGGCACATGTGGAAAGAGCTTGAGCTGATGGCACATGTGGAAAGAGCTCGAGCTGATGGCACATGTGGAAAGAGCTCAAGCTGATGGCACATGTGGAAAGAGCTTGAGCTGATGGCACATGTGGAAAGAGCTTGAGCTGATGGCACATGATGGGAAGAGCTTGAGCTGATGGCACACATGGAAAGAGCTTGAGCTGATGGCACATGTGGAAAGAGCTTGAGCTGATGGCACACATTGAAAGAGCTTGAGCTGATGGCACATGTGGAAATAGCTTAAGCTGATGGCACATGTGGAAAGAGCTTGAGCTGATGGCACACATGGAAAGAGCTTGAGGATGGCACATGATGGAAAGAGCATAAGCTGATGGCACATGTGGAAAGAGCTTGAGCTGATGGCACATGTGGAAAGAGCTTGAGCTGATGGCACATGTGGAAAGAGCTTGAGCTGATGGCACATATGGAAAGAGCTTGAGCTGATGGCACATGATGGGAAGAGCTTGAGCTGATGGCACATGATAGGAAGAGCTTCAGCTGATGGCACACATGGAAAGAGCTTGAGCTGATGGCACATGTGGAAAGAGCTTGAGCTGATGGCACATGTTGAAAGAGCTTGTGCTGATGGCACACATGGAAAGAGCTTGAGCTGATGGCACATGATGGGAAGACTTGGCATGTTGAAGGCCCATGTTCCTGGGGAACTAAAGGGTACTGATTGACAGCTACCATCTGCACATCAAATGTTGGCTGCAATGGATTTCCATAATTCTCTGTCCCTTATCTCATTGATATACTCTGATAGACTTCTTCTTGTCCATCTCTTTATTAGTTTCAATTATTTAGGCAGTAAAATGACTCAGGATGGTGACACAACAAGAGAAATCCATACTAGAATTGCTTTGGCAGCTAGCGCCTTCAATAGATTATCTAACTTCTTTGGGGAACTGTTTAATTCAAATGTTATCTCAGGGTACTGATTGGTACAGCTACCATCTGCACATCAAATGTTGGCTGCAATGGATTTCCATAATTCTCTGTCCCTTATCTCATTGATATACTCTGATAGACTTCTTCTTGTCCATCTCTTTACATTATCTTCCTATTTATAATCCTGTCTTCCTCTTGCATGTTTCCACTCAACTCTGCCTTCCATTATGGTCTTCAGCAAGGTTTTATGTCATGTTCTTCTTCTTCTTTGATCCTTAGCCGCCGACCGTCAAAGCAGTCAGTGGCCATTACGCCTGGTGGCGTCTTGTAGGGCAACAACAAATTGATTCCACTTGATGTCATGTTAAAAACCCAGAATTTGTGCTGTTTTTTATTTATATATGTCCAGTGTAGTTCCCTGGGGGGGGTCTCTGGAGAGACAATGAAAGAACAGGACTACTGCACCTTCAGGCATGTCGTACAAGTCGACTAATATGAGATCTTTCATGTGGCTGGCAAGCTCATCAGGTAAAACAATTTGCCACAGAATCAACCAATGAACAGCCTGTGACTGCTTGGTGCAGGCTTTCTGCAAGGGGACCAGCTGCAGTGGTGGCTCCATACTCCAGAAGAAGCACACAGAAAAGTGTGAGTGTGTGCGTGCATGCGTTAAGACTCCATCATATTCTTCTTCCTGTTTCCAATTAGACTGCCTACATTGGCAAGTTTTTACTTTCAAAATTTGGAATACTTTATGGATGTATACAGTTAAATCACAATAAAGATAATATACCGGTAAAAGATAAAATCAACAGAACTTAAGAAACAGCATTATCCATTTGACTTAATTTTTTTTAAATTTATTGTTAATTTCAAGTCTTTTACATCAAATATTTAAGTCAGAAATAAAATTGCTGAAGTGCTTAAAACTTCAATAGCATGGAAAATATATAACCAGCAAATGACGGCCTATCTGTAAAAAATCAAACTATCTCAAAACTTGTAAGGTAAAAGTAATAATAAATGGCTTCTACAGAATAAAA
>JAMPIV010023214.1:0-215896 GCA_024509875.1 Oreohelix idahoensis | reverse complement strand
GAACTTCATAACTTTAATTTATACAAATTATCGGTGACTCATCCAACTTTTAAAGGCAATTTTAATGCAAAATAATCAAAATCGATTCGCGTCCGTAGAGATAGATTCGTCGGCGTAATTCGGGTAGACATTCTAATGTCGCTTTAAGTGATACACAGGCTAACATTGAACAGGGTAATGTAGCTGAAACTCACAATGCTATGTCTTGTTCTCTTGATTGTACCCAGGTGAAAGACTGTCCAGAATGCTCGACTCTTTTCCAGCCTAAGGCGATCACGACGCTGCGTTGCGGACATACCTTGCCTAGTCTACCTGTAGTCTGTACGGCCACTGCTGCGTCAGTACACCAGGGACAGGGCTCTCTTAAGTTTAACAAGGGATTTGTCAACAACATTTCATGCTCTCTCCTATTTGACTCAGGTTGTAGTACTGTGGGCGTCCGGACTTCGCTGATCAACCCAAGTTGTGCCACGGGCAGGGTTGTCAAGTGTGTGACTTTTGGTGGCACCGTTGAAACATTTCCCACTGCTATTATTGACCTTAATACACCATTTTTTTCAGGAAAGATCCAGGCATGTCTCCTTCCGAATCCAATTTGTGATGTAATACTTGGTCGCATACATGGTATTAAAGAGTGTACACCACAGCAAATTGCTGAATGGGAAGAGCGACATATTCAAACTGCAAATGCAGTAGTGACTAGAGCGCAAGCTACTAATATGTCGCATGATACACCTATTGAACCTACAGTTCATACCACTTGTGATGATGATGCTCCTATTTCACGGGAGTTGTTTGCAACATTGCAAAAGAATGATGATTCATTAAAAAAATTTTTTCAGTATGTGAACAAAAAGAATACCAGCAACAAACTTGCAAAATCTAGACATGACTTTATACTTAAAAATGGGATTTTGGTTAGAGTAATACGGGAAAAGGATTCATCCTTATGTTATCAGATCTTAGTCCCATCCTCTATGAGATCTCGTATATTACGACATGCGCATGACTCGCAATGTGCGGGCCATATGGGTTTTTCGCGTACCAAATCCAGAGTGCTTTCGGCATTCTACTGGCCAGGCGTCCATAGGGACATCACTCTCTATTGTCGGTCCTGTTTGATATGTCAGGAAGTTAAGGTACGGGGTCCATTTCATGCGGCTCCTATTCAAGCTGCGGACATCCCGATTAGACCATTTGATAAAATGGCTATAGACATTATTGGTCCGATGCTTCCATCTGCTAGAGGGCATACGCATATTCTTACGTGCATTGATATGTGCACTCGTTGGCCTGAGGCCATCCCTCTCAAGAACACTTCATCTGCCAGTGTAGCAGAGGCATTGATGTTAATCTTCTCACGCATTGGTTTTCCACGGAAAATCTTGTCGGATCATGGGGTTCAGTTCATTTCTGAATCCATGTCTCAAGTTATGAAGACATTAGGTATAGACAGATCTCTTAGTTCTATTTATCATCCGATGTCAAATGGGTTAATTGAGCGTCTCAATAGGACACTCAAGCAGTTGTTGGGTAAGATGACCCAAGACCATCCCCAAGACTGGGATCGGGTCATACCCGCTGCTCTGTTCGCGTATCGCGAAGTACAAAATCAAGCCACGGGGTTTTCTCCATTCCAGCTAGTTTTTGGCATGCAACCACGCGGTCCGATGTCGTTAATCCACGACTTATTGGTTGACGAGAATATTGAAGAGGAAACTCAATCCTCTTATGAGTATGTGATCTCTCTGAGAAAGAGAATCATAGATGCTTGTAGACTAGCTACTGCATCATCCGAACAAGCAAAAGAAAAAGCTCGTCTATTTGCAAACAAGTATAGACGTCTTCGCCAGCTTATTCCTGGTGACGAAGCTTTTGTATTACTCCCTGCGCATAACAATCGTCTTTTAATTACCTGGAGAGGTCCTTTCAGGATCATCTCAAGAATATCCGATGTCGACTACATCGTTGATGTTAATGGTAAACATAAAACCTTCCACATTAACATGTTGAAGGAGTATTACTCACGTCCTGATTATCTACAGTCAGTGTTCCAGGCAACTGACGATCCTACACCTCCTATTCAACACTATTCTAGTTTGTCAGTCATCCAAGAAGAAGAATCTTCTTTCGATGATGTACAACTACCAATACCAGTTGTACCACTCCATTCCACTGAGAAATGGAATGATGTTACAATCTCATCTACTCTTTCGGCTGATCAACGTCAGCAAGTCTCTAATATTCTACACTCGTATGAGGATGTCCTCACTGACATCCCAGGTCATACGTCAGTCATCCAACATGACATTATTCTGACTGACGATACGCCTATTCGAGTTCGCCCATATCCTATCCCTTTACACTTTCGTGATAAGGTTGATAAGGAATTGGATGAGATGCTTCAATTAAATATAATTGAACCATCTTCATCACCATATTCTTCTTCTATGGTAATCATTAGGAAGAAGGACAACAATATACGTCTTTGCGTAGATTACAGGAAATTAAACAAAGTTACAAAATTCGATGCGGAACCGTTACCTCTTTTAGACGACTTATTGGAGAAATTATCTCATGCCACATTCTTTTCGAAATTTGACCTTTCAAAGGGCTATTGGCAAGTGCCACTCACTCCTAAAGCAAAGCCATTCACCGCTTTCTCGACGCCACGGGGTCTTTTTCAATGGAATTTTATGCCATTCGGATTAATGAATGCGCCAGCTACCTTTGTACGCATGATGCGCCGCATATTGTCTCATCGTCCCGATGTCATTACTTATATAGATGACATCTGTCTTTTCAGTGACTCTTGGGATGAACATATTCATGGATTAAAAGCTTTACTTTCTACCTTACGGGATTATAACTTAACAGCGAAACCTTCAAAGGCTTTTGTCGGTTTTCATGACATCTCATTTCTGGGTCACCGCATAGGTCATGGTTTCATGTATACAGAAGACAGTAACGTCTCTAAAATTTTAAACATCTCGGCACCTAAGACAAAAAAACAAGTTAGATCTCTTTTAGGACTAATACAGTTCTATTCAAAATTCATCCCTCATTTGTCTACTATAACTGCACCTTTTTCGTCTCTACTGAAGAAAGGCACATCTAATGTAATAAAGTGGTCGCAGGATCACCAAACGGCGTTAGACTATATAAAACGATTTTTTTTCAAATGAACCTTTTTTGAGGTTGCCTAACAAAAATCTCACTTTCATTCTTCGCAGTGATGCATCTTCTTACGCTATTGCTGCAGTTTTGATGCAGGAATATAACGGCACCTTATTTCCGGTGATGTACGTGTCCAGAAAACTTACGGAGAGCGAACTCAAATACTCCGTTCTGGATAAAGAGCTCCTCGCATTAGTATGGGCAATCACAAAACTGGAACGTTACCTCCTCGGCTCACACTTTGTGGTGGAATCTGACCAAAAAGCTCTTACCGCACTGAACACGAAGAACGTTAAATCATCGAAGTCAGCGCGTTACGCTATAGCGCTTCAACCATTCAATTTTGAAATACGAGCTATTCCTGGAGTGAAGAATGTGTTCGCAGACTGTTTGTCGAGATGCCCAAGCGAACTTGTCGAAACTAAACCACTTCCAGATGTTGAAACATCCTCACCGATAACATGAATAACTTTGTACATTATCATTGATTGTACATCTATAAAGACTGTTTATATAACTGAAGTATTCGTATAAGTATAACTTTCAGGATATACTTACTTATAGATTATAACATTACTTCTTGTGTAGTAACATTTTATTAGTACGGGAACATTGATACTATAGTAACGTTTTATTAGAACGGGAACAGTGGTATTAGAGTAACATTTTATTAGTACGGGAACATTGGTACTACAGTAACTTTTTATTAGTATGGAAACATTGTAAAGAGCGACAAATATACATTTGTTATTCCTATGGAACATATTACACTACATATCGTGTTCGAGAATATATTTTATCGTGTATGGAACATTGAGAACATCGTCTCGTCGATTACTAACTAGTTGTAACTGAACATTGACATATTGATAGTGATATTGGAATTACTTAGAATATATTAGTAACTGGTTATTTGTTAGTAATTAAGAAATATATAAATTAGAATAATTCAATTTAATCTATTTAATTGATTATGGATCACACACATACTAACTTTCTTAGTTGTCACGTAATACCTGCATTCACGGGTCTTAGTTATGATATCTCACTGTTAGATCACTAGTCAACCGTACTAGTGTTAGAAAACATTAAGGGTGTTGATTCTTAAAGTGTTTAATTTTGCATTGCTTCATTTTTGCACATTGTATTTTCAATTTTTCTGTTTTATTGATTCTCTTGTCATTGATCATCATCAGTGTTGCTGTTCATTTTCATTTTTGAAATCATATGTTTCAAATTTTTTTTTTTTTTTGAAAACTTAGTTGAATTTTATTATCATCTTTTTTTTATGGGTTTTTCATTTTTTTCATTTTCAACTTGTTTTTACTTCGAATATTACCACATCGTTCCAAAGTAGGTCGATTGTGGATGTGTGCTTTAATGCATACTATCATTTAGTTATATTGATTTCGTTTAATATTCTTTTCTTAATATGGTATAACTTTATGCATTTCATATATCTTGTGGTAGTTTTGACTCACCTCTCTCGGGTACTAAGTTCAAAAAAATTAATAGAATTAATTTTTTTAAGGGGAGGTAATAAGGGAGCTGTTACGTACATTTATTACCTAAGGGGGTAGTCTTCGGTCCTGCCAAATGTACGCACCAGTCTTAATATAGTTATATTATTTGTGCGTTCGATTGATTCACGCACTGACGTGCACAATGCAGTGTGAGTTGCTTTGGACGCACGGGTAACCTAGTTTAGGGGATTCTGACGTCATGTTTTGAACGGGGCAGTTCGGACCATGTTTATGTCCGATATATATTTCTTGGATTTTTCTGGCAAGTTTGAAGAAGCCATTATTTTGTAATGATATCTACTGGTATTCATGATGAAGCCAATAGTGGAAGTATCAAGTAAGTGTCGCCCCATGTCACATCGAATGTTTATTGAGTTAAATTAAAGTATCAGGCCGCTCCTAGTTTTGGTCTAGCGGGAATTCATCGTAGTATGTCATTCCTAGAATGGACAGACGGAGTCGTTAGCCCTTTTGAATTACCGTAGAGGGAGGATACCTACGAGTAAACGAAGTTAATTGATTTGTATGCTTCACATGTTTTTATATGCCGTATTTTCGTCAATGCCAAAGTCGTGGCATGGATATAGAGAGGTTAGTCAACACAGAACTCTAACCTGGTCGTATTGTCGTGGATGACTTTGTTTGGATTTTATATATATGCTACCTAAGTACCGTATGGAAAAAAAGTCTGGAATTGTTACAAGTATGATAAGAAGTATTGCTCCTTGAGAATGAATTCGTTGGCCATAAGATACGTCCTTGAAAGAAGGTCAACGGACTTGACTGCAATACATATGATATGGTAGAGGAAGTGATCCTTAGTCACTTGAATAAGAGGATTTAATTGTTAGAGAATCTTCATGAACTTGAAAAGTAATTATCAACATTTTTTGACGTATGACCTTTTTTGCACCTGTAACGATGATCGTCTTGTTCCACTCCGTATGTGCCACGTTAAATAAAATATATGTACAGTCATCACAGACTTGTGTGCTGCCAGTAAGTGACCAGTTAAACACTACTTGTTGGAGTTCGTTTTGAAGAACATTTTTTGACATTTTTGTTCCTTTGCAACCATTCGCGTAATGAAGTTCTTTACCATTAGAATGAACACCCAAACAGTAAGTAAACTGTGATTTGCCCTATTTACTATGATTTGACCACTTTCCCATATCGGCAGTTGTTCATATTATTTGGAATTGAAAACACTATATATCCTAATTATAATCCATCAGAGGTTGAACAGAATATTTTTCATCATTAAATTTTTTTTTAAAATGAATAAGTAGTCTCTCAGTATTTCAGATTATTTCATTAAGCCTTATCCTTTAGTGATGCATCACATTTATTAATTTATAGGGAGAACTTCTAGCATATTAATATATAATGAGAAAATGTAGTCACAACACTTTTGTTTTCTCTTTCATAGATGGATGAGATGATAATTGATTTGAATTCATCCTTTTCCCAAATTCTGGAGGAAAATGATTGGATGACAGATGCCACTAAAAAAAAGGCAGAAGAGAAGGTTTGTTTTGAAACATTTTAAACTGCTAGTTTCCAGA
Source organism: Oreohelix idahoensis (assembly GCA_024509875.1). Classification (NCBI taxonomy): domain Eukaryota; kingdom Metazoa; phylum Mollusca; class Gastropoda; order Stylommatophora; family Oreohelicidae; genus Oreohelix; species Oreohelix idahoensis. The sequence goes on along the minus strand of JAMPIV010023214.1, from coordinate 209,631 downwards.
ACATTTTAACTTTGCCGATGCTCTGTGCATATAAGAAAAGATTTTAATAATAATAGCCTCTTCAGTCATAGCTGACTATAGGAATGCACCCCTGAGGTGACAGCCCTCAGCTGCTTATTTTCCTGGTGTTCCTTTTGACGTTTTCTCCTCTCTTCTGCTTGTTGTGTGAGCTTCTTTTTGCCCAGTCTGAGGTGGCGTCGTAGATAGCATCGCCACTTGGTGTGATCGGCAGCTTTCATTCTCCCAGGTTGCTGGATTTTATCCTCATACTGTCTCTCTTGCACACATCTTTGAAGCTCAGCTGCGGTCTGTTCTTTTGCCACCTGCTAGTTGTTTGTAGAAGATATCTTTCAGGATGCGACCATCTTCCGTGCAGCGGACATGGCCAAGCCAGCGTAGTCTGTGCTGTCTAAGCAGTGTATACATGCTTTGAAGGCCAGCACGTGACAACATCTCGACATTTGTCACTTTATCTTTCCACGAAATGCTGTGGATGTGGCGTAGACACCATAGATAGAAGGTATTGAGCCTTCTTTCTTGCTTAGATTACATTGTCCAAGTCTCGCTGCCATTTAGAAGTGTGCTGGTGACTGCAGCTTTGGTCTTCGTTGTGAGTTTGGGGTTTCCCAGAAACGCGATGTGAGGCAGGCAAAGGTAGCTGCAGCTTTGCCAATAAGGCTGTCATTTTCTGTGTCCAGTGAGAGTTTGTCATTGATGGTAGACCCTAGGTATGTGAAGTGGTGAACCACTGCCAATTCATAGTTATCGATAGTGATAACTGGTGCAGCACCCACATCCTGACTCAGCACATTTGTTTTCTTTAGACTTATTGTGAGGCCAAAGTCCTTGCATGCTTGGGTGAAACGATTCATCAAGCTCTGAAGCTCCTGTTGGCTTTGAGTGACGACTGCAGCGTCATCAGCGAATAACAAGTCTCTTATAGTGACCCTTCTGATTTTTGTTTTTGCCTTCAGCCTTGAAAGATTAAACAGACGGCCATCTGACCTAGTGTGAAGGCATATTCCTTTAGTTGCATCTCTGAACGCATGTTTCAAGAGTAAAGCAAAGAAGATCCCGAAGAGGGTTGGAACGCAGCCTTGTTTAACGTCATTGCATATGTCAAAGGGCTGTGATGTGCTTCCAGCAGATTGGACTGTTCCCTTCATATCTTCATGGAATGACTTCATTTCCAGCAATTTAGCAGGGCAGCCTATTTTCAGGAGGATTTCAAAGTCTGTCCCTTCTAACCAGGTCAAATACCTCTGTGAGGTCTATAAAGACGATATATAAAGGCCTTTTCTGATCTCTTGATTTTTCCTGAAGCTGGCGGAGAGAATAGATCATGTCTGTTGTTGATCTACCAGCTTGGAATCCACACTGTGACTGGATATATGTGCTCATCTAACTTGTGTGGTCGCATTAAGATGACTCTGGCAAAAACCTTACCAACAATACTAAGAAGAGAGATGCCTCTGTAGTTATTGCAATCACTTCTGTCTCCTTTATTTTTATAGCGTTACAATCTTGGCATCTCGCATCCCTTGATGCTGTCAAATATCTGCCAACTATGCAGGAGCTGGATGCTGAACCAACATTGGAGGAACTCAGCAAGGCCATTGATAGCTTGGCCTCTGGCAAAGCACCAGGCAGTGATGGGATGCCTCCCGATTTAATCAAATGCTGTAAGAGCACGCTATTACATCCCCTGCATAGGATGCTGTGCCAGCGCTGGGAAGAGACAACTATTCCTCAAGACATGCGAGATGCCAAGAAAAGATTTTAAAGTGGCATATATTTCTCTGTTTAGTAAGATGTGATTCAGACTGTGATATTTTGTAATTTCTGCATATTTTCATCTTTGCAAAATAAATTAAAGCCCTCCTTGATCATCTCATATTTTAGATATTTCTCAAAGGCTTGCAAGGATGTTGGATGGTACCCTGTTTTCATGTTCTTGTGAAAAGTATCTACAGCAGAATGCTCATGAAATTTGCACGCACATCCTTCCTGCAAATACTGTATTAGTCCTAAGAAATTAGACTCGTGTTCGCAGGTAACGAACAAATGAATGGAACATACATTTTAGAGTATATTATACCAGTGCTTTTATATGACTGTAAAATGAACTTCTTGTTGGAGTTTTTGTAATGAAAAAAGTCATGTAGCTAATCTTTAATTCTTCAATCAACAGCTGAAGTCAATGGGGCAAAAGTGGGCTACCCAGAATATATAAAGGATAATGAGAGACTGAACAATCTGTATAATTCAGTAAGTAGTTTATCTTTATAATCTGTGTGTATGTATGTGTGTGTCTGGGTAAGGGTGGATGTGAGGTATATCTATGTGATATATGTGTGGTACTTACTGAAGTAATAAATAAAACTGAGAGAAATGCCAAATCACAGGTATGAGTGACTATTATAGAAAATGATTAGTTGATTGATTGCATTTATATCTTTGTCCTATACTGTCCTTGTCTCCAACATTACAAGTGACTGAGATTCTCTATCACAAACACAGTTTTTTCACTATTTATTTATATATAATTAATATTCATTCATTCTTGTTACATTGTTAAACCATCTTTTTGCCTTTCGGTAAAATTCATTCATTCTTGTCACGTGGTTAAACCATCAGTTTGCCTTTCGGTAATGTTCATTCATTCTTGTCACATGGTTAAACCAGTTGTTTGCCTTTAGGTAATATTCATTCATTCTTGTTGCATAGTTAAACCACCAGTTTGCTTTTAGATAATATTCCTTCATTTTGTCGCATGGTTAAACCATCTGTTTGCCTTTAGGTAATATTCTTTCATTATTGTTGCATGGTTAAACCATCTATTTGCCTTTAGGTAATATTCATTTTGTCACATGGTTAAACCATTTGTTTGCCTTCGGTAATATTCATTCATTCTGTTGCATGGTTAAACCATCTGTTTGCCTTTAGATAATATTCATTCATTGTGTCACATGGTTAAACCATCTGTTTGTCTTTAGGTAATATTCATTCATTTTTTCACATAGTTAAACCATATGTTTGCCTTTCAGCAATATTCATTCATTTTTTCATCACTCTTTTAGCACCCTAAGGAGCATTGGCCTTCCACAAACTTATGCCAAGTCTTCCTGTCCCATACCGTCTGCTCAAGGTCTTTCCATGACTTCTTCATCCCTTTCATGCCTGTCTCCAGTTCTCTTCTCTGTGTGTTCCTTGGTTTCCCTTTACCCTGGGGATTCCAGAATAAGGATTGCCGGGTAATTTAAGAAAAGAAACTTAAGTATTATTGGTTATTATTAATTAATATTGCGTGTACAGTTCTATATTTCTTCACACACTCTGAGTGGTATCCTTTAAGGAATCCAGTTCAGTGTTTCCTCAACAAGAAAAAAAAGGAAGCATATATCATTTTGTTTGTTTGTTGTTTTAGAACATGATACCAAGAAATGGATCTGGATTGAAAATATGAGGTGCTGTCCAAAAGCTCCACGATGCTAGCTGGAGAAAAACCCACAAGCTTATCCGGAGATTCTAATCTGGCTGTTTGGTGACTTGTTTTGGTTTCTCTGTCAAATCTTCAAATTTCTATGAAAATGCTTATTAGATATCTAAACTCTGGAACTTGTGAAGCTGATGGTGGTTCACATGTATGTTAAGATCAGCCTGGTGATCTACTGATCTTCATAGCTTCTGTCTTGGATGTGCTGATCTTCATATTGTATTTCCCACAAGTTGAATGAAGTACATTTGTATGGTTTTGCAATTTGTTTTCATCTTCATACATTCGATTTTGGTCATCTGGAAAAAGTAACTCATCCAGTAAATCATATTCTTCATTTTCTAGATATACTTCTTCTTCTGGGCGTGCTTCTGGGTTTTGTTGCTGATGTTATGTTGTCCATGTATAGGTTAAGTAGCAGTTGTGATAGCAAACAGCCATGTTGCACGCGGTGGTGATATCAAAACACCAGACAACAGAAAAGACTTTATTACTTAGTCATTCCTCTTCTACCCTGGGTGTAGAAGATTCCCAGAGAGAGTTCAATACTATCCTATCAGCTGTCTTTCTCCTGGCATGGTTCCTTTCTAGTTCTCAGTCCTACAGAGATTGTCTAATGTTGTCCTCCCAACTGACTCTAGGTCGTCCTGGAGGTTTGAATCCGTGATCCTTGGTTTCTCATACTTGTCTGGTAGCTGATCTTGTCCCATTCTGCAGATATGGCCAAACCATTGTAGTTGGGACTTTTTTTACTTGTGTCTGCAGGGATTGGGTTTTGAGACCTTGCTGTAGCATCTGGTTGTGGACCATGTCTCAACAGAAAAGAATAAACTTTATTTACAAAGAGTTGAGAATTGGGTATGCCAATCTAAGATTCTGCCCTTGTTAGAGCAAAGAAAGAAGTTGTGGCACTTTAGAGATTCAAACACAGCCCGAGTGACTACACCACATCACTGCACAAAAGAGATGTACTTGGCATTTTGGGTAGCCATAGTTATGTTCATTTGTACTGTGTAAAGGTGATACTTAATAGATGCATTGTAAATTTATGTTATCAGATACCAACAAAAGAGGATGAGTACTTGGAGAGTTTTGTAGCATCTGCAAAATTCTTTGTAATGGAGCGCATCAAACGGTTACGGGAACCAAAGGACAAGACTAGGTTTGTTCATTTGTTTGTTTCCAGTAATCTTGTCCTTATGTCATCTGACTTTTTGGTGTAGGATATGACCTTTAGTGCTGTAGTTCTGTTAGAATCAGTCTCTGACCATGGGCACTCACATGATGAGAACTTTGCTTTTGTTGTGGTTTGGAGTTCTGTCTTTGACGTGTACCTACATATGCTCTTTGAGTTTACTTTTTCTGCTGTACTCCTGGTGAAGTCCAGTTTTTGGGTAGGCTATAACTTGATCCAACAAAATATTATTCATTGAATCTAAAGGCTGATGTCCAGTACCAGTCAATATTAATCATCATCATTTTCCTTTGCTCTCCTTACAGAGCATGAAGCCATTACTGTAGCTGGTCTCCTTCAGGACATCTGCACCTAAAATTCACGTGCAGTTGCAGTGTTGGTTTCTAAGGCAATTTATTTTACATGTTAAGGTTGCTATTCCCAAGCACAACCCCCTATTAATCACTTTGTACAACATGACTGAGGGTGCAGTTGTCCATTCATTCTTTGTTTCTGCAGAGACATATGGGAATTACGCGGGACATGAAAAATAAAAGTATAACTGTCAAAAAGCATGAACTTTTGGCAGGGAGAGATATCATATGGAAACATGAGGGAATGCAGTTCAAATATGGCAGATTTTGGAAATGGAAATGTAAAAGAAAGGGGTGGGGGGGGGGGGGGGGGCAGGTAATGTTCACATTTGTAGGAATAATGGAGTATGAACAATCAGTAGTTTGTGTATTGATAGCAGCTAGTAAATGCTAAGCAAATCTTTTTATCAGCTTATTGTGTAAAACTAGATACAAATTTGAGGCTTGGCTGAGATTACCTGAGTATAAAGACCATGTTATACCCAGAGGTTCAGTCAGTAGAGTACCCCATTTGTAAAGAGATAGAGTATAGGGTTAAATTTCCAGCATTGGCAACATTTGTCGCATCTCATTTCTCATATTTTATTATTGATATTTTATCATCACATTCTGTCATCAAAAAATACAAATTCTTCCTCATTTTCTTGTCTGATTTGCTGTTAAGTATTATGATTAATAGTGATGAAACGAAATCACGCTTGATTATTTAACACACAAGTTTTTTTTTTGGCTGACTTTTGAGCAGTTTTTGAACCAATTTTTTGGGCCACTTGTGCTACTTTTGGCGAAAACCAAAATAAATCTGATTTCCAAACACTACTGTCCCCGAGCATTTTGGATTCTTGGATACAGACCTGCACTATTTTAGAGTCATAAACAGACTCACAAGGGCACAATTTGGTAATTTTGATTTGCGGTTTTTACATTAATTGGACAGGAGATATGATGCCACTTTTGCATTTTGGCAATGGAACATATTATATGGACAAGAAGGCACTGCATATCCTAATTATAACCCTTCAAAGGTTCAACAGGATATTTTTCATCACTTTATAAGTTAAGAAAAAGAAATACTTTAATTTTACAATGAACTAAAAGCAGATTAAGATACATTATTGCTGCTTATCAAATGTCAATGTGTCATATTTTTTATTTTGAAGGTGGCCGGTCCATGCTGCAGTTGTAAATGCTCAGTACAATGTCCTGGAAAATGAAATAAGTAAGTTATTCTTAATGTGCCCTTAATAAAAAGTCAGAAATAAAGAGTGTGTAAGAAAAGATAGCCTCACATGGTCCTGACCTATAATGCTAAATGGAAAAATGAAAACGGTGGAAGACTAGAGAAACAAGTTGGACTGTATGAGACTGTGGACCAAAATGAGTAAGACCTGGAATGAATAAGTTGTCTTGCAAAAGATGGGTCAAATAAGGACATTTTACCAGTGATTTATACAGCTCTAAAAGGAGTTGAGAAAACAAAAGTACAAGTATGAAAAATAGGTAGGCCATGCTCCACGGTATAAGGGTTACAGAGAATTACAGGCATGCCATTTTCACATTTTGGTAAAATACTTTCATCAATGTAAACTGGGCATGAAAAGATAAACTGGATGAATGAATAGAATATTGTTATTGTTGATCAGAATCAGCATCATTGCACTCTGGGCAAACCCATAGGTGCTCAGTCTCCTTCAGCAAATGTTGAAGGGTATGAATGCTAATTGTTACTGTTGCGCACTGGTTGTATACACGCCGGATGCATCCTCTCATATGTCCATCTGTGCTGGTCTTATGTTTGATGCCTAATTCCAGCAGTCTTAACTTTGATGATTCATCAATTGCAGTGTCATTATCTAATCATTAATTGCTCTCAGTGTATTTCCCTTATTGGGAGCCACGCTGGTGTAATGGTTACCACACTGCGCTGGCAATCTGGTGATCCAGATTCAAGCCTGGGCGAGAACATTTGAATAAGTGTCATCGACCAGAACTTTGCAATGGATTAATTCGAGCCCTGGCGAAGACATTTGAAGAAGTGTCATCGACCAGGGACTGGCAGCTCCTGAGCCCACCCAGCTCTAATGGGTACCCTCCAAAGACGGCATGTATCTGCCTGAATGGCGAGTGGACACCTGTCAGTGTACAGGGAAAAAAAGGATACGTAAAAATCAGTCTCAGGTTATATATACTAACCGGAGATTCTCGCCTCGAGTAATAGCGGGCGTAAGTTAAAAAAAAAATCTCCCTTATCCATGTCCAGTGCACCTTCTATGGATGCTCTTGAAGTAAGTCTGTCAGCTCTTTCATTGCCACATACCCTTACATGACCAGGACAGAAATCCACACCAGTTCTTGAAGATTTAAGGCTTCTGTGAAGGTTTTCCATTCATGCCGGAGCCATCCTTTTTGAACCTTCCAAAGCATGGATTGTGTGTCTGATACAATATCTGCCCTTGTTAATGAAGTTTCAGACAGCCACTTTAAGGTTGCAGTAGCAGCCTCTACCTCCATTCTCATGCTGGAGATTGTTATCATGTAAGCTCTGCTATGTACAGCAACAATTCTGCCCTTTACTATAGCAGAGAAGCCCCATCCAGATTTCTCACCACGGATAACAGACTCATCAGTGTACACAATGGCATCATCATCCCCAGCATGATCATTTATCAGCTGATCAATTTCCAGCTCTGCTGTCCCATTGGCCCAAGTTCTGCATTCTCTACCAAGGCTGATAAAGACTTGTTGGTAGTTCGTCCAGTTCTCACCTGACTTACTCCACTCTTTTCCCTTGAATATAATTTCAACTGTAGTCACCTGTTCAGTAGTTGCCTCTGCCTGCACCATCCATATCATCCCCCTCTTTATTCTTGCTGCTTTGATGTCAACTACATTCCAATGCAGGGGATGCCTTTTGTCCATATAAGCTTTTGCCTGGCCCATCACATATCTGGATCTAACTGACAGCAATCCAAGCATGTGTCGCATCATCACGATGGGGGTATCTTGCATACAGCCCAAGATTATGCATCCCTTCAATTTGATTGCAATCCGGTTGTTCATATTGTGTTACTGACAATGTATTCCCAGCCCATACACAGTTAGAGATATGACTAGCTGATGATGCAGAAGAAATAGTAATCTCTGTTCCAAGTACGCTGCGGCCATTGTTTTTAAGGCTGCCAGACCTCTCCTGCACTTCTGTATAGTGTGATCAACATGATGCTAATATGATAGCCCGCGATCATATGTTACTTGGAGGTACTTCAGCTTGTCTTGCCTTTCAGTTTTCTGCCCATTCAATTTTCCAATTTTTTTCACCCTTATTTGAGAAGGCTAGGCATCCGATCTCGCTATCCAGGAGATCAGGGCATTAGGAATCACTGGTTCTGACAAAAATGTCCATCAATTATATTCCCTGTACTGGGAGCAAACCCAGTACCTTTAGAATTAGAGGAGGACACCATATGAAATGCTTAACAATGACATAACCATAGAATTGACTGAGGTAAACATCATGTAATAAACAATGAAAAAATTGCATCAGCTTTCTGGGAAAATACAGAATAAATGCGCATTTCACAATTAAAACTTAAATTGCAAGTCCACAGTACAATATATATTGCTGTGGGTGAGAATTCATCACAATAGTTTTAAGTTGTTGAAACGAATTTGAAGAGGGCATATGTCCCATTTTGCCCAAATAATGATTGATATGTTGGTTTAAATAATGTTGCCTTTAAATAGTGATTCAGAGTCACAGTAATCTTAGGTGTATTTGGAGTGTCTCTTTTTTTTTTTAATACCTTAGAAGGCATGATTTAAAGATATTTGTAATTTACAAAAACATGTGATGACAGAGCTGTTAATTAATTAGTCAAATTTCACTCTTGGCTATTTTTCACTTCACCTCATGTTGCTTTTGATGGGCTGCTCCGTAGCTTCATAGCCAATGCATCCAGATAAGTTTGACTTACAAAAATCCAAAGGAAGTGAAGTGAATGGAATAGAATGAAAGGACCACAGGAGAATAGTACAGTCATCAGGACATGCAGGAGAAAGTGCCCGTCATAATTCATTACCATCAGTTTTTGGCAGGTTACTTGTGCATTCACGCTAAAGCACTGTAGCATGCAGACACACACACGCACACTTTATTCAAAATTTATCTGAGAATAAATTATGAGAATTAATGCAGCAAATGATAACAAGACTGCAATTGGAAGAAACATCCCTACATGATACAGAATCATAAATATGTTACGGCAGCAAAGTTGAAGGTACAGACAGTGGTGTCAAAATACATATACAAAAGTCCAACACAAAAATCAGAATCTTCAACTCAAGTGTCAAGTCAGTCATATTGTATGGCCCTGAAATATGGAGAACAACAAAAACAGTAGTTAAGAAGATAAACTTTCATCATTTGGTGCTTACAATATACCATGATATGAGTATATGAGGAGAACTTACATATACCATGATATGAGTATATGAGGAGAACTTACATATACCATGATATGAGGAGAACTTACATATACCAGAGTGATTGAAATGGTATGACAAAATCACCAAAATTGTGGAACTGCTGACAAGAACCAGACAGATGCCAGTGGAACAAGAGATGAGAAAAAGATGCTGGCGATAGATAAGACACACAATGATGAAACTTTTTGCCATCATTACAGACAGTCCTTATTCAGGAATATCCAGGGTAAGAGGGGTTGAGGGTGATCGAAAAATACAGGGAGAAAATAACTGGATACAGAAATGAAAGAGACAAAGAAGACATGGAGCGACCTTGAAGGGATGGCACACAACAGGACTTGAGTATTCAGACTTGATTGGAATAACATCACTTTGTGTATTCACAGGAGTTAATGAAAAAGTTCTGATTCAGACTTGATTGGAATAACATCACTTTGTGTATTCACAGGAGTTAATGAAAAAGTTCTGATTCAGACTTGATTGGAATAACATCACTTTGTGTATTCACAGGAGTTAAGGAAAAAGTTCTGATTCAGACTTGATTGGAATAACATCACTTTGTATATTCACAGGAGTTAATGAAAAAGTTCTGATTCAGACTTGATTGGAATAACATCACTTTGTGTATTGACAGGAGTTAATGAAAAAGTTCTGATTCAGACTTGATTGGAATAACATCACTTAGTGTATTGACAGGAGTTAATGAAAAAGTTCTGATTCAGACTTTATTGGAATAACATCACTTTGTGTATTGACAGGAGTTAATGAAAAAGTTCTAATTCAGACTTGATTGGAATAACATCACTTTGTGTATTGACAGGAGTTAATGAAAAAGTTCTGATTCAGACTTGATTGGAATAACATCACTTTGTGTATTCACAGGAGTTAATAAAAAAGTTCTGATTCAGACTTGCAGTCAAGTAACTTGTGTGTATTGTGGCATTGGATAATTAATTTTGCTTGTACATATGTCATCCTCAGGCATGTCATACAAGGCGACTAACTGTGAGGTTGTACATGGGGCTCGCAACCTCATCATGTAAAACAATTTGTCACAGAAACCACTATGTTCCATAAGGAGTGCAAAGGAAAGTGATCAATGATAAATGACAATTCTCATCCCAGTGGATTGCGACACTAGCTATGTAAAGTCAAACCAATTAATATAGAATTATCTGTTATTATACAGTAAATCAAAACTGTAAAACAAGCATTAATGTATATGTGTGTGAGCGCTCCCTTTTCCAAAAAAAAAAACCAAAAAAAATTTTAAAAAAATACAAAAAAAAAAAAACAAGAAGAAAAAAGTAAAGTCTCTCCTAACTGCCCAGGTGTTAACAAGATGAAAAGGGGTGAGAAAGCCTGGGGAGTGTCCAAGATGACACCCAGTCCACCAATTAATTATCTGCCATCATTCATATGAGCACCCCATCAGACTACCCCTTATCCTCACACCATCATTGATCATTATATATTAATTTTAGTTCTTGTTATATATTGTCTTACTAAATTGTACTATTCCAATGTTTATAACCTCACTTGTATCTGTTGGATATACATAAAACAAATGTCAAAAGAGTGAGCAAAAATTGACATTTGACTAGAGCGTTTTACGTTTTATCTCCAGAAATAAAACAAAATAAAATATAAAATGGCCACTAAATGGACATTACAAAGGTTTATAAAATTACAGTTAATTCTCTTTAATTTGATGTTTGTATATAAATCTGTTGAATAAGGAGTGAAGAAATAAAAATAGTCAGTGACTTTTCAGTCACCCTGTATAAGCTGTAAATAGGACAGAACTGTGTATATGACTTTGTTACTCTTTGTGTTCATCACCACCTTTTAATATTGTAGCATACAGACTGAGCACCAAAGTGAGTTCTGTTACCTATTACTACACTATCATCATACTACAGGATTCTTTACATCCACACATGATGACATAACAATAAGGTATTAGTGTATGCAAGTAATGGTGGTGGTAAATTTGTTCTGTGTTTCATTTCAGTTTTCCCAGCTGCTTTTTTGCAAGCCCCAGTTTTCAGCCCAGAATACCCCAGGTGAGATTAAGTCAATAAAAGAACGGAACAGTTCTTCTGTGGTACCATTTTGGAACTGCTATTTAACAAAAGTTCTCAGAATGGAACCAGGCCAGGAGGAAGACAGCTGATATGATAGTATGGTGCTCTCTCTTCCAAACGTCTACACCTCACGGTAGAAGAGGAACGACTCAGTAAGTAATTAAGAGATTGTCAATAAAAGAACAGAACACTTCTTCTGTGGTACTATTTTGGAACCTGCTACTTAATAGTTCTCCGAATTCAGCAGCATGCACAGTGTCAATGTTTCAAACTGCTGAGGCTGCAGTGAATGGTTATTACATGTTAAATTTAAATACAAATTTCAAGGTCTCACCTCATCTGGAAAATTGACATCTGTAGTGTAGACACATCAAACCTAGGCAGGTTGCATGATACCATGGTTGCTGGTGCGCCTCCTGGCCTGGTACCTCTGACTTCAGCACTTGTTCTTAAGGCAGAGTGTGTCGCATGCCTCCCCCTCTGGCTGGGGGATTTGACTTCGCCTTTACCTCGTTTGCTGTTCATCTTGCCTCACGCTGGGGTTGATACCCAACCTTTGGCAAAGATTACTGGCTATAACAGGGTCCACCATGAGTAGGTGAGGTAGACTTGGGCAGGAGAGGCTAAGAGGCATGTTGAGTCTTGTATTGCGCATCACTGCCCCATTTGGACCAATACATCCAGAGAACCGGACTTCTAGTGTAGACATTACTAAACAACAGCGAACAAGATGATCTAGAAAATGAATCCGTTAAGGCATTGCTTTATCTAGAAATAGGGTATGTCAGTTATTCATTTAAAAAATATTTTTTATTAGATTCCATGCCACTGTGACAGAATCATCATTATTTTCCTTTGCACTCCTTACGGAGCATGGAGCCACCACTGTAGCTGGTCCCCTTACAGGAAGCTTGCACCAAGCAGTGACATGCCCTTGCAGCGGTGGTTTCTTTTGCAATTTGTTTTATACGATGAGGTTGCCAGTCCCCCCCCCCCCCATGCACGACCTCATATTAGTTGAATGACAGAACCATAGACATCTTTTAAAGTAAAGAGAAGTGGCTTTTCTTGTATCACACAAGGGCTTTGAACAACAAAAGATGAACTTGACTTTATGCAGAAATGCTGCTAATAAAGAACCCAACTAGAAACAATTAGCGTTCATGCCCTTTGACATATGCTGCAGGAGACTGAGCACCTGTGGGTTTGCCCAGAGTTCATTGATGTTGATTTTGATCAACAATAACCCAACTACTCACAATAATTTGATATTTTTTTGTTTTTTAAGTAAAAAGTAAGAAATGGAATACCCTGAATTAGAAAAAAAAAACAAAATGTATTAGCAAAGGTAATCTTGGTGAAAAAAAGGTAAGGTAATAAGGAAGAAAAGAAATTAATCCTCTGTTCTATTTACATGAAATATTCTTTGATCCAAAGAAAAACTTTGAGTGGCCCTTTCAGAACACGGTCTTGCATCATTTCATCATAATAAAATTCCTATATGGGTAAGTTTCGCTGTTAAAAAAAAAAAAAAAACAGGTGTATTGATGATTCTCCATGTTGGTAAATACAGACATGAGGAAACTCACTCCGTAACAAAATGCTATTAGCTTCAGTCGTGGTCAAATTGAACATTTCCTGTTTGTTTCTATTTTTGTCAGTAACAGGTATTATTTTAAAACCAATGCCAAAGAAGGTAAAATGTGAAGTAAAGCAGTAACGTAGAGGGTAGAGGTTAACACATTAACTACCGAATTGAAAAACACACTGTGGCCGAATTAAATTTTTTTCCCATTTTCATTCTGTAGGTGTTTGCACAAAGTAAGCTGTAGTTTTCGTAATTGTTTACAGATTTTTATGAATTACACGTCATTTTAAAGATAAATGAATGTACTATTACAATAAACACCGGTTGTAACTCTACTAGAGGTTGTTGCTATTTAACGGCCCTCCGATGGCCGAGGACTTGCAATATTTTCACAATTATAACTGCTTGCACTCCATCTCTATCAAAATCACAATGTCAATCAATGTGCACACCGTTTTCACTCTTGTCCTCGTTGCTAGATCTATCAGTCAATTGTTGAAACACATTTCTATCCTATTCAGCCGTTAGACGAGATGTACACGCATTTTTTGTAGTCCTATCACTAGTTGCCACGGTAAACAGTTTTACACGATTTGGTAACTAACCCAAAATGCTGAAAAATATGAATATAATATCAATTTTCCAGTGTTCTACAACAACCATACTTTGGGAATTTGTTTTCCGGTGGCAACTTAAAATCTCGAACCAGATCAGAGAGTGTTTCAGTACATTTTTCATTCGTTTTATTGCTAAAATTAGATTGGCGCTCTGAGCGGCTTGCGGTCCAAATGTGATTATTTTGTGAGCCGCTGACAGCGGCTTGCGGTAGTTAATGTGTTAACAATGACTTGTAAAAAAGCCAGTAGGCAAAGGTTTACTGAAGACTATCATTTCCTTTAAACTGCTACTAGCAGCATGGAGGAGATAAAGAGTTAAATATACAACAGCTCAGTAAACGGCCTCTGAATGTTTTTAATCATACTCTTAGCATTAACTTTACAGAATGGAATCAGACCTAGCTCCTTTATGAGAGCTATTCTTAAATCAGTCTACTAAATCCCCAGTTTAACTCTTTCAGTCACAAGCAAAAAATTGGGTTTGGCCCAAACAAAAATGGCCACCCCAGTGCTTTTTTATTGTTGTTGTTTGGGAAAAAAATTTTTTTATTGTTCATACACATAAATACACGTGGTATTTAAAAGAAAGTACTTCCTGTCAGAAATGACATTTTGGGTTGTTAAAATTAGAAAACAGCTCTAGAAATGAGCAAAAGATACGAAAGCTGATTTAACGTTGATCGGGCCAAATGGGTCTAGAAGGAAGCACGATATATCGGCTTTTGGGACTTAAAGAGTTAAGAACTGATGACAAGAACTAGACAAGTACAAGTGGAATAAGAAATGAGAAGAAGACATTGGTGATGGATTGAACATACTCGTACATTGAGGAAGTCTGTTGATAGCATTACTAAACAGTCCTTCTGGGAATCCCCAGGGTGAGAGAAGTAGAGGCACACAGAAGAACAAATAGAGAAGAGAACTTGAGAAAAAAATGATGAGAAAGACATGAAACAAACTTGAGCTGATAGCACATGACAGGAGGACTTGAGCTGATGTCACATGACAGGAGGACTTGGCATGTGTTTGTTGAAGGCCTGTTCTCCTTGTGGAGCTAAAAGGTATTGGTTGATTGATGATTATTATTATAAAATTTACTGGGGATGATATCTGAGAAACATAAGTTACTTAAAACATCAGCCATTGGTCTCCTTCTCTAACTTCAGTGTAGTCCTGCAGTCTTAGCAGTTCTAAGTTTCATAAGCAAATTTGGCATGTGATATTTACAATACCTCTACACCTCACGGTAGAAGGGGAACGACTAAGTAAGTAAGATATTTACAACCCATAATTAACCAATCATCAATCCTTGTTCATACCAAGGAAGACATAAAGCAAAGACAAAAGAACTCCCCTCAGATATGTGTTTGGTCTCAGGCTTCTGGTTTTTCTTTATTTTACTTTGGGTTTGAATTAGAGGATTGGCTTCAGTTTTTGATACTCCTACAGACTTCACTGTGTTGCTTCTCTTCTTTTTAAACTGTTGGCTCCCTGTGATGAAAGGTTCCCTTCATAAGTTGAACAGAATGAATGTAAAACAAGTTTAAAGATAGTCCCTTAGTAGATGCTGCCATTGGGGGGTGAAGTGTTGGAGATATCACTATACTTGGTCCAGCTTGGTGTGACCAGTTTTCTTCCTGGCTGCCTTTGCCTTTACAGCTGGGTAAACTGAAACATGATACTTCCAGGCTTTGATTCCAGAACCCAGTTGCAGTGCTGCTAGAAGAAAGCACTCTAACCACTTAGGCACTCGGATACTCAAGGAACGTACATGCTGAGTAAGCTATGAGTAGCAATGTTGTTGTTTAACTAGGGCTGCTGAGCTTCTCGTTCTTTAGCAGCCAATACCAAGTTGAAGACTCCTTGGTATTATCTACACTGTAAATCTAGGCTTTTCCTGTGGCTTTTCTGCCATTCCGAAACGTGCTGAGTTGAAGTCATGAGTTCCAGTCTCTCCAGCTTAAAGGGTCATCACATCTGGTACCAAGCCAGTAGGAAGAAGCGTGTGGCATACTGTGCATTCCTTGCCATCCAAGGGAGCTCTCCAAATATGCAAGAGATTGTCATGTCTTACACAGAGCCACTTCTCAGCTCCCCATGCCTGTCATGGGTCCATTGTGAGATCCTCCTGTGAGCAGCCAACCAGATAAAAGCCAGAGCTATGTCTGGAGCTCAAGTGACTCCTCCAGCTAAGTGTGCAATGCTGGATTCTCAACATGTTTCATCACAGGGGTAAT
This sequence comes from Oreohelix idahoensis, assembly GCA_024509875.1. Taxonomy (NCBI): domain Eukaryota; kingdom Metazoa; phylum Mollusca; class Gastropoda; order Stylommatophora; family Oreohelicidae; genus Oreohelix; species Oreohelix idahoensis. Next base: position 193,573 of record JAMPIV010023214.1, on the reverse strand, counting down.
CCCTGGAAGTGTGTGGACGAAGAAGTAATGTAAATTGATAACCATCTGAGTAATATTAATAAACTGATACTTAAACATTTTTCAATACATTTTATATTTTTACAGCTCAATGAATTATGGTGCGATTGGAATGGTCATAGGGCATGAAATCACTCATGGATTTGATAATACAGGTAAGCATCTCTATACATTATAATCATCCTTTTTCATTCCCTGAAGAACTTTAGGCTGTAACTGTTGCTAGCCACCATTTTCTATTCTGGACTCTCTTTTTTTTCAGTTCTGTCCATGAGATCCTCACTATCTAGGCTTCCTCTTCCACCATTCTTAACCGAGTTCTACTTTATCTCCCCACTCTTCTCTTCCCCTTGGGGTTTCTATCAAAGGTGTATCTGGGCAGATTGTTTTGTATTTTCTGATTGTAGTCCTGCTATGACACTCTTCGATAAATGATCCGGTGAATATAATGGCGTCGGGCAGCATTAATCAATATTCCCATTGCACAAATGCAGCATCACATTCTTTGTTATACTAGAGCAGTGTTTCTCAGCCTCTTAATCAAGCCGTAATCCCTCAAATAATTTTTCACAGCCAGCGGAGCACCCACGATGCAATTCTATTGCCGTACAGTTCTTGCCAAGAAAATATTTTTATAAAGAGATGCTATCTGTATATTACGCACACACATGTGTTTATGAATGTGTGTGTATGAGTGGTTGTATGTGTATACATACATACCAGAATCTTTATTCTCCATAAAATACATTAATATGTACAGACATGATAAAATAGATACAACATGGCATTTAGGAGAATCATTAGAATTTACATAAAGTGTTGAAGACGTCTCAAGTAGTTCTATGCAGTCAGTGGATAGTACTTATCAAATTTATGTTGGTAACATTTATCTAAATGGGCGTCATATGGTATTGCTGCCTCCACTAGAAAAGCTGTTTTGTTCTGTCGATTGATTATTGTTAAATCAGGTTTTATGGCACGTGATTTAAATGAAGTATTACTGCTGCCAAAAGTGATGTTTTAACTATTATCTCTTTATTTATTGTTATGTCACTCTTATTACTGTATGAGGATTTAAGCTTCTCATAAATAATGTCTACAGCTCTATTGTGCCTTTGTTGGTATAATGTTTGAAATTTGGTACATCCATTCAATAAATGTGACACTGTTTCGTATGGGTGGTTACATATTTTGCACATTTTCGTGTATGTCTGAGGATAGTATAGATGTAAAAGACATTTGCATTCCAGCAACTGTAACCTCGATCTCACAGCAAATGAAAGTATTTTATCACTTAATTTAACATTAGATAGAAAACTAGATGACAATGAATGGTTTACACATTTCATTTCGCGTACTATTCTCCCTTGTGACGATTTACTTTTTAGTTCACTTAGAATTAGGTTAAGTTTATTTAAATCCAGAATAAAAAGTGTTTGCTGACTTGTATGTTAGACTCACATCTTCATCTACATCTAAATGTACAATGTAATGGCCACTGTCATCCACTTTCACACTCACTCCTTCACACACGCATTCATTCAGTTCTACCCAAAATGATCTTGGCCAATTCACCTTCGATCTTTTAACTAGATGGTTCATTTCCTTTAGCTCGTAACTTGCAAAGTTATTCCTATCTTCGTCTTCTTACGCTTTTTCATATGTTTATCTAACGAGTTTATTGCTGCAGTTTTTACAAGACTATCATCACAATTTAGCATACTGATAAGGAATGAAATATGTCGAGAGTGGTATAATACGAAGGGGTTTGGTATGCCAAGGCCACCCTTTGATTTTTTGACAAAAGAAATAGCTCCTTGTGGATGATTCATTTAGCGCTAGCCATGTTCTAACATGTTGTACAATTTCATCTTCAATTTCTTTAAGTTGTTTTTCTGTGAAGTGTATGTTAGAAAAATAACACATACATATCAGAATCTTTAATCTCCATAAAATACATTAATACATAATTACATACATATATACAGACACACACAGACACACTCGCACGCGCGCACACACACTCTGGAGCCGCGCTGGTGTAGTGGTTATCAAACTGCGCTGGCGATCGGGTGACCCAGGATCAAACCTGGGCGAGGAAATTTAAAGATTTTTCGTCGACTGGGATTTGAACTGGATTAACTCGAGCCCTGGCAAAGACATTTAAAGCAGTGTCATCGACTGGGGACTGGCGGCTCCTGAGCCCACCCAGCTCTAATGGGTACCTCCAAAATCGGCGAGTATCTGCCTGAATGGCGAGGGACACCTGTCTCTGTACAAGAAAAAAAGGGATACTCACATAAAATCAGTCTCAGGTTAGACATACTAACCTGAGATTTCGCCTCGAGTAATAGCGGGCGTACGCAAAAAAAAAAACTGTCACTAAATGAAAAAAATAAGGAAACATTCTCACTATCTTTAAAAAGTTCATGTTAATTTTTTGCATTGTGACTTTACAGCATGCCTCAGTCTCTTACTTCTCTTTCTGTGTTTTTGAATTTCTACTCTTCAGGCCATCTGTATGATAGCAAGGGGGTACTTAATGACTGGTGGACAGATATCGACAAGGAGAACTTCAAGTCTAGAACAGACTGCTTTGTTGAACAGTATGGCTGCTACAAATGGGATGGATACAGTGTAAGTTAATCTTATGATTACGGGTGCTTTAACTCGAGGTTAAATGTTATCGCTTTGACTCTGGAAACAACTCTCAGAGCGGTGGTCAGACTTGACACCCGTGCCAAAACAATGCTCAGAGCGTTGTTTTCAGTCTATCATGAACTAAAATTACGGCACAGGTTGGAAAATAATTGCGGAGTCAAAGAGTTAATAATAATGGTTGTTGGTGCATAAAAACATGTATGTCAGATAATATTTTAGATTAAATTATATCATAATGTTACTTCAGCATCTGTATTTATGATGCACAATGGTGTAGAACAGGTGTTGAGAATAGACAGACCTAGAGAATTGCACAATATAGTATAACAGTGTATAGCACAAACAAATATTAATATATAAGGATCAATGATGGTGTGATGAGAAAGTGGGACTCTGGAGAGGGTCTCATCATGCATGTTGATGATGGGAGATGATTGGTTGATTGGGTTTCATCTCTGGCACACCAGCTATCTTACCCTTCTCCCCTTTGTTAACGATGTGGCAGTTGTGAGATTTTTTGGGGGGTATTTTTTTGTTTTGTTTTTGTTCGTTTGTTTTTTTAATAGAAAGGGGAGGGCATACACACATTCATTCAACACAATTTTACATTTTTGATTTACTTTATTTGAACTGAGTGGAGTGAGCAGATGATGCTGTATTTTGATAGAATTATTATCTTGAATTAATCACACTATATATCCTAATTATAACCCATCAAGGATTGAGCGGTATATTTTTTATTAAAAGGAAAATAAAATGGAGAGATAAATTATGCATTTGATGAATATCAAACAATAGACTTTAAAAATTTGATTTGCCACATTGTATTTCCTCACTTTTACACATACAAATATTGATACGGATCATATGTTTCAAACGGACTTTCATAATAGCACCACCAGCTCCTTCCATTTACAGCTTGTATCACTTTTTAAAAAATGGTTTATACTTTCTTTCTCTTCTGTTTCTTTTTTTGGTCCCTGATGAAGGCCTTATGGCTGCAACTTGGGCGGTTCTCTTTGTCTACTGTTGCAGCAAGATGCATTACATAATTTAGTTTACTCAGCAGTAACATTTACACAGCTTGTTTCTGTGACATAGACATATAAATTAGTAGTCAGTTATGTCCTTTTTCGGCATTCTGAAACTTTAAAGACCTTTGCTGCAAACACTGTTTTCACTCCTCTCAATACTTCATGGTGTCACTGTAGACTGCACTTCCATTCTCTTTTAGATCCATAACTGTTCAACCCATAAACCCTGTTCTTAAAAACCACCTTAAATTCCCACCCATATTTTGTTCGACATGTTTTTCTGGTCTGTCCTGTAGTCTCCATTCACTCAACATGCCCCAGCCATCTCAGTTTGTTATTTCTCATAATGTTGACTAGCATAAAGAGGCACATAGTCGATACATTTCTGTATATTTTGTTTGAATGTCTTATTCATTATGTTAATAGTTTAAAAAAAAAAAGATTAAATTTATCATTCAACTATAAAAAGGGTTATAATTTACTTCTTTAATATAAATGAATAGCACTAAGATAAGATTTTGTATATATTTATCTGTGAAACAGCGACAGGATTTATCCTATGAAGCAGTGTGCAGTCAAGGGGTTTAATCTGTGGATCAGTACAGACGTCCCTTGATTTATGCAAATTCTATATATACAGTTTTGCTAATAAGTGAAGAGACCAAATTCTTCCGGCTGCTAGTTATGTGTGAGAAGATGTTGCTGTTAAGCAATTAAGTGTGCTGGAGCTCAAATTGACTGGACGCCCACCTAATTGCTTCTATTCTGTGACACTATGTGCACTACAATGTATTTCACACTGGAATTTTGCCACTACACTATTGCCATTTTATAAGAATTTCCCACAAATTTGTGGGAAACAAGGTTACATGGGATGTTTCATAGTGTACCAGAAGAAGGTGTTGGTATGCACAAAAATATTCTGTGGGAATTTTTATGGGCATCTGTTAATAGTTTGTGGGTTAATTAGGGGGTCCATACTTAGGAATTCTCAGATTGAGAAGTGGCAGTACTGTCCTGTTGGTACCATTTAGTCTTGCAGTAGGCATTATGCTGTGCAGAAAGTAGGCATTGTGTGTAAAAGTGTGCATTATGGATGCATCACTTACCATCCCATTTATTGCACTGTGCTTTTATCTTACTGGCCTTCTGCTAGAGTAAAGGGCAGAATCATCGCTGAACATAGTGGGCTTACATGATAACAACCTCCAGCATGAGAATGGAGGTAGAGGCAGCTACTGCAACCTTAAAGTGGCTGTCTGAAACTTCATTAACAAGGGTAGTTATTGTATCAGACTCACAATCTATAGCTTCAGAAGGTCCAAAGTGGATGGTTCCAGCATAAATAGAAAGCTTCAAATCTTCAAGAACTAGTGTGGATCTTCTGTGCTGGTCATGCAGGGGTAGTCTGCAATGAAAGAGCTGACAGACTAGCTTCAAGAGCACCCATAGAAGGTGCATTGAATATGGATAAGGGAGAGATACTGAGGGCAATTAATGATCGCCTATCAGAGAATGACACTGCAATTAATGAATCATCAAGGCTAAGATTGCTGGAATTTGGCATCAAACGTAAGACCAGCAGAGATGGACGTGAGAGGAAGCATCTGGCATATATACAACCAGCATGCAACAGGAACAATTAGCATTCATACCCTTTGATATTTGCTGAGGGAGGCTGAGCACCTATGGGTTTACTCGGAGTCCAATGACACCGATTCTGATCAACAATAACAGTGACAATCTTACTGACCTAATTTTGACATTTACTCATGATTTTGACAAATTCTCCCCAAAGTTTAACAACAAATAATATTCAAAATGCATAACATAATATTTCTGTTAATGTTTGTGTTCGTTCCTGATGTATTAACATAATTTTAATGTCTTTCGAGGCATTTGAGCCATTATATTTTACATTCAACTCCCTTTTCTAAAAATGGTAATGCATTTGACAGATGTGATTTCAGTTTATGCGAGGTTATCACAAAATGTAACCTTCACATAAATTGAGGGACATAATACAGTTTTAAAGTGTAACTATAAACTATTAGAGAAATAATTAGTTTTATTTAATAAGTTGTTCTTAGAACTAACTGATACCAAACATAATTTACCATACAGATTGATGGACAGAGAACACTAGGTGAGAATATTGCTGACAATGGAGGTCTCAAGCAAAGTTACAGAGTGAGTTCAGATGTACATTAAGTATATTACTTTCCTGATCCATCTGACAGATTTTGACCATGGAAATTTAGATTTAGATTAGAAATTTTGAATTTTTAGACTTTGTGCTAATAACAGATTTCGTTCTCTGCTGTCAGATAGCACAGGTGACCAAAATGTAAAAAAACTTATCTTAAATAATTTTAAGAGTGATAGTTCCTAAGACAAAATGCACTAGATTTTCTCAGAATTTGACATTTTAAATATAATCTGTGCCATTACACATAACTTTCCACTACTTTATATCATTTAATTTATTTTTAAGTAAATAAAGTCCTTCATTATTTTTCCTGTAATTTCAGTATCCCATTATCCCAAAATATTACCATAAGCCCCAGTACCATCTTGAGGCATCACATTTACTTTCTATTGTTCATTTTGTAAAATGTTGAAAGTAAACATTTAATATCATCAACAAATCATTTTCTGTGCAGGCTTACAGGAATCTGATCAAACGTAAAGGATCTGAAGAACTGCTTCTTCCAGGACTCCCGCTGAATCATAACCAAGTTTTTTTTCTCAGCTTTGCTCAGGTTCGTTTCATTTTTGTTTTTTTGTTGTTGACAAGTTATGAGGTACTTGTGCGTTAATTCACCGGTTAAATCAAATTGTGGATATTTATTACCCAATCCGATCACCGTACTCTTTCTTGACTGAAAAAGTGTCATTGTCCTCTCCCCCGTTGCTTAGAATTTTTTTTAAAACACGCCTGCCGTTCGTAAGGTTGTAGTCACGTAGCACATTCTGCCGTAGGGGAGTGAAGTGTTATAGACTTCGATGTACTGGGTCCCAGCTTTATGAGGTGGGGTGGCCTGTTCCCTTCCTCGCTGCCGTTGCCTTCTCTAACTCAAGATCAGAGGCAGGTACCCTTTTACAGCTGGTTAGACTGATGCGTGACACCTGTTCCCTTTCTCGCTGCCGTTGCCTTCTCTAACTCAAGATCAGAGGCAGGTACCCTTTTACAGCTGGTTAGACTGATGCGTGACACCTGTTCCCTTTCTCGCTGCCGTTGCCTTCTCTAACTCAAGATCAGAGGCAGGTACCCTTTTACAGCTGGTTTGACTGATGCGTGACACCTGTTCCCTTCCTCGCTGCCGTTGCCTTCTCTAACTCAGGATCAGAGTAAGGTACCCATTTACAGCTGTTATGGAGTGTTAGAGACTTCACCATACTAGGTCCAGCATCGAGAGATGGGGTCTACCTAGCTATAAATGGGTACTTAACTTTGAGTTAGGGAAGGAAAAGACAGCGAGGAAGGAAACTGGTCTCCCCACCTCTCGATGCTGGACCTAGTATGGTGAAGTCTCTAACACTCCATAACCAGCTGTAAAAGGGTGCCTGACTCTGATCTTGAGTTAGAGAAGGCAACGGCAGCGAGAAAGGGAACAGGTGTCACGCATCAGTCTAACCAGCTGTAAAAGGGTACCTGCCTCTGATCTTGAGTTAGAGAAAGGCAACGGCAGCGAGGAAGGGAACATGTGTCACGCATCAGTCAAACCAGCTGTAAAAGGGTGCCTGACTCTGATCTTGAGTTAGAGAAGGCAACGGCAGCGATTTCCCTTGTTTCCTTTGTACCGTTAACTTGTAGAACTGATTCAATTCCGTTCTATTGGTTTATAAACTTTTTTTTTAAAATACGGGGGGGGGGGGGGGGGGGGGGTGTTGAGGGCGGGTCTGTCGTAAGCGTGTCAACTATGAATGCAAGAGAAACGCTTTTTTTTTAACTTGCCTCCCAAATCACAATGTGAAATCAACATTTTTCAGTCAAGAAAAAGTACGGTTCTCAGTTTTGGTAATAAATTTCCAGAATTTGATTTAACCGGTGAATAAACGCACAAGAACCAGTTATGATAATAGGAAACTATATACAGAGTATTACAGCAGGAGGCTATCTGGTCATCAGAAAAGGTCCTCCCTGTTAGACAAATGTTTTGGCTTTTTTAAAAATCTCCTTTACAAGCTTAAAGGGTGGGGAGAGTGCTTTGGTCATCACTCACAATTGTCAGCTGTATGACAACCTATACTGTTCAAAAAAGAAACGCATAGCTATCCGAGGGCGCATTTTTATGAGTTTGTAAGTAAAATTTGGTGCTAGGGTATATAAAAACCAGCCTCAAATGTTCTTTACAGTGTCAAATGCACGTGTTGACCTGAATTGCGTTCGTTTTTGTAATCGTTACAACGCAGTGGTCAATAGTGTTTATGACGCAATTTTTGACCACAGCTCATGTTGCGCGCACGTGAAAGCAACAAAATTTGGGGTGAACACTATTCACTGACTATGCAACTTCTTCTTCTTCTTGCGATCGCATCTTTGATGATTACACCGTCAGACGGGTTCTCATGATGAATTCGACTGTTGTTTGAAGTTCCTCTTTAACTCCATATAGCTTTGAGTTTAGTGTTGAGTCATTGGGCCAGTATATCTTTCTTAACTGGTCATACAGAGGACAGTCCTGTAGAACATGCTCAGCAGTTTGTTCGTTTAATCCACATGTGCACAGTGGTGAAGCAGACAATCGTAGCTTGTGCATGTGTTTATTCAGTTTGTTATGCCCTGTCCTGAGTCGAAAAATAGTTATCTGTCCCTGCCGGTCGAGAGTGTGATAGTCGTCTTTGGGTTGGTTCTGTTCTCTTCTGATAGTCTGGATAGCTCTCTTTTTCTCAAAGGATGTGACTTCATTATCTTCTTGTTCACATTCTCCTCCCTTTTTTGCAAGTTTATCTGCCTTTTCATTTCCGGGTACACCACAATGAGATGGTACCCACTGAAGTATGGTTCTCTTTTTGGCAGCTACCTTGTTTATTTCATTTCTCAGATGCGGGAGTTTACCACCCTTGAGAGCTTGCAGGACAGACAGTGCATCTGTGAGGATGACTACCTGGTGGCAGTCAGAGTTGGTGTTATAAATCATATTTGCAGCTTGCTCTAGAGCTTGAACCTCAGCTGTATAGTTGGAACAGAATTTACCAGTGGGAATGTGCCTAGTCTCATAGTGGTTGTCAGGATATGAGATAAAGATACCGGCACCTCCATTCCTAACAGCATTAGTTGCTGATCCATCTGTATAGGCATGTATCCATGATTGATCGGGATAGCTTTCTTGGATCATACTCAATGTAGCAGTTCATTTTTGCAGATCATTATACTCACATCTACTTGTGAGACCACTGACTGATGTATTAATTTGGAGGGCACTGCTGGCCTGCTCCCATGGTACAGGGTATAGGGTGGGCTTCAGTGGTGTTGTCTTCATGGATAGGTCTTCTTGATGCTGTCTTATAAGTCTTTTTCCCCGATGCACAAAGCTGCTACGCTTTAGACGTCCCAATGCCAGATCATCTAGTCTTGCCTTCATTGGGTGCATTGGCATACTGTTGTACTTTTCCATCTGGATCATGGTTTTTGTGTCTCTTCTATGGGACAATGTCTGTAATCAGCAACCTTCTGCATCTCTGTTATTGGTGTAGTTTTCATGGCTCCTGTAATGAGCCTGAGAGCTTGATTTTGCACCTTGTCCAAAGACTGCAGATGTGAGTTAGCAGCTAATGACCATGCTGCTGAGCTAAACTCTAAGTGTGGTCTTATTACTCCATTATAAATCTTCTTTAGATTTCGTTCATTTGCTCCCCAGTTGGTACCTGCTAATTTTCTGAGTATGCCTAGTCGTCTTTGGGCCTTTCCTTCTGCATTTTCAATATGCTTATTCCATGTAAGCCTTTGGTCAAATGTCACCCCAAGATAGGTGGGGTAGCTTTCTTCCTTGATCACGGTTGTCCCTAGGTGTATGTTAGCTGATTTGTCCTTGGGGGCGAGGGAGAACAGTGTTGTGGAGGTTTTGTCTGTGTTTATTGTGATAAGCCATTTCTCTGCCCATGACACTAGCATGTCTGCTGCCCGCTGCATTCTATAATTTGCTGTGGTTGACATTTTTCATCAGCGCACCAGAGTACTAGGTCATCTGCATATAAGGCAGCTTTAACTCCTGCAGGGAGATCTTTCACCAGGTCATTGATGTAAACAAGGAAGAGTGTTGGGGAAATTACTCCTCCTTGAGGTACCCCCTGATGGAGCAACACTTTTCTGCTCTGCAGACCGTCAAGAGTGACTCTAGATCTCCTGTTATGCAAGTATGACTGGATCCATTTCATCATGTTGCCTTGGATTCCACTTCTCCTAAGTTTTGCAATGAGGCCATCTTTCCACACCTTGTCAAAGGCCTGCTTGAAGTCGACCCAGATCGTTAGGACCTTTTTCTTCTCCTGGAAGGCATCTTCTGTTGCTTGAGACAAGTAAGTAACTTGGTCTTCTATACTGTAGCATTCTCTAAATCCAGCTTGTTCCGGCACCAGGATCTGCTCAGACTCTAAATACCATTTCAATCTGTGGTTGACTATTCGCTCCATAGTCTTCCTAACACAGCTTGTGAGACTGATTGGCCGGTAACTTGCAGCCTCGGTCTTACATTTCCCTTTCTTTAGTATGGGTATTGTGATGGCTTCTCTCCATACTTGGGGTACCGTTCCTTTCAACCAGCTGTGGTTGAATATCTCAACCAGTTTTGTCTTTGCTGCTGAGCTCAGATTTACTAGCATTTCGTTGCTGATTTTGTCTGGGCCGGGTGACTTTTGAAACTTAAGCTTGGAAATAGCCTTCTGTAGTTCTCCTAGTGTGATGGGTTCCCTCATTGGGGCAGGAGTATCTGTCTGTCCCATGGTTGCCAGTATTTCTTTTCTTATCTCTCTCTGATGGTCTATGTTAATGGGTAAGTTGCTTTCTGAACTGTATCTTCTAGCAAACAAGTCTGCAGCTTGTTTTCCTCTGAAAAGTTTGCCACCTTCATCCAATGTGATAGTCTGCCTAGGTGAGGAACGCTCTTCATTTAGAGACTTGACTAATCTCCAAAGTTTCCTGCCGTCTTTTTCAAGGTTCAGCGATGCCGTTTTAGTTCTCCAGCTTTTCCATTTTTCTTCTAGCTTTGTTCTCTGAAACTCTGCTACAGCCTTTTTCCATTTGTTGTGAGTTTCAAGTGAAGGCTGAGACTCTGCGTCCTTTCTAGCCCTGTCCATAGCTTCCTGACGTTCTTGGAGTGTGCTGGACCAGTATGGTATGTAGTTACGCCGGCATCCTTTGGGAATGGTTTCTTTTGCAGCTTGTAGTATGCATCTGTTGAAGTCTTTTACCACTTCATTAATGTCTCTGTTCTGTACCTTGAGGGTAGACAGCAGCGTGTTCACCTGATGCCTGAATAAACCCCAGTTGGCTTTTTTGTAGTTCCATCTTGTAATGGCTGGGCCTGTACTGAGAGTTGCACTCTGGACAGTAAGAAAGATTGGGCGATGGTCGCTTCCCCCTAGTTGGTCTCCTACTTCTCTACTAATAGATCCAGCTATATCTGGTGTGGAGAAGGCAAGATCTGGTGTTGAAGGTGTGTGCCATCCTCTGGAGTAGAAGGTAGGAGTATCTGTGGCATTATTGACTAGGATTAGGGAGTGATCATCTTGCCAAGTTTCAACCTCTTCACCTCTGTGATCCAGATGGTTATAGCCCCAGCTCTGGGAGTGGCTATTAAAGTCTCCAACTGCTATAAAGTTGGTGGCTGGTACCTGTATAGAGCTGAGACTCAGGGGTTTGTTGTTCGGACAGTAATAGTTCAGGAGTTCTATTTCCATCTTGTCTACCTTTATCTGCAACAGCTGATATTCTGCTCCATCCATGAAGGTTTTCCTTTCGTGTGCAGGAATGTTATTCCTTACAAGAGTAAGTACTCCTCCTTTTCATCTATCTTTTCTGTCGGATCTGAAGCATTGATATCCCCTTATTTTAAAGGTTTGATCTGCTTTCAAGTGAGTCTCTTGGATACAGCAAACACTGACTTGCTTCTCATACAAGATGTTTTCCAGCTCTGTCTTTTTGCTGTATCCAGCCTGCTTGCTGTTCACTCCCTCTGCATTCCAGTGCATCATGACAAGTGGCACTCTGGGTTTCTCTTTTTCGGTTTTGTTTTGGTCAGTAGTTCTCCTCCGCCGTCTGCTGACTCCACAAGACGGTCTAGAGGGTCCTCCAGTAGCTGAGGGTGGGCTCTGTCGAGGCTCAGAGCCCGGCACTGCACCTGCCTGGTGGAGCTCCACAGGGCGAGCACCAGTACGAAATTTATTTGACGGTGTACTCTCCATAGAAAAAAAGAAAGCGAGTTGCGTAATACTGTGGTTTCCGGTGCGCCTTCTGGCCCAGTATCTATGACTTTAGCACCTGTTCAACGGGAGAGTGGGCTCATCCCTAATCTGTTTGTGTTCCCAGTAGTAGACTATTCGCAAGCAGCCTGGGGGTGTCACTGCTCTGCGCGGACCTTGTTTACCGAGGCGGCGTCCGAGCTCGTATGGTGAAAATATGGTTGCGTTATCTTCAAAATAGCCCTGTCTTTCCTATGGCTTTTCTGCCATCCTGCAGCTTTGAGTTAGGGAGTTCTGAGCTCCAGTCTCTTTCCCAGGCATTTTATCCTGGCCTGGCATGCATACAGAGGACCCCACTTCTGGTTCTAAGTTAGCAGTTGGGGATAGGTGGGGTAGCACACTGTGCATTCCCCGTCATCCAGGGGGCTCTCCAACTATGCAGAGCTTGCACAATGCTGTGCTCTGGTTCTGGGCTCTCCCAAGGAATCCTCACGTCCTGCACAGAGCCACTTCCAGATACCCACCACCTGCCAACCCTCCATTGTAGAAATCTCCTGCATGCGGCCATCCAGTCAAGAGCCAGTATTAAGTCTGGTGCCCAAGTGATCCCCCCAAGCTCAGTGTGCAATGCTGGGTTCTCATCATGCTGCAACACAGGGGGGATTGTGATGCTCAGCCATCTCTCTCAACTCTGCACCGATAAGTGACATCGGGGACTTAACTGTGCCTCAGTACTGGGAGGCCCCGTTTCCAGGTACACCACACACAGCCAATTGAGGCAACGGTCGCCGTGGGCGTATCTTCAGTGGGGAAGTTGTGGAGTCTTCCTGTCCATGTTCTTGCACATCCTAACACTGCCCGCAAGACATCGGAGGTTTGGAGAGTGGCCTTCTCTGCTTTTTTGAGCCGGGGTGGGCTCCCCGGGCAAGTCTCGATGGGGATTGGGATGTGTCCACGCGCCAGTGGGCCCAGCATCAGCCGCATCTGATGGAGGACTTGCTCTGCCAGGTTTGATGTGGATTTCCTACCGCCCCGGGTAGAAGCCAGAAGTATACTGTGCCAGCTCTGGGGGAGATACAGGGGGTGTTTCTGCGTCCCCTTGTGATACGTAGCCAAGGTAGGGCTCACAGTGCTCTTTCCCCGCCACCAAATTGCCTGCTGGTTACGCCGAGTTCTCCGAGGCTCTAGGCATGTGACCAAGAGTTGAAGGCAATAGGATCGTCAAGTCCTGAGTCTCTGTGCCTGTACGATGGGTTCGGATCTTCAGGGAGCAGTCCACACTCGTTCCCACTCCCAAGACTTGTTCAGTATCCATCTGGCTCCTTCCCACCCACAGAGGGCGTGTACAGTGTAGTGCACCGGTTTTATTATCGAGGTTTGCTCCTCTAGATCCGTTGTGTTTAGCCTGAGGATTCGCACCCTCAGTTACCAGGACTACCTCGAGGAGGGTGTGGTTCTTCACCATGCACAACGATCTTGGGGTATGAGAGGTTTTGCTAGGCCAAGAGACTAACACCGCAATGGTCGCTCCTTTCATGAACAAGAATTCACTAGGCCTAGGGTGAAGCAAGGGGGGAAACCCACTACCCACAACACCAGCACATCATACCCCCTGTCTGTAAAAGACTTTGCCCCACTATGCAACTGAAACCGTATAAAAGGATAACGCTACACAAAAAGAATTCAGTTCATTTTCAAGCTGACATTTATGGTGTCTCTATCAATAAATTTAAGGAACATTGCTATTGGCCGACTGCATGCAGGCGAAAGTCAAAGTCAGGTTGCCAGGCATCTAAACGTGCATCAGAGTACCATCAGTCGACTTTGGCACCGGTTCCAAGCCACTGGCTCAGTTGAAGACTGGCATCGCAGTGGACGACCCAGCGTGACAATAGCAGCAGAGGATCGCTTTATTCGGCTTCGTCACCTCAGAGACAGGTTTACAACAGCTTCCTCAACTGCCCAGTCATTGCCTGCAGGACGTCATGTGTCTGATCAAACTGTCCGGAATAGACTGCATGACGCTGGACTTTGGGCACAACGACCTCACCGAGGACCTGTCCTTACGCGCCGCCATCGCCAAAATCGACTTCTTTGGGCCAACCAGCATCGTCTCTGGGCAGCTGACAATCAATGGAGACGTGTCTGGTTTAGTGACGAATCTTTCTTTTTGTTGCAGCGTCATGATAGACGGCGTAGGTTCTACCGTAGGCAAAATGAATGTTTTGCCCAAAATTGCGTTGATGAAGCTCCGCCGCACGGTGGTGGAGGTGCAATGGTATGGGGAATGATCAGTTACAATGGAAGGAGTCAATTGGTGCACATTGAAGGAGGCTTGAATGCGCAACGATACGTCAATGAAATTCTTCGACCCCATGTCCTTCCACTTTTGGCTGCCCAAAGGTCTGTGTTTCAACAGGACAATGCCAGACCCCATTGTGCACGGTTGACCACGCAGTTCCTGACTGCCAACGACATTCTCACCCTTCCCTGGCCATCCCTGTCTCCAGACATGAGTCCGATTGAGCACCTGTGGGATGAGCTGCATAGACGTGTTTGTCGCTGAGACATTGCTCCAGCCAATCGTCGTGATCTGTTCCAGGCACTCCAGGAAGAGTGGGCAGCCATCCCACAGGCCCACATCAGACGTCTCATCGCATCCATGCCCAGGAGATGCCAGTCGCTGATCGATGCAAGAGGAGGCCACACACCATACTAACGGGAAAGCCCATACGCCAAAAAACTCTTGTGACCCAGATGCAAAACAACTGTCAATTGATTGGTTGAACCCTAAGGTATTCTTGTATGCAATTTGAACAATTAACTCATTAAATTTAAAAAGTTATTGAATGTCAAAATTATGGCTATGTGTGTGCCTTCAGTAGCTATGCGTTTCTTTTTTTGAACAGTATAGATTCGTCACTACCTTGCTTGAGCATACCTCCATGTTTCAATCACAAAATGCATACCAATGCAGTAGTGTCATGATCACCCTCGTCAAATGCAAAATTAACCAGCGTGGGCAGTCACGACTCACCATAACTTCTAGTGCTGGTAATTCTGTATTCTCTTGTCAACACTCTCTCATGCTAAGTTGTTGGGCTGTCTAGCAATGTATCTCCTTTCTTCATCAAACCTCAGACTCTCTTACCATCAGTTTCACTTGTTGTGACACAAAGGTCTAAACTTCTACTGCTTCCAAACACACTTAGTTCAGCTTGACTGAATGCATCTTCTTGATATTTACACATTTTTTTTTCTTGCAGCTGGCTTCTTTCAGGATATTTTCAGTGGGTAAAAAGGATTATACTTTAACGCAGAGTCATTAATGTGAATTTTCACAGCACGTTCATTTAACAATTTACAATTAATAAGTCGTTGGTTGACAGCAATAACACTTTGAGTATGTATTATTTTATTTTTTTAGATTTTTTTGATAGAATGCAAGATAAATTGGCTGTAATGGATTGCAAAAGTATATCTTCTTCTTCTTCAAGTACCATGCCTAGTGGCATAGGAGATCATGTCTCTCCACAACTTCCTGTCCCCAGTAGAATTTATCAATTCTGCTGTTGATTTTTGTTGCATAAAATACTCTTCATTTTATAGAATGCTGCTTTTGCCTAGACCATTCTACTCTACATTTCTGAGATGCATCTTCCATTGGATGTTATTAACATACGAGGGTATATTGGCACTAACTAATTCTGGAATTAGTAGTAACATACAGCTGCGAGACTTGGACTCTCAATAAAGCAGTTGCAAAAAAGGTTACTTACATCATTTGAAATGAAATGCTTTAGAATACTCTGGACAGAAAAAAAGACCAACAGAGAAGTACTGCACTCACTAAACATAGAGGAAAATTGGCTCCTAAATACCATCGCAATAAGGAAGCTGAAATTTTTCGGTCATATAAAAAGACATAATAGTCTGGAAAAATTAGTGATGGAAGGCATGGTCCCTGGAAAAAGGGGAAGGGGTCGACCTAGTAGACGGTGGACCCAGGACATCACAGAAAGTCTGAACTTGTCCTTAGTTGATGCAGGTCGACTTGCCCAGAATCGTGATGCATTTAGAGCAGCTGTAATGGAGACAACGTTCTGGAAAGAATATGTCACATGATGATAATGAATTCTGGAATATTCAGCTAATTTTTAAAAAAAATTCTGATTACTGCCCAATAGCATAGTTTCTTTAAGGAGACAAAGAAAAAAAATTAAGTCTATTGCTCCCTCAGACATGGTAGGTTGTGCATGGGACTGGCAACCGCGTCACATAAAAAAATTGCTACAGAAACCTTTTGTACAAGCATAAGAATGCCTTAAGGCAGTCTTCCCTTAAGGGAGCCAGATGCAGTGATGGCTCCTTGCTCAATAAGGAGTGAAAAAGTAAATGATTATGAAATTTGTTTTTAATGAGCGTTTGAGATATAAAACATTGAATCACTGCTCTCTTAGACACCTTTTAAGAGACAACTGATTTTAGATTGTGCATCGATTCCTGCAAGGAGGCCAACTGCCATGGCAGCTCATTATTCCTGACTTCTTTCTGCTCCAAGGCAGTTTTAAAGTATCACCCAGGCTGTAAAATGGATGCCAACTTTTTTTTTTTTTTTTTTTTTACAGGTGATTTAAAAAAAAACAAGTAATGAACATATTTATTTATGAGAAAATATCTCATAATATATAAGAAAATATTGTAAATTGGCTGAAGAATATTTCAAGGTGTAGATCTGTGATGCAACAAAATTGTTTGTTTTTTTAACATTGTGTAAAGTGCAGACATGCGTAAATCTGACTTAAGCTACGTGACTTTTGGGTATGGCTCATGTGGTAGAAAGATTTAAAGAGCCAAAACAGGACAAAATAGGAGACAGGTGATGAAATACATGCTTATAGAACTCATTAACATAATGTCCATAATAACATAAATGTATATACAGTTATTTGTTGCAATAGGTGTGGTGCTCTAAGTTCCGAGATGAACTGAAGAAAGAGGTTGCGGAAACAGATGTTCATACCCCTTCTCCATTCAGGTAAATTAATTTTGTCAGCCATGTTTTGAGTATATTACCTTCCTTGCACATAAATAAATGGCATGTCTGAATATAAATCCTGGTGCTTATACAAACTATTGTTGCTATAAAACTAGTGTTTTTAATTTTTACCATTGCTCATTGCCACAGGATGTTACATGTTTAAAAAATGGTATGTTGTTGTTGTTGTTTAACTAGGGCGGCTGAGATTCTCGCTCTTTTGCAGCCAATATCAAGTTGAAGGCTTGTTGTTAACTAGGGCGGCTGAGATTCTCGCTCTTTTGCAGCCAATATCAAGTTTGAACTATGCAGAGGTGAATGGAAACATACTGCAGAAGTATGTGTGACTAACTGTTAAGAAGCAGTCTTTGAACAAACTTAATCAAAACAGACTAGGATCTCCAGAAGAATCTTTTGTTATTTTGAGTTCCTCACATTTCTTTAGTATTACACCACTGCTTTAGACAGTCATAACACTTGGCTTTAAAGAATGCATTGAAATTATCTTTTAACCATTTAATATACCAACTGTGGCAAACTGTACTTTACAATTAGTTTTCCAACCATACTATAGTGTAAAGTGGCTTTTATTTCCAGACCATAAAAAAACTGTATGTAAGGTAGTGGAAAATTGTAATGCCATTTAACCAATCAGGAGATTTCAAATTGACAGAGCCCTAAAAGTATCCTTTTAAAATAATATACTCATGAATAATTTAAAAAAAAAATTTTGACGATAACAAATCTTCCATTCAACCCCTGAAGGGCTATAATTATGATTTATAGTGTATTCATGTCCAAATAATATGTTCTTCTTCTTTGTACACTCTCAGATGTCTACTTGGATATTTTCAAAGAAAGCATTGGTCAGCTTAGGCTATTTGCATCTCCATAGTTTTTTTTTTTAAATGGTACTGGTGATGGCCATATGTTGTTTCTATACTCCTCATGTGTTGGGTATCTTTGAAGCAGATGTAAAGCAGTCATTTTATCAGTGCCACATTTACACTCATAGGTAGTTCTAATGTTTAGCTTGTTGAATAGATGATATCTCAATCTGTTATGGCCCGTGCAGAGTCTAAAGATTATCACTTGTTCTCTTCTGCTGAGCTGGTAATATGCATCATTTTGCGTTTGTCCTGGATGCTCTGCATCCCATTCATTTCTGTTTCTGATAAAACTTTTTGCCTCTTCAAAAGTTATGCTTGTATCAGGTTGAGGTAACTTTCCACCTTCTATTGCCAGTCTGTCAGCCTTTTCATTGCCAGGGATACTGCAATGAGATGGGATCCATTGCATCACAATTCTTTTGAATTGTTGACATAGTTTGTGGAGCACTACTCTTAGGTCATCCAGGTCTGCATTATTCTGGCTCCTCTGCATTGCAACTACCGACAGTGTATTTGTGAATAAAACAATTTGTCTCTGTGCTTGCAGTTTTTAAGGCCTCTGTCTGCTCTGAAGTTACTTGAGAATGTTCCTGTTGCCACTGACATCTTTCTTTCTTTGTGTAACAGTGCTTAAGTGCAGAAGCACACCTCCACCCCCATCTTCTATTGCATTTGTTGCATTTCCATCTGTGTATGCATGGGTCCAGGTGTTGCGTGGGTAATGTTTCTTTATGTATTTTGTCACTATAGATTTTCTCTCTGTTGCAGTCTGGCTCTTCCTTCTCTCAATGCCAGGAATGTTTTCTATCATTTCAGTGAAACAATGTTGTTTCCAAACTGGAAGCTTGTTGTGGTTGATTCTACAAAGTTGCTTCGCTTAAATCTTTCCATTCCAGGAGCATTTATTTTAGGTACTTTTATTCTATGGTATATAAGTTCAACAGCCAATATGTGAAAGCGGCATCATATCACCTTTCCAATTACAGTAGAACTCCATTTATCCGAACCCCAATTATCCGAACATCCAATTATCTGAACACTTTTTCGAGAAAAAAAAAATCAGGCGCCACCAGTCATGCTAGACTACATTTTTTAATCTTTTCATGCTGCAAGCTTCAAATGTGTGCGAACAATTTGTAGAGGATGGAATGGGCTAATGGTCGGTCGCTTACGTACAGGAAGTCAGTTAGATCATAAAGTCAGTTAATATCTGGTTTACCAATCTAGTGTACGTGTGCGTTCTAGGCAGAACACTGGCTAAACAGACAGTTCAACTTAAAATAATTGTGTCTGCTACTACAGCAGAATAATTTTGGTATGCAAGTATTTCTCTATGCGATATGGCATCTTCCAGAAGGCCTAAAGCATATAAAGGGAACCACAATGTTTTGTCAATTGAAACAAAAAAAGAAATTATCAAGAGACTAGGAAAAGGTGAAACTGTGTCTTCACTTGCGAGCATTTTCAGTGTTGGGAAAGCTACCGTCTCTGACATCAAAAGTAACAAGGATAAAATTATGAGTTTTGCATCGAAATTGGATAGTGAAAATGGGTCGAAGAAATGTAAACCATGAGAAATGCGAAAGATTTGAAATTGGAAGAGGCTTTGTATATATGGTTTGTGCAAAGATGAAGCAAAGGGGAACTATCTCTGGCTCTCTATTGTGTGAAAAGGCACTTCAGTTCAACAATCAACTTGATTGTCCTCCTGACTTTAAGGCTAGCCAGGGATGGTTAAGAAACTTTAAATCTCGTCATGGCATACGAGAATTGGAGATTCAAGGGGAATCTTTATCTAGCGATGCAACTGCTGCTGAAAATGTTAAAGAAACATTCTTGGCTTTTTTGGAAGAAGAAGGTTATTCACTCGATAATGTGTATAATGCCGATGAGACTGGCTTATACTGGAAATCATTGCCTCAAAAATCACTTGCATCTCAGCGCGAAGCAGCTTCCCCTGTGTTTAAAAAGTGCAAAGAGAGAGTAACAATTTTGGTAGCCGCGAGTGCCAGTGGAAGTCATCGTTTACCGGTGCTAATGATCGGTAAAGCCAAAAAGCCACGTTGTTTAAAGAATGTGACATTTCTCCCATTGTGCTACAAAGCACAGAAGAGTGCTTGGATGAATAGTGAAATATTTCTTGATTGGTATACAAATCAGTTCATCCCAAATGTGAAGAGATTGAGAGAACAAGAAAAGAAAACTGGAAAAGTAATTCTTCTACTGGACAATGCACCATCTCATCCAGAGACGGATACATTGAATGCAGTTGATGCAAATTTTAAAGTAATTTTTCTGCCTCCCAATGTAACAGCACTGATTCAACCAATGGATCAGGGTGTTATAGCAAAGCTTAAAAAGATGTACAAGAAGGAAGTCCTGCGTCGTTTATTGTTGGCTGAAGATGAAGAAAGTGTGGTGGCGTTTTCCAAAAAGCTTAATCTCAAAGACTGCTGCTATATGTTAGCTGATGCTTGGACCACCCTGTCACAAGATAATCTCAACAAGGCTTGGAATAGATTGCTTGGGAAAAAAAGGAGGAAATGAAACTACTGTAGTGGACACAAATGATGATTGTATAAATGAAGTTGTGGAACTGTTTCAAGCAATGCCCGGATTTTCGGCCTGTGACAAAGATGATGCACACATGTGGCTCAAAGATGATAATGATTCTGGTTTTCAGTCTTTGAATGACGAAGAAATTTTGTCTTTTGTGCAAGAAGAAAACCAAATACATGTAGTGACCGATGATGAAGACTCCTTAGAAGTGCATGATGTACTTGTAGATTATGAAGAAAACCCAAAAATTCGACCAAGTCCTGAAGAAGCCTTTATAGCACTAGAAACAGCGATGGCTTGGTACGAGCAAGAAGATGACAGCTGTCCTACACAGATTCTGCTGTTGAAGAGAATGCGGGACTTTGCAGCCAAAAGGAATCTATCCAGTTTGGTGCAAAAGAGGATTCCTCATTATTTTAAATAGTGGGTTACATCTGTGTAAGTACATTTATACGTAAGTTGCGCCTGGTTTTGAATCGTTTGTAATGTTATTTTGAAAACATTTCTCTTTTTAAAAAAAAAAATAATTAATACAAGTAAAACATGCACTGCAGTGTAATGACAGATTTTGGTGATACAGTGATCTAATACAGTGTGGGTATTATTATTACAGTACAAATAAATATGATTTATAGTGTAATTTCCTTGTGATGGTTAATTATTTTTAGAAATGTGTGTACATGTACTCGATAAATTATGTAATCCAATTATCCGAACATTTGATTATCCGAACGATGCTCGGTCCCATGGGGTTCGGATAAATGGAGTTCTACTGTATTGTAAATATAGCAAATCAAAATTACCAAATTATAAGTCTGTGTCTGTTTATTACTCTAAAATAGTAGTTTTGTCATGCTTGCCATGGTGTGACACAACAGTAAATAACATAAACCAACCAAAACAAATCAACAAACTAATAAAATCAAACAGAAACAACAAATAGACAGGAGGGGTGTAAAAGCGTGAGGTTTTTATATGTATTATGAATTTTCCTCCACACTGATAGCTGTAACTGAAAATTGGTTCATGAAATTTCAGTAAAAAATCTGAGCATTTCAATAACACAGTGCAGAAGCAAGAGAACAAACAAAACTTGACATAAAATTGGGAATGGCTTGAACATATTCATAGTTCAGTAAAGAGATACTTGAACATATTCACAGTTCAGTAAAGAGATACTTGAACATATTCATAGTTCAGTAAAGAGATACTTGAACATATTCACAGATCAGTAAAGAGATACTTCTGACAGAATAATCTTCCTGAACAACCATTGATGCACAGAGCAGAGCACAATCTCCCAAATATGAACAGAACACACCAGGCTCAAGAAGCACTTAAATTAAACACATCAGATGAGTCTAACTGCTGCATCTGTACCTATCCATATCAGGCAGTTCTTGTGCTGCGCACATGCCAAGAACTCTCCATACAAATAATAAAGCTATTGCCAGGCTCCCTAACAATCACAAACACTATAAAGCACCACTAAGAGGTAAAAGAACATGTGCTAATTCTTCTGTTGTGCATTGGCTGCAAAATAGCAATAAGCTCAGCAGCCCTAGTTACAGAAGAACAACAAATACTAATATTTATGCTGTCCTGGATAGTTGAAATCATTAATTTGGTCATTTAAAATAACTAGCTTGGAATATCTTAAACAAAATGTATAAAGCTGTATCAGCTCAGATGTGTTTTCCATTATAACAATCTTTTGGTATTAGTAGGATCCACTTTGAACCCTTCATATGACTTGTAAATAAATGTTTGTCTTAAGATGCCCATACCAAAGGTAACATGCTGAGCAGCAGATAAAAACTATCTTGCTTGTTAGCTAATTGAAACTTACAGTTGCTAATAAAAGTGTTCATCACAGCGAATTCTTGTTTGAAATAATTACATTCAGTAGTTCAGGAACTACTTGAAGCCTAGACCATCAGATATTGAAGCTACTGAATATAGGAAATCCTAGACCTGTACGAGAATACAGAATCCTAGTCTGGGCATCTGCTTCAAAATCCAACTTTAAAAGATCAACCAGACCACAAAATCAGAATCATTACTCAAGCAATGAAATCAATCCCAATAAATTAAATGAACACGAAGGGTTGGGGTAGACTCCATAAAAGCTGCTTTGCACATAAAAAAACAACAGAACTTGGCCCCCCCCCTATGAGACCGTACACAGATAAAGGCAAAGCCCTAATAATAAGCAGCACATTACTTCCATGGCGGAGAACAAAATTCCCAGAAGTGATGAAAAGGCAACCAAATAGATACAAAGAGGAAACATACAGCTATGAAATACATTAGAAAGATGTACCCAATACAACCTCCAGCATGAAAATGGAGGTAAAGGCAGGTACTGCATCCCTAAGGCGGCTGTCTGAAACTTCATTAACAAGGGTAGTTATTATGTCACACTTTCAGTCAATGCTTCGGAAGGTCCAAAATGGATGGCTACATCACATATGGAACACTTCCTTAGAAGCATTGAATCTTCAGGAACCGGTGTGGATCTACTGTCCTAGTCATGCAAGGGTACTCAGCAATAAAAGAGCTTCAAGAGCACCCATAGTGGGTACATTGAATATGAATAAGGGAGAGATATTGAGGACAATTAATGATCGCCTATTAGAGCAATCACTACACTGCAATCGATGAATCATCAAGGTTAAGATTGCTGGAATTCAGCATCAAATGCAAGACTAGCTGGGATGGACATATGAGAGGATGAATCCGGCATGTATACAACCAGCGCGCAACAGGAACACTTAGCATTCATGCCCTTCGCATTTGCCGAGGGAGACTGAGCTTCTATGGGTTTGCCCGGAGTGTGGTGATGTCAATTCTGATCAACAATAACAATAACCCAATAGATAGTATTTTTCAATTATTTCCTATCAAACGGAACCCTATGCTCTAAGGAACCATAAAAACACAGATCAGACTTGCCTGTCAGAAGTATTAAAATGGAAATGCAAAAAAAGTGGAAGAACAGTGGATTCCAGTTCACTGCAAGACATATGGAAATGATAGACTCGCCAAAGAAAGAAGAAGCAATATCCAGATTATGAGAAAATATCTCATAATGTATCAGAAATCATTGTAAATTGGCTGAAGATTATTTCAGTGTGTTGTAAATTATTTAATGTAACAAATAAGTTTGTTTTTAACATTGTGTAAAGTGTAGACACAAATAAATCTGACTTTAGCCAGATGACCCTTGGGTACAGCTCATGGGGTAGAAAGAGTTTCTTCTTCTTCCTTCTTCCTCCTCGTTCGCCTTCAGACTTCCACATTTATGACTCTAATAAAGGCAGCAGTCAATTCAAGGTTCCCGACATCTCCGAACAGTTTTTCGTTGACAGAAGTAGGTTGTTGCCATATGCTACCCCGTTCATTACTGTAGGTTGGGCAGTACTGCAGCAGGTGTTCGACTGTCATCGGGCTGGTACCGCAGGTGCAGAGATCTGTTGCACCAATTTTGTATTTGTGGTACAGATGGTATCTCAATCTGTTGTGCCCAGTGCGCAGTCGAAAAATGATGACCTGTTCTTTTCTGGATAGTTGATGATATGCGTCATTTTTCAAATGTCCCGGGTGCTCTCTTTCCCATTTGGACTTAAATGTAGCCTTTATAGTGGTCTTTGCCATTGCGTAAGTTGTCTCTATATCATTTTGCTGTAAGGCACCTCCTTCTTTAGCAAGTCTATCTGCCTCTTCATTTCCTGGTATGTTGCAATGGGCTGGTATCCACTGGATAGTGCACTTCTTGAAGCATTCGGCCAGTCTTTCAAGGGAGATTATCAGATCTTTCAATCCTTTAGTTTGGTGGCTCTTCAGCGCTGATATTATTGAGAGGGCATCTGAAAAGATTACTATCTGTTTTTCTGCCTGTGCTTTGCATTCAATAAGAGTTTCAGCTGCCTGTTTCAGGGCTTCTGCTTCAGCACAGAAGTTGTTGCAGTATTTTCCAGTGGCAATTGCCATAGAGTGAATTCTATTCTTTAATTTTATGAGGATGCCGGCACCCCCATTTTCAACTGCATTTGTTGCCGAACCATCAGTATATGCATGTGTCCAAAGCTTCGCTGGAAATCTTTGGTCAATATACTTGGTTGCTATACACTTTCTTTGTGTTTCTGTCTGTGTTCCCTTACCTTCAATGCCTGGAATATCAGATTTTAACTCAGGAAAGCATCTTATTTTCCACAGTGGGATAGTTGAGCTTGTTGGGATTTTCTTTGCAACTGAGCTAGCTAGTATGGTATTATTGTTAATTTTTTCTTTTGCTTGGGCGACAAAGTTAGTTCGCTTGAGCCTGCCTCTTCCTAGCCTATTCATTCTTTGGTACATGGGGTGTCCTTCGAGCCTCTTAAATTTTTCAGCTTGTTTTAAGACTCTGCTGTCACGTCTATCCTCCATTGACTGTAGCCCTGTGATGTTTTCCATATGGTTGATTTGTGTAGACTTTAGGGCCCCTGTTATAATACGTGCTGCTTGGTTTTGGAGTCTGTTTACTCTGTCAAAATTTGACTTTGCTGCCGTCGACCAAGCTGTGATGCCATATTCCATAGCAGGTCTGACTCTGCCTGTGTACAGCTTTTTGAGGATATTCTCATCAGCACCCCATGTGGTACCTGCTAACTTTTTCATGATGGCCATGCGAAGTTTTAAGAACAAAAAAGGACAACATAAAAATAATAACTTCAAAGACAATGGCACAGAGAACACTCAGAGTGAGATATGAAACACTTAGAGTGAGATATGAAACACTCAGAGTGAGAAATGAAACACTCAGAGTGAGATATGAAACACTCAGAGTGAGATATAAAACAATCAGAGTGAGATATGAAACACTCAGAGTGAGATATAAAACACTCAGAGTGAGATATGAAACAATCAGAGTGAGATATGAAACAATCAGATATGAAACACTCAGAGTGAGATATGAAACAATCAGATATAAAACAATCAGAGTGAGATATGAAACACAGAGTGAGATATGAAACACTCAGAGTGAGATATGAAACACTCAGAGTGAGATATGAAACAATCAGAGTGAGATATGAAACAATCAGAGTGAGATATGAAACACTCAGAGTGAGATATGAAACAATCAGAGTGAGATATGAAACAATCAGAGTGAGATATGAAACAGTCAGGGTGAGATATGAAACAATCAGAGTGAGATATGAAACACTCAGAGTGAGATATGAAACGATCAGAGTGAGATATGAAACAATCAGATATGAAACACTCAGAGTGAGATATGAAACAGAGTGAGATATGAAACAATCAGATATAAAACAATCAGAGTGAGATATGAAACACTCAGAGTGAGATATGAAACACTCAGAGTGAGATATGAAACAATCAGAGTGAGATATGAAACAATCAGAGTGAGATATGAAACAATCAGAGTGAGATATGAAACACTCAGAGTGAGATATGAAACAATCAGAGTGAGATATGAAACAATCAGAGTGAGATATGAAACAATCAGGGTGAGATATGAAACAATCAGAGTGAGATATGAAACAGTCAGAGTGAGATATGAAACAATCAGAGTGAGATATGAAACACTCAGAGTGAGATATGAAACAATCAGATTGAGATATGAAACAATCAGAGTGAGATATGAAACATTCAGAGTGAGATATAAAAGAAGTATACCGCAGTACTTTTTAGTATACGATGGGATTTAGATTGTTGATTCAGTGAGAGGAGCAGACATTTGAGGGAGAAACTGCATGGAGATGGAGACTGAGCTTCTATGGGTTTGCCCAGAGTGTGCTGTTGTTGTTGCGTGGGTAGTTTTACTGGTATTGGAGGGTCCTTCGTTCGATTATTATCTTGGAACAAGGGTCAACGTTATATTGATTCATCATTTGTTGAATGTCCAAGAATACACTCGTTCCCTTCGGAGCTCATCAATATATATACATATTTTTCTTATCAGAAGAGTTCTTCATTTGCATAATCAACAACATTGGCAAATGCAGCAAATAGCTGTAACGTATCGATGTGATAAAGTCCTCAATTCAGAGTCCATGAATTTATTTACAGTTCACACACAAGACATTCACGTAGGTATAGATTCATATATTGTCATTAGAAATTACATGCATAGTATTCATGTCCGTCCGTGTCAAAACAATATGTCAGAAGAACATCGTGGCTATATACGTGCGCTGTTGTAGTCAACAGCCAGAAATGAGCACGTGAGTTCTTGACAGCTACAATTTGAATCATAATGCGATTCTCCTTCCATCATTTAGTTAATTTTATTAATCTCATACTTATATTAATAACCGAACTGACCCTGAGTTCTACATCGATTTATATATATATAATATAGGCTATATACTCAGCCTTTTTTTCCTTGGAAGAAATACAAGACACGACCTTCTTGCTTGACGGATAGCGTAACAAGGGCCATGTAACCAAGTCACCCAGCGTGACCTTCCCAACGCGAATGCGTCATAATCTCCGCATATATTTCGCGTTCAGTATACCGTAAAATATCGACATATTCTATAAATGTTAATGACCCCTAACGTTGCGCATGGCTAAACCCCAGCAGACGCCGTCATTTAAAATAACACCGTAACAGATTTCCTGTCAGACGGGGGGAAAAAAAAAATCTATCTAATAGATTTTTTTTTTTTTTGAATAATATTAATCAAATTATCAAAAATTTAACAAAACCCGACGTATGACCTACGATGTTCTATCTAGAACAGTGTCGTGGTCATGTCAGTAATATCTTATAATAAAATCAACGTCATATCATACATATAACTTATATTAAACAAGGAAATGTCACTGTCACTAACTAATTAACTAATTAATTTATTGTATGTATCGACTAACTAATAATGTGAGGTGTTATTAAAATTATTCTAACTAACTAAAATTAAAATAATTAATTATAGTATGTACGTATGGTACTAACTAATTACTATCTAATTGAAGAAAATGAGAAATAGTATAAGAGAGTAAAAGAAATAAAAATTGAGAAGTACGGACAATTAAAACCAAATATTAAAGTATATATTAAATTAGAATGCGTGTGAAAATGAAGTGTAAGGATAGATACCTAATTAAATTAACGCAATCAGAAGAAAAGAACAGAAAAAATTCATACATTTTAACTATAAATATGAGATGTCATAATGTAATATCTATTACCTTAATAATTACACTAATTAAAAGGTTTCATTGGTGTGATATTATTTTGTTTCATCTTTTCTTTGTATATTTTATTTTTTTTTATTTCATCACACTTTAACTTTATTTTATTATATATTAATTTAATAACTAGAAAATTTAACAATATCGGACATGAAGATCCAATCGTTGTTATATCCTGTTGACTTGTATGAAAGTTCATTAAGACACAAGGTTCATATTATCGAATTATGATATGATTATCCAATCATCGTTAGTTCCTTTATTAAAACTTTGAATGTAATTGAATCAGTCATCACAGTATATGTCCATTCTACATCAGAGATTGTTCCTTTTTAACGGTTTTCAATCGAAATGAGTGATACACAAAGTGGAAGTGAAGTCCAAATTTTCAAACGATCCGTAAAACTTGATATTTTGATCACGATAGATTATTTCGAAATGTCCTTATTTAAGTAGGAAGTCCAAATGAAGTGTTGCATATTCTGACGTGGCATTGATACAGTTCATTGCAAATGTAATGCTTGATTAGTCAGAAAATTTGAAATAGTAATATTCATTCAGAATCCGTAGGATGTCTGGACAACGTATCGGCTATGACGTTCTCAGTTCCTGGTATTGACTGTATTTCGAATTCGTAAGGTTGCAACGTAATAGCAAAGCGTGCAAGTTTAGCACTTTTATGGTTTGAACGACGTAATGCTGCTACAGATTTCTGATCAGTCTGGATCAAAAATGGAGATCCCAGCAGAAATTTTTCTAACTTGGTAATTGCCCAGATTACGGAGAGCAATTCTCGGTCTACAGTCGAGTATCTAGTCTCCGGAGGTTTCAGCTTGCGTGAGATGTAAAGTACAGGGTGAAGGACTTCATCATGATATTGGAGTAGACAAGCCCCGAGTCCGTAATTACTCGCATCTGTACGTAGAACAAACTTTTTAGAAGCATCTGGTAATCTTAAAACAGGTGGGCATAAAAATATGTTTAAGATAGTGCGAAAAGTTTTGTCACATTCGTCTGTCCAATTTATCCTTACTGGCATGTTCTTCTTTAGTAACGATGACAGGACAGCCGTGATGGATGATAGGTGAGGTACAAATCTGCTATAGTATTGGATCAAACCTAACAGACTCCTAACCTGTTTCTTCGTTTGAGGAACAGATAAATTTAATATTTTAGAAACCGTACGGGGAATTGTTTGGATACGTCCTGATCCAATAATGTGTCCCAGGAATGTTATCTCATTACACGCTATTTGAATTTTAGTTGGTTTAGTGGTTAAATGGTTATCCCGCAATATTTCCAAAACTGATTTAAGACCCAAAAAATGTTCCTCAAATGATGAACTAAACAAACATATGTCGTCAATGTAGGTAATTATATCTGATCTACCTGCTAAAATTTTTCGCATCATGCGAATAAAGGTAGCTGGAGCATTCATTAGCCCAAAAACATCACGTTCCACTGGTAAAGACCTTGTGGAGTTGAGAATGCTGTGTAGTATTTGGCTCTTTCGGTTAGTGGAATCTGCCAATAACCTTTGGTTAAGTCAATTTTAGTGAAAAGTGTAGCATTGGATAGACGAGGAAGTAAATCGTCAAGGATAGGATGTGGTTCGCTATCCGGTACTGTCTGCGCATTAAGTTTCCTATAGTCAACACATAAACGTATGTTGTTGTCCTTTTTCCGGACAATGACTAAAGGAGAAGAAAATGGAGATGTACTAGTCTCAATAATACCTAATGATATCATCTGTTCGAGTTCCTGAGATGTTTTACTCAGAAAATGTAGAGGTACAGAATAAGGATGAACACGAATTGGTGTATCATCGTTAAGAATAATATCGTGACTAATTACAGATGTGCAACCCGGTACATCCGTTAACACATCTGGGAAAGATTGTAGAAGATCAGCAACGCGTTGATGCTGTTGCGGTGTAACCGTAGAAGAAATGGTCACATCACACCAAGATTCAGTAGATTGGACAATAAGTACAGGTAAAGGCATCTGCACTTCAGGAAAAAGAAGATTCTTCCTCCTGTATAACAGATAGATTAGAATAATGACAAGTAGATACAGTATTGTCATCTAATTCATGAAAAATTGACTGTAAGTGTATAGGACGTGTATGAAATTGCTTGAGCATATTAATATGGAATATCTTTCTGTGTCCCTTGATATCTAAGACGTAATCAACGTCTGAAATTTTATCAGTAACCTTATAAGGACCAGTCCATGAGATCAATAACTTATTGTTATTGTGAGGGAGTAATACATAAGCCTCATCGCCTGGGAATAATTGGCGTAATCGTCTAGATCGATTTTGTATAGATCGAGCCTTAGCTTTTGCAGCCTCAGAAGAAGCTGTTGCCAATTGGCAAGACTCAATAATATTATTCCGAAGATTAATCACATACTCATAAGATGACTGAGTGTCCTGAGTCATCTCTGCATCAATTAATAAATCTTTTATCAGTCCCATAGGACCTCTCGGAGGGGCACCAAAAACTAACTCAAAGGGAGAGAAGCCAGTTTGTTCATGTGGCACCTCTCGGTAAGCAAACAGGACAGCTGGGAGTGCTCTGTCCCAGTCCTGAGGGTGTTTAACAGTAACCTTATGTAAAAGTTGCTTAAGCGTACGGTTAAGTCTTTCAACTGCACCGTTACTCATGGGATGATAAATACTACTCAAATTCCTATCAATGTTCCAGGTTTTCATTACCTCCTTCATGGTATCGGATATAAACTGCGACCCATGGTCAGATAATAATTTTCTAGGAAACCCTATTCTAGAAAAAATTAGATGTAATGCATCAGCTACATCTGTGGTAGTGGTTGTCTTCAATGGAATGGCTTCTGGCCATCGTGTGCATAAATCAATGCACGTGAGAACAAATCTATGTCCTCTCGCAGATGGTAGAAGTGGACCAATTATATCTATGGCCATCTTGTCAAAAGGTCGTACTGAGATATCGCAAGCCTGAATAGGCGCCGTGTGAAAAGCTCCACGTGCTTTCACTTCCTGGCATGTAGTACAAGAACGTACATACTGCGAAATATCCCGTGATACTCCTGGCCAAAAGAATGAAGACAATACTCGAAGTGTTCGAGTATATCCCATATGTCCTGCACACTGCGAGTCATGCGCGTGTTGAAGAATGTACCGTCTAAAAGCAGCCGGTACCATCACTGCAAATTGGTGCAAAGTCCCTAATTCCTCTTTAAAACTCATAAAAATTTAATCATATTCATCTACACTATTATTAATGAAGAAATTATAGCATTAATATTAAATTATAGAAGGATGAAATGAAGACAAACAATACAATGTGTTAACCAAGGATTACAGAACATTATTAACATACACCAAAGACATTTTCACAGTAAAAATGCATTTACAACTAAGTTGACTAGACCGGAAGTGAGAATTAAAGAATGAACTGAATAGATAATTAACCTGCGTACACAAAAATTAGTGACGTATACATGGACTCATTAACGGTTGTACAACAAAAATATAAACTGAAAGATAGTAAGGTCAGAAAAAACACGATAGATTACCAACATTGTTACAAAACTGAATAAAAATTAGAACCAAATACACTAGAATACCACAGTTATAACACGACTATACAACTAACATGCAAGGTGAATTAATGCAAGACCGAACGACACGATCACCGATATCCGACGCGTTCTTCGCGAAATGCTATTAATTCACGGCCTTAAGAAACATTCAGAATGAATATCGGCATCCTTAGAGCCACGTTATTCATTCCAAACCGCCGCCCATCCATACCCGCTACATGTAAAAGACAGAAACAATATTTAACATGGCTACGAAAATGAAGAACATGGCATTATCGGACAAATAGGATTAACTTATTGTAACCTTCAAATAAGTTACTTATCTTTTTGCCTCGATAGATTCATACAATGATTGCTTCGCCAACGGACAGTAGGACCTATATTTCATGCTCATGTTGATTGAATCTATTTTCCAATGTTCGATTAAGCGTTTATAGATAATCTTCTTCAAAGACCTTGAAAGGCGGCTGCCATCACTACAGCTGATTCATCCTGTTGTCAAGGGGGTGTGACGTCATCGGTGTAGATACAAGAGTCCATGAATTTATTTACAGTTCACACACAAGACATTCACGTAGGTATAGATTCATATATAGTCATTAGAAATTACATGCATAGTATTCATGTCCGTCCGTGTCAAAACAATATGTCAGAAGAACATCGTGGCTATATACGTGCGCTGTTGTAGTCAACAGCCAGAAATGAGCACATGAGTTCTTGACAGCTACAATTTGAATCATAATGCGATTTTCCTTCCATCATTTAGTTAATTTTATTAATCTCATACTTATATTAATAACCGAACTGACCCTGAGTTCTACATCGATTTATATATATATAATATAGGCTATATACTCAGCCTTTTTTCCTTGGAAGAAATACAAGACACGACCTTCTTGCTTGACGGATAGCGTAACAAGGGCCATGTAACCAAGTCACCCAGCGTGACCTTCCCAACGCGAATGCGTCATAATCTCCGCATATATTTCGCGTTCAGTATACCGTAAAATATCGACATATTCTATAAATGTTAATGACCCCTAACGTTGCGCATGGCTAAACCCCAGCAGACGCCGTCATTTAAAATAACACCGTAACAGTTGTCGATTCTGATCAACAATAACAAAAACCCAATAGATAGTATTTTTCGATTATTTCCTATCAAACGTAACTGCTCTAAGGAACCATAAAAACACAAATCAGACTTGCCTGTCAGAAGTATTAAAATGGAAAGCGGCTATAAATGTAAAAAACAGTGGAAGAACAGTGGATTCCAGTTCACTGCAAGACATATGGAAATGATAGACTTGCCAAAGAAAGAAAGAAGCAATATCCAGATTATGAGAAAATATCTCATAATGTATCAGAAATCATTGTAAATTGGCTGAAGATTATTTCAGTGTGTTGTAAATTATTTAATGTAACAAATAAGTTTGTTTTTAACATTGTATAAAGTGTAGACACAAATAAGTCTGACTTTAGCCAGATGACCCTTGGGTACAGCTCATGGGGTAGAAAGAGTTTAAGAACAAAAAAGGACAACATAATAAAAAAAATAATAACTTCAAAGACAATGGCATAGAGAACACTCAGAGTGAGATATGAAACAATCAGATATGAAACACTCAGAGTGAGATATAAAACATAGTGAGATATGAAACAGAGTGAGATATGAAACAATCAGAGTGAGATATGAAACACTCAGAGTGAGATATGAAACACTCAGAGTGAGATATGAAACACTCAGAGTGAGATATGTGACACTCAGAGTGAGATATGAAACACTCAGAGTGAGATATGAAACAATCAGAGTGAGATATGAAACACTCAGAGTGAGATATGAAACAATCAGAGTGAGATATGAAACAATCAGAGTGAGATATGAAACATTCAGAATGAGATATGAAACATTCAGAGTGAGATATAAAAGAAGTATACCGCAGCACTTTTTAGTAAGATGGGATTTAGATTGTTGATTCAGTGAGAGGAGCAGACTTATAGCTTTGTCTTCTTCAACCCATTTGAGGGAGAAACTGCATGGTGACAAGAGAAGCCTGAGACATAATACCAACTTTATGTGGTTATATGAGAGTGAACAAAGGAGAATTATAAGCATTTTAAACATTTTATTAACTCTTAGTATACGAGCGGCCTTCTAGAGAGGCCGATGATCGATCCCCGTCAATAGCAAAAATTTATAGCTGAATGCATGTTTCAAACCACTGATCAATTTAGTTACATGCATGATGTAGGGGTTTCATTTCTTCACATTTTGATATATAACACTTATGTTATCTTTATAAATAAATTATTTATTGCAAAATCTGTAATGGTAGTCATGAAAGGCAGCTCGTATACTAAGAGTTAAGATTCAGGAAAAGCATGGCACAGCATCTCAAGCATTTTAGGACCACTAAGTTTTTAACTAGAAGCGTCAGGAGTGAACATCACTATGTTAATTTTCATTGTCACAACCATACTGCCATCATCTCCATTTTATTTTTTTGGGAGTTCATGTGAATGTTTTCCTTAGGGAGCTTCATGAAAACTTCCAGTAATTTGTCAATTTCTTATAATAATTTTTTATGAATTTTTTGAACAGGGTATTGGGAACACTCCAAAACTCGAAGGAGTTCACAGATGCCTTTCAGTGTAAAGTGGGAAGTCGTATGAACCCAATAAGAAAATGTGTGCTGTGGTGATCACACTTATTTGCTAGAGTATTTTTCTTTTTATTTAAATTTTAAGACTTGAGATCAACAAGGGTATAAATTGATTGGTGTGTTATTTTTCGTTGATTAAAGTTAAGTTAAATCTATTATTATTGAATTTTCTGAAGCTGACCTTTGCGCTTTTACAAGATGGTCTTTGGTGTCTGGAGTGAAGAAATTTAACACATATCTGAAAAGTGGTAAATTTTCACGTTGCAGAAATATGGTGGGGGAAACATTTCTACCCACGACTGGAATAAGTGCAGAATAGGGCGTTT
The DNA here is from genome assembly GCA_024509875.1 of Oreohelix idahoensis. Lineage (NCBI taxonomy): Eukaryota > Metazoa > Mollusca > Gastropoda > Stylommatophora > Oreohelicidae > Oreohelix > Oreohelix idahoensis. The sequence goes on along the minus strand of JAMPIV010023214.1, from coordinate 159,196 downwards.
TAATTTTAATAAGAAAGAACATACATAATATCCATTCCTTGTCTTTGGTATAAAAGGTGCACAGCTGAATAGAGCATAAATTGAGCACTGAACAGTTAAAAAAAAAAAAAAAGCAAGGTTTGAAATATGTGGACATAGAAAATAGTTTGAAATATGTGGACATAGAAAATAGTTTGAAATATGTGGACATAGAAAATAGTGACTCAGATCTGAACACCGCAAGAAAAAAAACCACAAATATCTTTGAACAGCTTAATATGAGTAATCAATTTACTTTATGAAACAGTGATTGGGAAAAATAATATTTGACCACATCAAAAGATTGGATAACATTCTAAAAGGCAAAAAACGTGAAATGATGACAACAATAACAAGAGGATCAACATTATATCAGGAAAATGCAAAATAACAGCAATATAAATGAGAGTGCATCATCAAGAAACAGAACAACCAGTGTGTTGGAGTACATCACCAGAGACTAGACCAAGATCTTTAATGGCTAACCTTCATTGTGGCTGCAGCAATGCAATAGTGTCCAACATTTGGTGTAAAACTTTAAAACTGAAGCGCTGTGATAGAATTCAAGTTATTGTAAGGGAGAATCATTCCCCCCTGTATTTCCCAGGGGTCTCTGAGGAGGCAAAGAAAGAATAGGACTACAACTACCTCTGGCATGTCGTACGAGCTGACCAATATGGGGTTGTGCGGGGGGGGGGGGGGGGAGAGAGCAACCTCATCATATAAAAGAAATTGCTGCTGAAAATACCACAGCAAAGAGCACATGTGTGCTTGGATAAAGCCATCCTTCAAGGGGGACCAGCTGTAGCAGTGGCTTCATGTTCCAAAAGGAGTGAAAAAGGAAAAGCAGAAGACATTTGTGCTTTATTCACAGTTTTATTTGCAAGTTTGGTTACTGCAGCGTGGTATAAACAATGTTAACTTTTAAGGTTCTGAGTATGATGAATATTTTAGAAACCAGCAGTGACTGAGAAAAACCTTAGTACCTCGTATGAAAGGAACATATGCATTTCATATAATAAAACAAGTTATAATATTGCTGATTCTGTCCGACACAACTAGTCATGAATATCTTCCACACGAAGGCATATATATGTATTGTGTATCCAACATTTATTACATCGAACAAAGTTCATAAACTGAACATACCATAGATTTAGTGTGCATAGTAGTTCTGTGTATTTTCTGCAAGCAGGCCACAGTAAACTGGAACCAGGCTTTATTTCCAAACCATCAAGCAAAAAAAAGTGTAATTTTTAATTGTTTCATTTGTGTTCTTTCTCAGATGTATGATATACATATATCCCACTTCTCCTCATTAAATCCTAATGATATATAAAAGTTTGTGTTCATATTAATGATTGTAGCCCTGATGTATGCACATAATTCTCTGCATTGTTTTTTTGTGTTAGCACATCATACATGTAACGGCTTGAATTTTGATTAATTGTACTCCACTATATTTCCACTTTGTAACAGTCTTTCTTTTAAATTTCATTTATTTATTATAAATTGTATTTATATCTCGTTGTAAATTTTACTCAGGCATTAACAGTGACTGACAAAGTTTACGACAAAAGTGCAAAACTATCAAAGCATAAATTAAGTACGCATAAAAACATAAAATGGTCCTGAGATGGAACGATACAGATAGGGTTGCTAGGTATACTCTATTGAACGGTACTGAATTTTGAGACTTAAAATTTATACCCATAAGACATGAAATGGATCCTGTATTTCAAAGTTTTGAGCACAAACAGACTTTTTCAATTGTCGCTTGGGTTTTTGTGGTTAGTATTAACTCTTTCAGTCCCAAGCAAAAAAGTGGGTTTGGCCCAAGCAAAAATGGCCACCCCAGTGCATTTTTATTGTTGTTTGGAAATAATTTTTTTAAATGTTCATATGCATAAATAACTTTGTTGTTGTATATGAAACTGAAGGTAATTGGATGTACTTTACTCTTGTGCTACAAGTATAAAAGCTTTCATTGAATAATGATTAGTTATTCAAGGTAAAATGGAGGATATGCGCTTAAAAAAATCGCTTTAAAAATCTAAAATAAATATCTCAAAACAGAAACACGTTCACTCTTAAACACGTGCGGTATTTAAAAGAATGTATTTGCAGTCGGAAATGACTTTGTGGGTAGTTATAATTAGAAACAGTCTCAAACAGAGGCACATATACTAAAGGCTTTTTAAAGTCGATTGGGCCAAGCGCGTCTAACCCCTGAGCCTTTATAAAGTCGATTGGGACTTAAAGAGTTAATGAAGTCCAGGCAAACCGTAACAGTCTGGCAGGCAAATAAATTCAAAATCTTTAAATTTGATTGAGCTAATTTGGGAGGTGACGGTGATGAACTGGCTAATTAGCTGGTTAGTGGACAGTCATAGAATTTCCAGTTCAAGAAGAGAATTATGTCCTCTAATGCATGCATGTGATAAAAAAGAGTGAAATAGCCATTTCTAGTGACTGTAGTCTTTTAGAGTGTTTGAATCGTGTGTTGTGTCTGTGTGTTATAAACCAGATTCCGTCCAGTTTTCCACATTGCAAATTAGACCTATCCAGAAAGGACTTTCTATTCCTGTGTATTTAAGTAAGTTGACTATTATTAATTCTATGTTTTTAATTAATCGTAGAAACAAAACATATTTGATGTGATTAATGTAAACTGATTAATCTAGTCATGAAGCATAAGTATTCTCCCTCCAACCACCAGCCCCAGAGAATGCTCTCCTTTTGTCCTTTAATATGGAAACTCACATTTGAATTGTCCTCTTTATTCTAAAGGCTCAGATATTGGTTATCCCCTATTGCAATTTTGAAAACCTGGCAACCCTTTGTACAGGAAAAATAGAAATAGAAAAATTCCATGAAAACGGATAGAAGAACAATAAAGACAAAGAGTAGATATGTCTGAGAAGAACGTGAAATGAAGAGGAAAGACCCACACCTCAGTGTTCAACATTTGTTAGTGCCTCATGCAACAGAAAAAAATTCTAATTGTATATTACCATTTTACTGCAGTATATTTGTGCTTCATTTCATGTTATGAACAGAGTTCACACTGACAATTGTATCTCCTTTTACACTGAAGTGCCTCCACTTGTGCACATATGGTAACGGAGATAGGATACCTGGCCGATGAAGCAGTAGTTCCCAGGTGTCTCTGGAGAGACTAAGAAAGACTAGGACTAGTGCACGCTCAGGCATTGACGTACAAGGTGACAAATGTCAGGTGGCGCATGTGCTGCTGGAAACCTCATCATGTAGAACAAATTTCCACAGAAACCACCGCTGCCAGAGCATGTGAATGCTTGGTGCAGGCTTCCTGCAAGGGGACCAGCAGCAATGATGGCTCCATGCTCCGTTAGCAGTGCATAAGAAAATGATGATGATGAAATAACAGCAAAAAATGTAGTTTTTTTCTACATGTAGCAGAATGAAGATTTTAGGCTAATGAAAAACTAGTGCTCTTCGAAAGATCATTAGGAAAACGAAGGCCATAACATATACAATTATTATAGTTATGCACATTGGGCATATGTGTCATTATCAGTGCCTCTTAAATATTTTAATGTTATATTTTTATAATATTTTACTGCTGACAATTTTATAATTATATCACAAGAATATTTCATCAGTTACCCAGCAAAGGAACGCCAGTATTTGATTAGATAAAACAGACTTATGCACTTTTTTGTTTGAAGATGACCTGTAAAAACAACCTGAAAAGCTATAGTACAGTGGTCGTTAAATGATCATACTGTACAGGAAATGAAGAAACCTGAAACTGCAAAGTAAACATTAACAAACGATCTGGAAGTTATATTCCTTGAAATGATCATTCTGATGAAAACTGAAACTGGGCAGAAAGTTATATTCCTTGAAATGATCATTCTGATGAAAACTGAAACTGTACAGAAAGTTATATTCCTTGAAATGATCATTCTGATGAAAACTGAAACTGTACAGAAAGTTTTTTTTTTTTTTTTTTTTTCGTACGCCCGCTAATACTCGAGGCGAAATCTCAGGTTATTATTTTATGTCTAACCTGACATTGATTTTACGTGAGTATCCCTTTTTCTTGTACAGAGACAGGTGTCCCTCGCCATTCAGGCAAATGCTCTCCGATTTCGGAGGTACCCATTACAGCTGGGTCGGCTCAGGAGCCGCCAATCCCTGGTCGACGACACTCCTTCAAATGTTCTCGCCAGGTCTCGAGTTAATCCAGTCCAAATCCCGGTCGACGAAAAATCCTCAAATGCCGTCGAGCGGGTTTGATCCTGAATCACCCGGTCGCCAGAGCGGTGTTGTAACCACTACGCTAGCGCGGCTCCTACAGAAAGTTATATTCCTTGAAATGATCATTCTGATGAAAACTGAAAATGTACAGAAAGTTATATTCCTTGAATGTGAAATGATCATCCTAAAGAAAAAGATGACAAATTGCGATGTTTGTTTTTTTTAAGTCAGAAAAATGTGTCTTCTATCCCACGCCTGAGTATTCTCCTCACAGCTTGTTCCAAAGGTATTTATCTAGATCTTTCCATCAATTTCACATTGGTGATCTTGTCATACCATTTCAATACTCGTATTCTGTGTAAAAATACATTTGTGAATGTGTGCAATTTCTTGGTTGTCACTTTTGTTGTTCACCATGTTTCACCCCAATACAATACCTTGACATCTGAGTTGAAATTCTTACATATATGTTGGATTTATTTTTAGTTTCCAGCCTCGCTTACCTTCATATTCTTATTTTAATATCACTGTCTATGTTGCTGCAATAAGTCCCCATCTCACAGAGGTGTTTTTTGAGGTGCCATATAGTTATTGTCTGCTGCGTTTATTCTCATAATCTGTCTTTTCTGTATAGGTTTTCAGGTTCAACTGCTGTGATCTTAATGTTAAGAATTCTCATTCTGTCTTACATCTGGCTTCAATTTTGGAATAGAAGAGCAGTGTCATCGGCAAATCTAGATTATCAGGTTATTTTGTCAGAGACCACTGCATTTTATTTCTAGTGTAGTTGTTTCCATAAACAATTTATAACTGATAAAATGAGATATAGTGACAAAAGGAGCTAATGCTGCACCTAAGTTCTTATCTTAAAGAGTTCTGCAAGTTATCATTTATGAAAAACTGCATTATGTGTCTACCTGATTAGGTAAATTAGGTAATTTATAGGGAACTCCATAGTGCCTTATCGATTTCCAAAGGGGTTCTCTGTATTAACTGTCATAGTCCATAAATCCAATGTAAAGTGGTGAATTCAGTGCAAGTTCTGTTTTACAAATATTTGCATTGTGGCTATTTAGTCTGCAAAGAATGTTTTTGCAGATCCACCACATTCTACTGCCAGTTGTCTATGGCCTCTTTCAGTCTCAAGAATGATCTTGTGCAATATAATATTTTTTTCAGCACTGTAAGTAACATTATTCTTTAATTTGATGCATTCCTGTCAATCTCCTTTCACTGGGAAATTGACCAGATATCCATCCTTCCAATCTGCTGCTATTTCAGTTTCTTCTCTCTCCCAGGCTTGACTAAGTAATTTGTATATTATAGAGATGTCTGTCTGCTTTGTAGCCTCCACTGGAATGCCATCTGGGTCAGCAGCTTTCACATCTTGTACACAATAAAGGCTTTCTTTTCTTCCTTATTATACCGTGTAAAAGATCCCTCATATTTATTATCTGATTCAGTACGTAATTATTTTCAGCTCTGGACGGAATTATTTTAAAGCCCCAAAAATTTACACATACATAATTTACGTGTACTGGCAATGTGTGTCTAATCATGAGTTAAGTATAACATAGTATATATCAAATTAAAGTACATTGGATGAACAATATAAATCCATATGCCTTTCTAGCTAATTTTATGTTATGTTTATGTTATAACAGATAACATGTACATGGAAAAAAAGATATCTTGAAATTTTGAACAAAAATCTTCGACTTATGTAAGGCTTGTAACATAAATTGTTATCACAATACAGTTTCACTGCTCTCTTTGAACAGGTAATCCATTTAGAAACACAGAAAAAGTAAGAAAGTTATGGTTGATCACACAGTTTGTTCACTGTTCACATATTAGTAACATATCCTGTGTTTCCGGCCATTATGGCGATACGACAAAACACGATTAAAGATGAAGATAAACATGAAAAATTCCCTTCAAACGCAAATAAAAGACGTTGAAGCTTGTTGAAATTTGCCCAGTTTTGTGTTTACTTCCGTTCGAGATAAATTCCGGGCAGTATAAAATATCAGAATGGAAAGAAACAAGGAAATAAATCAGCGTCTTTTAAAAGATCTTGCGGATACAGCGGTCGGCCATTGCGTCTTTTAAAAGATCTTGCGTACGGAATCAGTTAAGCTGCAGCTTCCTCTTCCTCACTTGCCAGCTCATCAATGTATTTCCTGTTGTCTTTGTTTTCATTCCTTCTACGTATATTTTATGAGGCTTGGCTCTAGAACCTCTGCTTCAGTGTTCAAGGTCTGAAAAAAATTGGTGTGCAGATTTTAAGAAGTGAACAACTGGTTCACTGCAAGGATCATGGCTGTTGAGGTAAGTGCAAGAGGTCTAGTGGCTGCCTTAGTGTATGATCTACTGAAACTGTTGGGTTTGAAAGGACAGTCAAGAACAAGGGCACTTAAGAGGCTCAGTGAAACTGCGGAAAGGGCATCATGCTGGCTGTGGAATTCGGGAAAGTAATTTATTTTCAACATAGGGGTTACTTTCACAATTGCCTCCAGCTGGCAGAAAACAGGAGTGAAGTTGAAAGCTGCATGAAGGTGGAGTGGGTTCAATTCTCTGAACAAGACAACAGGATGCTGACACTTGGGAGTCAAGACCCAAGGGGGCCCTCCCTGGGCCGAAACACTTGATCGATAGAGGGGGGGGGGGGGGGGGGGGGGGGGGGGAAACTTCTTCTGATGACCAGATTGCCTCCTGTTGTATCACTCTGTAAAGAGTTTCCTATCATAGTCACACCCTTAAAATAATTAGATAAATCTTTTTTTTCAAAATGGTGGTTTGAGCTGAATTTTTCAGATAAATCTTTTCTTCAAAATGGTCATTTGAGCTGAATTTGTCACTCTAGGTACACTTGCATAGATTTTGTTACAATCTATGAGCATAGAACTAGAAAGTTAGATTGTTTTTTTTATAGAGGGAAATATATTATGATAAAGTTTTTACACGGGATTTTTGATCGAAATGAAAACAAAAAGTATATGAATTGAATGATAATGTCAGTACCGGCATGTGTTCATTTTCAAGGCAGAATCTCAATGGGTGATGTAGTTACTTAAGATTAAATTGTGATATTTATCATTGCTTTAAATAAATATCCTAAATATAGTATGTACAATCTAACAAAAAAGTCTGGTTAAAAACTCAAGATTTTGTGTAGTTTGTTTCAAGTGAGTAGATGTGTTTCTTACACAGTGGTGCATGGTGATAAATTAACAATTGAATTAAAGGTAAAAAGATAGTCCCATTGCAGATACTGCCGTAGGGAAGGCAGTGTTAAAGACTTCACCATACTAGTTCCAGTATCGAGAGGTGGGGGTGACCAGTTCCCTTCCTCGCTGCCTTTTCCTTCCCTAACTCAAAGAGCAGTCAGGCACCCATTTACAGCTGGGTAGATGGGAGCGTGTCGGTACCATGATTCAAACCTGGCACCTTTGCCGCAAGAGACCAGCGCTCTAACCACTCTGTCAATTACAATTAAATATACGTACCAGTATTTACCCAAAAGCCCAGTATAGTAGGTCCTGCAGGTCTCTAAGGAAGCAAAGAAAAAATAGGACTATTGCTCCCTCAGGGATATCACGTGAGACAATTAATATAAGGTTATGCATGAGTCTGGCAACCTCAGGATGTAAAACAATCAATCAATACCCTTTAGCTCCCCGAGGAGCATAGCCTTCAACAAACACATGCCAAGTCTTCCTGTCCAGTGCCATCCGCTCAAGTTCTTTCCCTCATCATTTTCACCTCTGTATCCAGTTGTCTTCTCCATGTGTTTTTTGGTCTACCTCTGCCTCTCTTTCCATAACTAAGGACTGCCTTGTAATGCTATCAACAGGTTTCCTCAATGTGTGTCCTATCCATCGCCAGTGTCTTCTCAACTCGTTCCACTGGCACTTGTCTGGTTCTTGTCATCAATTCCACATTTGTGACTTTGTCATACCATTTCAGTCCTTCTATTCTACGCAAGCACCCGTTTATAAAAGTCTGTAGTGTTATGGTTGTTATTTTTGTTGTTCTCCATGTTTCAGAGCCATACAATAGGACTGACTTGACATTTGAGTTGAAGATTCTTATTTTCGTGTTGGACTTGATTTCTCTTGTTCTCCATGTTTCCCAGTGCAAAGAAAGCTCCTTTTGCTTTTTGTATTCTTATTTTGATATCATTATCTGTCCTTCCAACTCTGTCTATATTACTGCCAAGATATGTGTACGATTCTACATCCTTTAGTGGTGTCTCTTCAAGTTCAACCTTGATATCATTTCTTGCATTTATTCTCATAATCTTTGTCTTTTCCCTGTGTATTTTCAGGCCCACTTGTTGTGACCTCTGTAGACTAAGCTCCATGCTCCATAGGAAACAAAAATGAAAATTATCATGATTTACCCGTAACTTATACTGTCCAAAAAAAGAAACGCAACATTATTGCAGTGGTAATGGACCCTAAATTTCAAACTTGTACCAAAATTTTATTTTACGGAATTAATGTTTCAATCTTGGCATGAAGAAACTTTCAGACATTAACAATGACATGATGTTCAATAAATTTGGTTTGGACTTTTATTTTTTGCGACTGAGGCCTCCGTTTCAGTAAGGTGTACGGCCTCCTCTGGCCTCTATCAGAGAACGACATCTCCTTGATATGGATCCGATTAGCCGTTGGATCTGTTGTTGTGTGATGGCTGCCCACTCTTCCCGCAGTGCAAGAGACAACTGTCGGAGATTGGCTGGAGCCACGTCTCGCTGGCGGAGTCGTCTGTCGAGTTCATCCCATAAGTGTTCTATGAGGTTCATGTCTGATGACATGGCTGGCCACGGAATGGTCTGGACGTTGTTGTCAGCGAGGAACTGGGTGGTGAGTTGTGCCACATGAGGTCGAGCGTTATCCTGCTCAAAAAATCGACCCTCGTGCAGCCAGAAGTGGAAGGACGTGAGGACGAAGAATTTCAGCGACGTATCGTTGGGCATTCAGGCGTCCTTCAATTTGCACCAGGTCACTTCTTCCCATGAAGTTGATCGCCCCCCACACCAGTACACCTCCACCACCATTTGGAGGAGCCTCATCAACGCTGTTCTGGGCGTAGCGCTCATGGACTCTGTGGTAAACTCTTCTCCGTCTATCGTGTCGCTGGAGCACAACAAATGATTCATCACTAAACCAAACCCGTCTCCAGTCATTCCCAACGGTCCATTGACGATGCTGGTTTGCCCACTGCAGTCGGTTCTGGCGATGCCGGTCCGTAAGAACAGGACCTCTGTAGGGTCTTCTAGCCCAAAGACCAGAGTCGTGCAGCCGGTTCCTGACCGTTTGATATGAATTTCGACGAGCTGCTGACATTGACTGGACTGTGGAGGACGCAGATGCAAGTCAATTCCTGAGGTGACGCAGCCGTATGAAGCGGTCTTCTGCAGGAGTTGTGACTCTGGGTCTTCCACTGCGCGGCCGGTCTGCCACTGAGCCAGTTTCTTGAAATCGCCTGCAAAGGCGACTAATGGTGCTTCTAACCACATTAAATTGTCTGGCCACTACACTTTGTGACTGTCCAGTCTGTAAACGTCCAATGATGATGAGTCGTTGTTCTGTAGTGAGATGAGCCATTCTTGCGCATTGAATTTTCAACTGAATTTATTCGAGGAGCGTCAATCTTTTATAGGCATTCAATAATATGGCCAGAGCGTTTTGTGTTCAGTAAGTTTCACGGAATTCTCATGAACCTGTCACGAGTTATTGTCAAAAATGTTGTTTTGACCTTGACCTCTTTCATGACCTCACGAATCATGAGGTGAGTACAATTCAGGTAACCACGAGAAGTTAATGACCAGGTGGACACAGTCGATAGGTTGACTGATGTCCAATCAGCGAATATCTTTTATAAAAGTAACACCAAAAAAGTTGCGTTTCTTTTTTTGAACAGTATATATGCTTTCTGGGGAAAGAAAGAGAAGGAAGGTAGTCACGGGAAATAGCAGGATGATTATCGCTGTATTTGGTAGAATGTATGTAAAAATGCTGGCATTTGGCATCAAACGTAAAACCAGCAGGGATGGACGTATGAGAGGATGCATTCGGCGTGTATACAACCAGTGTGCAACAGGAACAATTAGAATTCATACCCTTTGACATTTGCTGAGGGAGACTGCGCACCTATGGGTTTGCTCGGAGTGCAATGACGTTGATTCTGATGAAGAATAACAATGTAAAAAATACTACAGACTGCTAAAAAGAGTAATGAGGATGTCCTGAAAGAGGCCACTGCACAAAAGCAAGCTTATTTCTCACGTTAGAAGGAAGTAATTCACTTTCTTTAGGCATGCTACAAAAAGAAGAAAGCTGGTACAGATCATGACAGCAGGAAAAGGTTCAACCACAGGACGACATAGGGAGAAGATACTAGACAGTTTGACATCGTGGTATGAAAGAAGTCAACAAAACTGACAAATAGTAATGGAGACAGGAAGTTGTGAAGAGACACAATTGCCTACATCGCCGGACATGAAGAAGAATGGTAGAATGAAATATGTTACCAGCCCCATGTGTCTGGCTCTGGAGACAGTCCTGGAGAAAATTAAAATTTCCACACTATGTACTTGTCAGCAATCTTGTGAGGGACCAGTTGGGGGGAAAAAAAAACTTGCCAATGCTTTCCTTTAAAACATTTTTTTTTAAGGCTGAAGGTTGAAGATAGACCTAACACATGCCTTTATAGAGACAGGTCGTTTAAGAAGCAGTGACATTTATTGCATGAGGTCACTGATCTCTGCATCAAAAGGGAGCCAAGGGTAGCAACTGACCGATAGTCTATTTATATACAGAAAACAAAAAGAGAAGTCATAGCCAATGAGACCTATAATGAACAAATACAGAGTGAAAAGATAAACGAACATTGTTGAGGTCCCATGATGGAACCACAATGTGATACAAGAATATGATGGTTTGGACACAGTGAAACTGATCAAGCAGGGGTACAGGAGTGTTAACAAGAGAATCATCATTGGAAAGCTTGTCTCTTTTTATTTCCTACAATCTCTGATTAATTTGAATCAGATAGATGTATTTTCATTTTCCTCCCATGACATGTGGGCAGTATATAATGGTATCTCTCTTCAACCCTTTGAAATAAAGTTCGTTTTATTCATTCATTCCTTTCTTTTCTGAAAACTAGCAAGTTGGCCTGTTATCAGATTTTCTCTTTTCTTGACACATCGTGGAAATGTTGAGTTTCTGAATTTTTCATGTTAATTAATTTATGGCTTTCTTATGTCTCTCTGGGGACTTCCTTGTTTGATTTTCTTCTTGTTAAGTACATTCATTGAATACATCTAAAGCAAAGCCACCCCTAAAGCACGACTAACAGGGAAATCTGCATTTACCAAATTTAATAGGTAAAGTTTGTGGAAAAAAGTTATTGCATGATATGAACTTGCCACAACTCTTCTTATATATAGGATGATTTAAAAGCCAGAATGTCAAAAACGTAAAAATAAAAGAGAATTAACTGCTGTTTTATTCCACAAAATGCTATGCCACATTCACGTGTTCTGGCTTTTTCAACACATGACCTTATAGCGGGTAGCAGTTTTTGCTCTCTCTTGTAACATCAGTTTATTGGTTATTTTAGAATTTTTTTTTAATTCTGAAAATTTACAATAAAAAAAAAACGTATTAGTCCATTGCCAAATGGCAGTTATTGCCCCTTGTTTTGACATTTCTTTGATTATGAGTGAGGATATGAAAACCAAAAAAACAGAGAATGACTTGTCAATCGGCATGTAGATATGGATTAACTTTTGTAATAACTACACACACTGGTTTGGCCATGTCCGCCATATGGAAGATGGCAGCATCCTGAAAGATATCTTCTACAGGCAACTGCCAGATTGAAAAAGAACTTGGGTGACCGCAGCTGAGATTCAAATATGTGTGCAAGAGAGACATGAGGCACTGGACATAAATCCAGCAACCTGGGAGGATGAAGCTGCCGATCGCACCAAGTGGCGATGCTATTTACAGCAACACCTCAGAAAAGAAACTCACATAACAAGAAGAAGAGGAGAAAACGTCGAAAGGAGCACCAGGAAAATAAGCAGCTGAGGGCTGTCACCTCAGGGGCGCATTCCAATAGTCAGTTATGACTGAAGGGGCTATTATTATTAATATTATAAAATTTTAAAAATAAAATCCTGGAAATCCTTGAAAAATAAGTGTTTACAAAAAAGTAACTGATACATATAAACTGGCATTTTCAGTCTTCCTTCTGCTGCTTGGAATTTTACATAGGTATTATTTCCAGGACGACCCAAAGTTGGCTGAGAGACAATGTTAGACAATTCAAGGACGAGACTGAGGCCACGAGAACCCACAGCCGATCAGGATTCTCTCTGGCAAACCTTCTACATGTTGGCTGAGAGACAATGTTAGACAATTCCTGAAGGACCGAGGACTAGATTGGAACCAGGCCACGAGAAACACAGCCGATAGGATTCTCTCTGGCAAACCTCTACACCCCAAGGTAGAAGAGGAACAGCTAAGTAAGTAAATAAGTTTTTTTTCCAGGCCTATTTAACCTACAGTTTCTAAAATAACACTTTATTTTTTAGTCATGCCAGACAGAGGAGACGGGCCCCATGTTGATATATGCAGCTTACTGTTTCACAAATGTTTATCATTCACTACCAATCTTTGTAAAACAAAAGGTCCGCTTAAAACATCTGAAATTAAAATAGAATAACCTCCTTGATAAACTGATACTTGGGGGGTTGAATAAGAAAATGCTATAATAATCTAAACAATTAACTCACAAACTGATATTGAGAATCATCAAACTCTATATATGTTCTTCATTATTGTATGGTATAGAAACATGGACAACGAAGAAGCAATTGGAAGAGAGAACTGAGATCTTTGAGATGTGGAGATATATATATCCTTCACATACCTAGGATGCATAGTAACACCAGATGGCGGGGCAAGCAAAGACATCAACAACAGAATGAACAAAGCAAGAACAGCCCTTTTAGCCTAAACAACATCTGGAAGTCCTCTCAATACAACACAAGCACAAAATTAAGATTATATCAGAGCTCTGTGCTTCTCTACGGTGCGGAAAGCTGGAGAGTTACAGAAAAGGAAATGTCGAAATTGTCCTCTTTTCACACAACATGCCTAAGAAAAATTCACAGAATCTTTTGGCCGAATACCATCACCAACCAAGATCTGCTTACTCGGAGCAAGCAAGAGGACATGCACACCATCATAGCTGGCAGACGCTGGAGCTGGGTTGGCCATGTCCTCAGAAGAGATCCTGATGCCATCACAAGAACAGCTATGCTTTGGACCCCTGAAGGAAAACGAAAGAGAGGCCGACCAAAACAACTTGGTGGAGGACTGTGGAGGCTGAGATGCAAAGAATGAACCAGAGTTGGGGCACGGTACGAAGGATGGCCACCGACCGAGCAAAGTGGAATAAATTTGTTGTTGCCCTACAAGATGCCACTAGGCGTGATGGCCACTGACTGCTTTGACGGTCGGCGGCTAAGGATCAAAGAAGAAGATATATATAAAGGAATTGGCTGACACATGGAAAGAAAAGAAAACAAATAAAGAGGTCATAGAAAACCTAGGAATGAATAGAGAATTAATGAAATAGATCAAAATTAGATTAATCATTTTGGCTGTGTAAAAAGACCATAACAGAAGACAAACTAGCAAAAGGAAGACAGCACTATAATTGTGAAGATAACATCAAGAGATGGACAGGAAAGAGTCAAACAGAATACACCATTAAGACATGAGTCGGCGGAAATCCATTTCAGTTGACCTTCGACGTGGAGATGGGAGACAGAGATGATGATGATGCATTAAAGCAGGATTCGAGAACATATCAGTCACATTTGTGTGAAGTAAATATTACCATCAATTTTACTGAAGCAACCTGGCCTTGAATCGGAAATTTTCTAGTGGCTGTCAATCAGTCACTGATCTGAATACCAAAGCAGCTATTTTTGCAGATAACATTATTTACATATATAAATGCACTCAATATAACATTCAAGACAGAGTATGAAACACATTACAAACAGAATCAATGTAGGTCAACAAAACTAAAGCCTCCAGCTTGCTCAAGCAAATCAAGGAATAGTTTGAAAGCATGACTGAGAATTTAAACATGATGTAAATGAGCAAATTCTGTGGCTTCTATACTGAGATTTCTGATCACACATCTGTAGCCTCAGTGGGAACAAAAGCAGAATATAGCATACTCAGTTCAACTAACTGCTACCAGTGTTAAATGTGGCCACTGTACAAATCATGTAAAATGAGAATCATACATGAAAGATTTAGATACCTGAGAAATTTAAGAATGAAAGTGAAGACAGAAAGCAGGTGGAAACATCCTGCAACGGCAGCCAATACAGAAAACAAAACTGAGGTCCACTCAGTTCAGTGCAAAACAACTGTTATCACAAGCGCCTTCAGTAGTAAAAATCCAGTATCGCGCAAAAATAATCAGAAAGCCTCCACTCGGGGGTTGTTTCTCATTTAAAAAATTATTTATGCAAAAGCATATTCAAAATCTACAACAGCATCGTTTTTTCCAACGTTGTCCTCTTTTAACTCTTTCTACTTCACATGGCTTATGGCATGCCACGAAATTTAACATTATTCTTCCATAGACTGCCTGGTATGACCACTTGGATATCCCAATGTCAATATTTTATACAACATAAAAGAAGCTTACTTGCTCCTTAAAATACTTGCTACACTTCACAATATCTTTTAGACAATGTCCAACAATTTTACACAATTCAGAGCTATTTTCACATAAATAATTTGTTATAGAAAGTGCATAGGACAGAAGGAGTTAATTTGTGTTCAGCAAACGGTTCATGTATGCCATGAAATAAGTGTGTGCACAATTCCAGTAAGTCTTGCTAAATGTCAAGACTAACTTGTGAATTGGTCTTGCACAAACTATGTGAAAGCCTATTCTCTATAAATTAAAACTTAGAATCATCAAGTGTTATACGAGGGGTGTTCAGAAAGTAATGCACCACATCATTTTTCTCAGGAGCTGTTTATTCAAAAAGCATGAAATTTATAAACAATATACATGGATATGTCATGTAAACATCGGTATTATTCAACATAATCCCCATCAACTTGTACGGCTTTATGCCAGCGCGAAACAAGTGCATGTATTCCTATACCGTACCAGATTTTGTCTTGATCATGTAGCCATTTCTTCGCTGCATGAATCACTCCTTCATCATCTTCAAACCTTGTCCCATGGAGTGCATCTTTAAGTGGACCAAATAGATGAAAATCAGAGGGTGCCAAATCGGGACTATAGGGTGGATGGAGTAGTACAGTCCAACCCAATTTGGTGATTGCTTCCCGTGTTGCCAGACTTGTGTGAGGTCGCGCATTGTCGTGAAGGAGAAGCAGGTCTGCTGGATTCTTGTGCGGCCGAACTCCTGCGAAAACGTTGAGTTTTTTCAATGTCTTAATGTAAGCTTGCGAATTGATTGTCTCTCCTCTTGGCATAACGTCCACAAGAATCACACCTTCAATGTCCCAAAAGATAGTGATCATGACCTTTCCAGCTGAAGGAATTGTCTTGAATTTCTTTCTTCGTGGTGATTGCGGATGATGCCACTCCATTGACTGTCTTTTTGTCTCAGGTTCAAAATGATGTGCCCAGGTTTCGTCACCTGTAACGATCTTAGCCAAAAAGTTCTCTCCATCAGCATTGAAACGCTCCAACAATTCAGAAGAAATTGCTTTCCTTTGCAATCGGTGGTCATTTGTGAGGCTTCGAGGAACCCATCTTGCGCAAACCTTAGAAAATCCGAGAGTTTTTATAACTGCATTTGCACTACCAATGCTGACTGACAGCTGTAAGGCCAATTGTTGAGTAGTGATTCGCCTATCAGTAAGAATAATGCCCTCAGCGCATTTCAACATTTCTGTGTTGGTGGCTGTGGCAGGATGTCCACAGCGCGGCCGATCAAGCAGCTCCGTATCTCCACTTCCTGATTCTTTGAACACAGCGACTGACTGTACTCCCGTCGACTGCAAAACTTCCATACACATCACATAGACGCTTGTGAATGTTCACAACAGTTTCCTTCTCTGCAACGAGAAATTCTATCATAATTCGCTGCTTATAACGCAAGTTGCTAACACGCTCCATTTCAACGTTTTAAGGCAGCCGTATTATTTGGCCGGTTGCAGTGCAATTTGGTGCACACAATTGGCACATGCCATATTTGAAGTGTGCAAAATTTCATGCTTCTATCTTCATTATTAGCTGAGAAAAACGATGTGGTGCATTACTTTCTGAACGCCCCTCGTATATATATATTCATCATTACTGTATGGTGTAGAAACATGGACAATGCACAAGCAATTGGAAGAAATAATTTTCTCTGAATCTGACATCTCAGACATACTAACACATAAATTTAAAATAAATTTTTATATTTTTTTCACCATGGATGGCTATAGCATGAATGGAAAACATCCATGGAAGCCTCGATCTTCAGGAACTGATGTGGATCTACTTTCCTGGTCATGCAGGGGTATATAGCAATGAGAGAGCTGATAGACCAACTTCAAGAGCACCCATAGTGGGGACACCGGAAATGAATGAGGGAGAGATAACTCAATTAATGACCACATGTTAGAGAACGACACTGCAATCAATGATCTAACAATGCTAAGATTGTTGGAATTTAGCATAAAATGTAAGACCAGCAGGGATGGACGTAGAATGGATGCATCTGGTGTGTATACAACAAATGCACTGAAGGAACAATTAGCACTCATACCCTATGACATTTGCCGAGGGAGACTGAGCACCTATGAGTTTGCAAGGAGTGTAATGATGTAGATTCTAATCAACAATAAACATTTTTTACCAACACTAAGGTCTTTGAAAGATGTTTTATGTTACAGGCCATATATTGACATCTCAAAATGTTGACATGTACGTACTGTGTGACATTTCATCTCTTGTTCAATCACTCACATACAAATACATACACACGAACACTAAAGTATATTTCCCATTTCGTGGTCTTTATTCAAGCATTCATTTCAACAGCTCATTCTTGTCTACACTGAAAACAGCTGTGAGATGAACCTTTTATAACAGCAACAGATCATTATTTGCATGTTCACACTGTAATCACAGCAGGCAAAGTTGTAGAATGAACTGAACACACGAGTACAAATCTTAGCATCAAGGTAATCACAATTATTTATTCATCATATATCAGACCTTACATATGCTATAAGCTGAGGAAAAACGATACAAAACTACCATAAATATGCCATGGATATTGATCTGGCAATGGTAACCTAAGTTACTAGGTTTTAACTCTGCCTAATCTAAGTAGTCAATCGTCCGATTACAGAGTGGTTAGAGCGCTAGTCTCTTGTGGCAACAGTGCCAGGTTTGAATCACGGTACCAACACACTGAAGTCTACCCAGTTGTAAATGGGTACCTGACTTTGAGTTTAGGGAAGGAAAAGACAGCAAGGAAGGGAACTGTCACCCCCACCTCTCGATGCTGAACCTAGTATGGTGAAGTCTCTAACACTTCACTCCCCTACGGCAGTATCTGCTATGGGACTAGCTTTTTTAATCTAAGTAATTCGTGCAGTTCCTGCAGGTCATTTAGCATACATAGAAAGTATAGGATTACTCACCTTCAGGCATGTCATAAAAGATGACTAACATAAGGCTGTGCCTGGGGCGGACACTCTTATCATGTAAAATAAATTGCCACTGGCTCAAAAGCCGGGGTAGCGCAGTGGTTAGTGCACTGGCTTCCTAGCTCGGTGGTCCATGGTTCGATCCCCAGTTGAGGTGGGATTTTTTTAGACCGCAAATGGCTCTGGGGTCGACCCAGCCTCATGAATTGGGTACAAGAACAACTCTGGGAAGGTTAAGGCGGCCGGCGTGATGCTGACCACATCACCCCTCGTGTGCTGATGGTCAAGAAAATATGGGCCTAACACTGTAGTCCCAATATGCCTCAATGGGCATGTAACGGGATCCAAAAGCAGATGAACACTTTGGTGCAGGCTTCCTGCACAAGATGACCAGCTGCAGTGGTTGTTCCACGCCCAAAAAAACTTAGCAATGAAAGTAAAGGTACAAATATCTACATGGCAATGCTATACTCAAACTGAACCAACAGTGTTCTATGAATATGAAACCTACATGGTGAGCAAATATTCGGACAGATAAACTAAATTTAGAGACAAATAATAACAGTTATTTCTGGTATGAATAAAAGAGGTTGAGAAGTATCGATAGAAATGCTTGAATAAAGTGGCCACATGGCATTGGATTGAAAAAAAAAATGTGGAGACAGAGTGGTAAATTTCAAAGTCTATTATTTGTATATCCATTGTGAGCAGCCATATTTTTAAAAACAAATTTGCTGTAAAGTATCTTCCTACGAGTCTTCCGTGAAACACAAAAGGTGTAGAATTACTCCACCTTCATGTATGTCGTAAAAGGCGATACATAAGAAATGTATCTGTTTGTGGATAAACAAGTCTGAATTTGTAATTTCTGACACAACATTTTTAATTATGGAATTTTGGCATCCTGTTTACTGCACACGTGAGACATTATTTTTTCATCACTCAAATATGGGAACTATTATTTAGAAAATTTTTTCAAACTACAGAAATCCAGTATGACAAGGCAAATTTAGGATAATACAGCATGTTTAGGGTAGAGTGGAGAAGGGGGAAAGAGAGTAGCATTAGCCAGTAACTTTTATTTCCTAAGAGGGCACTGGATTGGAAAAAGGTTAAGAAAAGCTGTATTATATGAAAAGAAATGATGATGATAAAGAAAGCAGAATGGTTCATATTTTTCTCATCCGACAAGGAAGACTACAAAATTCTGCTGGAAGGAAAAATTAAGAGCAGTGGAAGAAGATGAAAACTGCATATACTCTACTATGAGGGTTGAAACTTTTGTAATGCAAAACCCTTGTTGGCCACTCTTAAGAGACAAGAACAATATCATGATGATTACTATTCATACGAGGGGCGGTCGAAAAGTTTTGCACTTTAGTATGAAGGAGTCAAGGCACGTACCTGGAAATTGGTGTGAACTTTAGTCCTTCTCTATGTATTCACCCCTCAAGGCAATGCACTTCTCCCATCTCTTCTTCACCTTCCTGATGCCCTGATTGTAGAACTCCTCCGTCTGGGCCCGGAACCTTGTCTCCAGTTCAGTAATCAAGTCCTGGTCATTAGAAAAACGATGTCCACGAAGCGGATTCTTCATGTTTGGAAACAGGAAGAAGTCACTCGGTGCCAAGTCTGGTGAGAATGCTGGATTGGACATGATTTCATACCCGCACTGCTAGGCAAGGACGATGGAGCCATGAGCTGCATGAGCCGGCGCATTTTGTCCATGACACCGCTTCATACACATTTGAACCAGTTTCCCGCCAATTTCTCTTTCACACGGCACCCCGCGCGCGCGGGAAATGTAAACCAATAGTGTGTCTTTACAATGATACACAGCAATCCCGCCTGTCTTTACGCTTTCTTAGTAAAGTGCAAAACTTTTCGACCGCCCCTCGTACATGAGAGGAACATGAGAAAATGAAAAGTTCATTTAATTTAAAACATTGTAATACAGATTACAAAGGTCTTAGTTTAAAAAAAAAAAAATATCAAGAGTAAAAAATATCAAGTACGTGTCTTCTTGTAACACTTGATGCCAGGTGACACAGGCCTTGAAAACATCATCCTGAACTATTTTTAGTGCATAAATCTTCATAATTTGCAGGTGCCCAAAAATGTCTTATGCAGTTAAAACTACCAATAAGTAAATCAGCATGTACTTGCAGCCGTTAGACCATTTTTCAAATACATGCATCATATATTTTAAGCATAGCTGATTTTTGTGCACCTGTTAATTATTATGATTTCAATCATTATTATGATCGTGACAGCAGAGGTATAAATTACTCCATGGCTATTGATCTAGAAATGGTGACCTAGGATCCTAGCTTTTAACTATACCTAATCTAAACAATTATTTTAGTTCCCACGGGTCTTCTAGAAAACACAAATGGTACAGGATTACTCCGCCTTCATTTAAGTTGTTAAAAAGTGACTAACATAAGGTTGTGCATGGGGCTGGCAACCTCATGTAAAAAAACTGCTTCAGAAACCACTGGTTCAAAAGCACAAGAACACTTTGGTGCAGGCTTCATGCAAGAAGACCAGCTGCTGTGGTGGCTGAATGCTCCACAGGGAGCAAAAAGAGACATGATGATGATGAATCCAAGTCAAATCCGGCATTTGCCTTCTAGTTAGTGGACTGTCCCGTTTTTATTACCAACTCGATAATTCAGACCATTCTTCTCTTCTGGTGCTGTGTTACTGTTCGTGTTGCTCTGATACTGTACCCTGGTGGGATGATCTGAAAAGGAAAATATGTACTACCGTAACACAAACAGGTGCAATGCAGATCTCTGGCTACATTAATCAAAACTGGAAAACTTGAACCAGTGGTTCTAATGATGTCATACTCCCCCCTGGTCTCCTGGGTAGTGAGATCGGATGCCTAAATAGGAGGTCCTGTGTGCCAGTTGCGCATGTTAAAAATCCCATGGCAGTTGGAAATCGTAAAGAGTAGGCCTTTCAGGCGGCTGCCCTGGCAAAATTTAAAAATTATAAACCTACCCACCACAAAAATATTTATAGAATGTGTGATTCCTATATATACACTGTGATTCTCACCGGTGCTACAGAGTTCGTGCACTGTGCTGACAACCTCCTTGCGTGATCTAAGGGAGTAGATCGGAGCACTGATGCAGTAATCCATGAGCAATGGAGATAGTCCTTCAAAGCAAACCAAACCAAACCTGGAAAATATTTTGCAGTTACAACAATTATGTGGGTGACAAATGGAAGTCATTAATGCATGATGAGCATTTCCAATAAAATCCCACTTCATGAATTGTGCTCTTGACGCCAAAAATTAATCAGCATGAACAACTTACGAGCACATCAAGTACGGACTGGCACGTCATCACATTTCTTTAAAATGTTTTGTCACCCCCTTGATCCATCTCCTACTGGGCCATGGTCCATTTTTTCTGGTACACATTCTGATTCATCAAGATGCATCCATGTCAAATCATTGTATTTTGTGTCTTTTAATGTGTTCCGTCACACAACAATGTCCTTAATCTTCCTAATTGTGGTTAGCTTTTGGTGTTATTGTGTAAGAGTGTTATTTTGATAATATGGACTCCCAGAAGAAAAGTAAGACCCACCAAAAGCTACCTGGCGGAGAACTGTGGAGACAGAGATGCAAAGCGTGAACCAGTGCCTGGGCACCACATGAAAGATGGCTGCTGACCAAGCAAGGTGGAGACAGTTTGTTGCTGCCCTACAAGATGCCACTAGGCTTAATGGTCATTGACTGCTTTGTCAGTCAATGGCCAAGTACCAAATAAGTAGAAAGAATGTCGATGTACATGTATCTTAGCACGTTTAAAAAAAAAAAAAAAAACAGTCAAAGAATTTAGAGAGAGAACTGCACAGGCACATTAGGCAAAAATGCATGATTTAAAAGAAAATCCAGAACGGGAGAAGATCGGCTACCATGACATGTATGGGAAACTAAGAGCCAGGTATACAGACCTCCAGGATGACCTAGAGTCCACTGGGAGGACAACATTAGGCAATCTCTGAAGTACCGAGGACTAGATTGGAACCAGGCCAGGAGGAAGACAGCTGATAGGATAATATGGCACTATCTCTGGCAAGCCTCTACACCCCCGGGTAGAAGAGGAAGGAAAATCTAGTAAGTAAGTAAAAGAAAATCTAGGCACACCCTCAAGAGAGGGAGAAGACACAGCTTCTCAGATATGAATAATTTCAAAGAGAAGAAATACAATCAGATACACTTGTCTGAATGTACTGAAACAGTGTCTTGGATTTCATTATCACTACCACCTCCATTTTTGCTCTTTATGCAGTTGCAACTTCTGATGGTCCCTTGAAGAAGCTTACATCAAAGCACATGCTCTTGATGTGTTGGCTAGTTTGCCTGTAAGTTTTCCAAGGTGAGGTTACTACTACCAAACACTACCACATATGAATGACCTTCACCTTCGTAACTGAGATGGTAGTAGTTTTATTCTTTGTTTCCTCAAAGGCCCCTGGAAACGACAAAAATTTAGGAGATATTTAAAATTAAATTCTAGAGAAGGATATTAAACAGCATATGGGGTCGGAGTGGCTAAGAGGCATTGCATCTGCCTCGAATTTTAAAGTTGATGGAATATCTTCATCATTCCTTTCCGTTCCCCTTGGAACATAGGGCTGAAACAGTTGCTCTCCATCGATTACTATTCTGGGCTGTCTTTTTCAGCTGTGCCCAAGTCATTCTAATTTCCTCTTCCCCTGTTCTTCTCTAGTTCTCCCCACTCTTCTTTTCCCTTGTGGGCTCCAGTCAAGAGCACCTCTGGCTATGCTTGATTGTTCTCTTCTGAATGTATGTCCTATTCATCCCCACCTTCTTACCTTAATTTCCATTTGTATTGGCTGTTGCCCCATCTTTTCCTTAGCTCTACATTTGTTACTACATCTGGCCATCTTATACGGAGGATCCGTCTGAGACATCTATTTACAAATATCTGTAGTTTAAAGGTGATATTCTTTGAGACATGCCATGTCTCTAAGCCATACAGCAAGACTGACTTTACATTTGAGTTAAAGTCGAGGGAATATAATTTATGTAAATTTTTTTTCCAGAACTAGAGGTCCTAATAATGTACCCCCTGGTCTCCTGGGTGGTGAGATCGGACACATAGCCAATAGTAGGTCCCGTGTACAAGTTGCGCACATTAAAAGACCAAGTTGGAAATCATAAAGAGTAGGCCATAAGGCAGCTGCCCTGGCAAAATTTAAAAATTAGAAGCCTACCCACCACAAAGTATTTAAAAAATGTGTGATCCCTATCTACACACATTGGGATTCGCTCTGGTGCTACAGAGTTTGTGCACTGTGCTGAGATTGTCTTTGCGTGATCTAAGAAAGGAGATCATAGCACTGATGGTGTTGTCTGTGTGCAATGAAGATAGTCCTTAAAAAAATCAAAACCAAACCAAATGACACATTCAAGTTTTTAAAGTCACCGTTAATCAAATCCACCATGCACTAACTAATGATGTCATATTAAGAGAACATCCCAACAAGTGCACAAACAAAATTACACACACACACATGCACACATATAAGACCACATCTTGATGGGATGTTTCTAATAGTGTAATCTCGCTGGTGATCATCTGCCAGATTTGTTATAATGATCTTTCATAAACTGATTTACAATACTCCCATTATTATGACAGCATTAGAAAAAGCTTGTGTTCAAAGACTGACCCAATTGGGACACTTGTGATACATTAAATGCCACCTTTCTATAGCTTTATGTATTCTTTTATGTGGAAATATGCTTCCTCCTATAGCTAGTTGATTTGAAACACAGAAGTTGGCTAATAGTTCCCCATTCTCATTCATCATACCTAATCCATGATTTCTTCAAAGCAGGTGTTTCACAATTGATTTATTTATCTGTATCTTGATTAATGTTCAGGTTTGGCATTGGTGGCATATACTTCTCACAAAAAAATGGAAAGTGTGTCAGACTTCTCTCAATCCTATATACTACCATACAATCAAGGCTAACGATGAAGGCAAAGAATTCTTGAGGACACATTCTACTGTTTGCTTTTGTTTCCCTCCGAGATAGAATACATGTCTGTCAAACTTCTGATATGCTGAATGGACTGTATTTCAGTCTGCTGTGGCTGGTTTTCAGTTTGAATCACTGAGTTCCTTCTTGATAAGAAGTTGTTTGCCTCCATTTCACTGGCCTCTGGATGTTCTCTATGCCACTTCTGTGAAACTACTTTTACTTATTTCTTTAATCTCTTTGTGTTTTGTTCCAACCTTAATTTGTTGTTGGTTTTTTGCTTCCTAAAGTCTATCTGGTCTCTAATTTCCATATATCTTGCAGCAAATCGAGATCTACTGTACATTCACTCTGTTGAATTCATGGCTCACTTCCATTAATGCTTTCAATTGATTATTTTTTTCATGGCTTCTTCGGGCAGTTAGCTGCAATATGAATTTCATTATTTAACTTTTAAAAGGAAAGTGGTGGTTTTCTCATGTTTGGCAAAAGGGATTTTCGGTTGGTTTGAATTTTCTTATAGTCTTATGGCTCAAAGGTCGGTTTTTTCTCAAATTTTTTTTTTTAAAGTACGGTAACATGATACATACAGTCAATCCTTGCTTTCATGGGGGTTAGGTTCCTTGAAAATCCTGCGAAAACGGAACCGTTGATCCTATGGGAAAAAGGGGGTTAGGTTCCTGCAGGACCCTGTTCACCAAACACGATTGCTACCAATCACCATAAACCTTTCTTGTAAAAAAACTGCTTATTTATTATACTGTTAATTTTATAAAAGTTTTTTATACACTGTTTTCTTTGTAATAGTACAATATGTACAATCTTTTGGTGTACCAATACTCACTCACTCACTCACTCATACTCTCACTATTCATTCACACATCCACACATTATTACAAAATCCTTGGAAAACAAAAACTGAAAACATTTACACAGAACATTTAAAATTAAGAAATAAAGAAAATTTCATACAGACATCCCAGAAAGAAGTTTATCTAACACACGTACTTTATCACTGAGGCTCATCACAGCCTTCTTGTACTTAGGCACACTCTGTGGTAAAGTGGGATGATATAAATATTTATAGGGGACTTAGTGTACTGCCTGAGGTCAGCTGTGAAGGTATCTGTATCTAATAGGTGTAGTGTTTTACAGATAACCTTACTTGCTACCACATTTATACCTCAGTCAGAATTATTCTGGAATATTGTGATGACTACGTTGAATGTCTAGGGTATGTATATGATGAAGTGTAAGTCACAACAACAGCAGACAGATAAACAATTTAATTTATTCCACCACACTTGACAACACTGTGACACTCACACACATTTAACACTCTATAAGACTATCTTAAAGGAGTCACTGGTAAAGTTTCAAATATATATGTATTAATTACTTTCACTAATATATATCCTGATTCAACTACAAAGTGAACCAGGAATCACAATCAATTGTAATCACAATTTATATATACATAATTTATAAATATGAACCTTGTAGTGACATATTTTATTAATATTATCCTATGTGTGTCAGTTGTGTAGTAGTACTATGAGGTAATACTGGTTTTGTTTTTCAAGCTATGTTGTTATTTGTCATCATGACTTCAAGTGTTTGTTTATCTGGGAAATAGTATGGGGGGAAAAGTTCACAGTTCCTGTCAATTTAAACAAGGTATTGTCCCTCTTTTTTACTAAAATGTCAATTTTTGAGGGGACACATAATGTTGAGCTCCACTGGCCACAGAGGCTTAACTTTCGTGATGGTGGCAGGAAAAGACTCCTCTGCTCGATTGCTCCCCTGTGTTCTGGAGACACCTCACTAGTCGCTATCTGGACCCAGGAGTATGCTGTCAGCCTCCAGATTCAGCAAAGCTCAGACCAGGTGCTGCTCAATAACTTTAGGACCACAGTCCCTGAAACAAGAAGGTTGTACCTCCTACTTCATAACTAATTTATAATCTATTTCCAGACTGAACACAATACATAACAAACACTGAGTTCAGAGCGGTAGGCCAATTGCTATCTTCATCTGAAACAATTGACATCAGTATACTCCTCCCTAATGGTTACTACGCCTCTGCAATTCCAGCATTATTTCTTTCTAGTCAATAAGATAGGTGTCAGTGTACTGTTTGGCAATTCCATGCAGTTTTACTTTCCTCCAACACCTTCTGTTCAGGTTGGAGCACTATATAGGCTTTGCCTCATGTTCGCTACTGAACCACACACATATACAGACATAAATTATCAATTTACATTCAATTTTCATTAAAAAGATATCAAATATTTCAAGCTTACCACAATTCATGGAAATAATACAGAATTACGTTGACTGGCAATGAATAGGCACAAAATATAAGCTGAATCTCAACGCACTGTTGCTTTAGAAAGTTTATTTGAAAATGTGGTGCTGACCTGACGCTCCTAATTGACTATATTGGCGGGTCTAACCAATCGAGCCATGTTTACACAAGCGTTTGAAAAAAAGTACCCTTCCTTCCGTCTCCCCTAACAACAAAAGATAGTATTTGTAGCCCGACTAAACGTGTTTAGCCTTACATTTATTGCGCTCCAATCAAATAGGATTTAACATGGGATAATTTCTTAAGACTATTTTTGCGTAACACTTAACATATTATTATTTGCCATCAAGTCCTAAGGAACCCAAATATACAAATTTTAAGGGAGCTTAAGTGGCTGCGTTCACAAAATAATGTATTTTC
Source organism: Oreohelix idahoensis (assembly GCA_024509875.1). NCBI lineage: Eukaryota > Metazoa > Mollusca > Gastropoda > Stylommatophora > Oreohelicidae > Oreohelix > Oreohelix idahoensis. The sequence continues at coordinate 132,432 of JAMPIV010023214.1, read as the reverse complement.
TAGGATAGGTCCGTGTAGTTTTTGTTTTTTTATTACTGTCTATCTGAAAAAAAGTTAGTGCATGTGGCCTTACACACGCGCTGATGGTAGTAATTGTATAGCGAGACCCCCCCACGCGCGTTACGGTTTGCAATGTGAGTTTAGACCGGCTTTCAGCCCCTCGATTAACTTCATCTCTATACCTACATATCCATCATGTCCTTGTATTCGTTATGATGGTAACTTAAGGTGTATAAATATGACCGTGATGGGAATATTAAATATAGGATCAGCTTGCGTATCTCAAGGTTGATTCTTAAGAAATGCATTATACATCCTTTTTATCGTAAGAAAGTAATGTATGCTGGCAGTAGGCCTTTTTACTATCAACGGAGAATACGTTACAATTGCCAGACGAACAGTAGAAAAAACAAGGGGAATTTCTTGAGTACAGTCATTTGGTGACAAGCACTGTTCCTTTAACCATTCTTTCATTCGCTTATATTAATGGTAGTTATTTCGTTAGGCTTTCACATTTTAATCAGTTCATTATGTTGGATCTTTTTAATTATATTGTTTTTTTGTGATTAAAAGAATTTTTCACACGAAACACTCACCAATACCTGTGCCATATGAGGATGCCATTATTTAATATATTGAGAAAAAATAATGACATAATAGCGTAAAACTGTCAAGAAAACGTTGACATGGAAAACACATTGCTCAACAAATACACGTGATAAACATAACAGATAAAACCATGAGAACAAGAAGACCCCGTACTCCGTCCGGGCTTGAGCCTTGCACAGGCAGTGCAGTCTCTGAACAATTTTATTATCTACGTCTACTGCGCTATCGTGTGTTGCTCAACTGGAGCAAGAGATAACACACCAAAAGTGTGTATACACACTTCTCATCTCGTGCGAAATAACCGAGTAATAACGGAGACATTTGATTGCGAATTTATGTGAGGATGTATAGACTTGTAGTGCTTCTAGGTTTAAGTGAGCTTAATTGAACAACAGAATTATGCACAAATTGGAGGACAACGAACCAAAGTCCTTATTTCAAATACATCAGCATTCCTGAAGAATCATGTTTACCATCTCGTCACTTCACTTTGAAAAATCACCTCGTCAAATACTAGGTGGCCTTTCTTGGCCATCTTAAGAGAAAATTTCTCTCCTTTAGAGTGACAGACTATGCATATAAAAACTTCTTCAAGTGTCGATTATACCAAACCTATTATATATTTTCTTGATATTAATCCCAGTTGGAAGAGAAAACGTTCTATGTATTTTCAAGTATTATGCTCCACAGACTATATAACTTAGCACTGGCCCATGACTAACCTACGCATCTACACATGCACGTTCGCTAATGAGGGCGTTCACGTCATTCCTTCTCATTATCATTATATTCGACAACAACGCCAGGATAGCGTTCCTGCCCACAAAGCTACAATGCTAGAAAATGCAATATAAATAATATAAGTTACAACACTAATCTACTCTGTATCAATGATAATATATTATTTGAGTCATTGCGATAATTAAGAGCCTTTTTTTGCTCTGTAGACACCATGGTACTAGAAAGATTTATATAAAAATTCACAAACAACACTTAATGGAACAGGGAGAAAATACAAAATAAACATTGACTGAAACTAGACTTAAGACTGTACAATATAGAAAAATAACTAACCATAAAGTACATCCCTTCAGTAATAAAACCACAATGCATAAAATACTAGGTGCGTTGATCGAAAGAGCTAGAAGAATCAATCAAACAGCAGAGAAGCATGTGTTGATAAATAGAAAAATTACTATCTCGTCTAATATATATGATGTTTTACGACAAAACCATATACAAGTCTACATAATAACTTTATTGGAGCCCATTCATTAGTTATTATGAACCTTCCACAGGTCCTAACATACTGGAGGTGCTGAGCCCCATCAGAACTAATATCCTTGCCTGCTCATCAAAAGTTAAAACCCCAGAGTTTGAGACCCACTACCTGTAATGCGGCCTTTCGTTTCTAAACTATCATTGTTGCAAGTCCACCATAACCCAGTAACTGAGTAATATTTGATGGAGTGTGGCGGTCCTGATGGAATAATCCAGTTTCTCGACCAATTATCATTCACACTCGATAGAGTGGTTCAATTGCAAATCAAAATTCATCACGAGACATGTTTTAGGTAAAACTCTTACACAACAGAGCGATTACATACTAAGCAATCTTAATTCATCATAAGAATTCCCCCTCCATGCCGACAATGAGGTCTTCTACTTCTTCCGTCCTTAGACCACGGACCCGTTGCAAAAGGCATCAGTGGCATTGACGCCTATGGCGTCTTAGGGCAACATCGCAGATAGGTTTTCTTTGCCATTGTTTCCCATCAACTTCTTCACGATAGTCGCACTATTGAGGCGTCTTTAGGGCAACGGCAAATCAATGTCTCATTTGAGCTGGTTGTTTCCCGTAATCGAAGTGTGACTGGCAAACGGGGTTGAATCATTACCGGTCGTTGAATCCGACAAGTATTTTTTCGGCCCAATTTACTCCATTACACTCTAAGGGGGCGGGCCCACGTTGGGTTCATGACTGCCCAAGGCGTACACAGCCTCCTGTTTTGTCTTTGTATCGAAAATGAACCCATTTCACTTTTAAGGGTAGCAATCATTAAAAATCCACAACCCGCCAGCCGTGGAGGCAATTGGATTGTGAAAGTAAACAAAAGAGTTTTTAGAACAAATTTACATATTCCTTCCGTTCCGCTCCGTAGCACATCACAACTAAGCGACACAAGCACTGACTGAGTCCCCCCTAGCTCAGCCAACTGAACGAGACTTGACACTGCGCGTGCGGCTCGCCACTGTACTAATTCTAGTATCTCTCCTACTCTCTCTCTCCGCGATCATAGTATATCTATCGTGCCTGTTTGCCGCCAGAGTCTCAGTCATCACTTTCATTGCCCTATGTAGCACCACGAAAAAAAGTTACGGCCTAAAAAAAACGAAAAACGGCTGTATTTGGACGTTGCGGGTGTCAAGAACATAGAGAAAGACCCTGTAGTGGTGTATATCCTTGAAGCGCCGAGAGCTATGCGTTTGGATGGGAGTGGACACGAAAGAGTTCCTCTCTCGCCGTCATGTGACTGAGTTGTTGAGAGCGCTCACCTCGCGCACCACCTGATGCCCTTTTCGGCAGTTTCACTAAGCCGTCTTTGGTAGTGGGAGCTTCAGTGCCATTGAGTTACAACGATCTGTCCACTTCATGCAGCCCCCAACAGTTTCAATAAATCAAACACTGATGCAGCCACAACCCTTTTTCGCCGACTATCAAGCCTGCCACTGGGTACCCTTGGCCTGGGATCCCATCGTGTCTCCAGATCCGTGCCGCATGCGGCCAGTATCCAACTATGATTCCTGGACTCGACCTTCCGGAACTGCACCAAATGTGTGCTCCTTGCCACCATTATGGTCGATAGTTAAAATGGCCAATACGGTTCATGATTCAAGTTCTTAGGTATGATCATGGTGCAAGACTGGATGCTGCTGAGAATGTTCCGCACTATATCCTGCCGTCTCATGTCTTCGAGATTTCACCTGATACTCTTCTGGATCTGACCCCTCTCTTGCGTCTCAGTGTAGGATCACCTACCCGCCATTCTCCCATGTCTTTATGCATCACAGCCTCAAGCGATGATGATTGGGCTATACTGATTGCTATCCGCTGGATTTGTACTTCGGGGTTTATTGGCTCGTGTGCTCTGATTCGTCCTGCTCTATCAGAGAAGTATTAATGTTTGCGGTATGTTTGGGACCAAGAGACTGTATTGCGGCTATTTCGCCTTTCGTCTATTTTCTTAGGCCAGTATTTATTTAGTCGCTGCCAGATCTACTTTAGCACTGTTGGGTGTGGACACGCCATGTGTATACGAGCCACTTGGCCCTAACATTGACAACGCCGTTCATGGCAAGATAGATAGGTGATGCTACGTGTTATCAAGGACTGTCGTGCCTCCGCCGCATGGCACAGTAGGGCACTGCTTTAATGCATACCGATGCTTCCCCATTTTAGCGAAGGGTTCAAGGTTTGGCCGATGACTTTAGGCATGGATGACGCTGATCATTTATACATTGTGGTTTGTGGTGATGGCAGTGATCGGGGGGTTTCTTAACCATTGGTCTTTACATGCGAGATTGCTAAGAGCCTTAGCCATGGTGCAGAGTATGACCATTCTCATGTCAAGGACCTTTGAGTCGAGAGTGCAGAGCTGCATTTTCCACGTAGTCCATTGGAGCCGTGTGTGGAGCCTTGCTTGCTCGCTTGCTCGCCTTTGCAACCTCTCTTATCTTTCTCAGCTCCTCGTTTTCGTCTCTGAACTACCAGTTCTCTGCGCTCCCTTGTGCAATCGATCGCGAGGACCACCGAGGGGGCGGATGATCCACCAAATGCCACAAATCCCCCAGTCTATTCGTTTCTAATTGGAGTCTGTGTACCATTACCTCATCTTCAGTTTTTGAGAGTGACGTCTCTGAGCATGCTTATCAACTAGCACCTTTCCACCTTCCCACTTGTGTACTTCCTTTCCCGTTTTTTTCAGTGGTGGGGCTGAATGTGGTGAACTATAAGCGCTGAAGCGTTCATCAGCAGACCTGAGCTCGGTCGGGTGATCAATTCATTTGCATGCCTTATGGCATTTTTCCAACTTTTAATTACTCCCGTTTGAAGAACAACGTGACCGTTGAATACAGTAGAGCAGAAGTTTGTTTGTGACTTTTTGCAGGTACATGTGTCTACATTCCTGACACAGGGAGCTTGTGGTAGGTTACCCCTCAGGGCATATTCGTCATAGAAACGTTGGTTGACCACTTGTCATGCTCTGTGGGGGTAATAGCTTTCCACTGTACTTGTTGCTTAACTTCATATAAATAAGCAAGTTTGGCCGCACGAGCCAGACTAGCTATCTCGTGGTATCAGTCAACGATTGGAAACTGGAGGCAGAGAGAGACCTAACAGTTTCTTTATGAACTTGGATCCTCCCCCTAGAGGAGTCTGCTGCTGTTAGGACTCAATGATTAGATCTGTTAGGTCCATCTGTACATGCCGATCTCTGATTGTGCCCTGGTTGTGCACTGGCCATATGACCTTCGAGTCTATATTTTGTATAAAAGAAGTCAAATATCGGTACTACGCCTTGATAAGAGCCAAGACTGTGTAAAAAAAAAAGGTAAGAAAAAAACTAGGTTCCCCTTCTAGATGACAGTTAGGTGTATTCTTTGATTGGCTGGTGGAAAACCGGTTGGAATACGACTTCTGCTTATCCTTCCCCTTTTCCATGACTGATAGGCTTCTTTCTATTCGCCTCGTCGGTACGTATCGTTTGGGTTATGGAAAGCACAATCCCTGGGGGTGGGTGCACGGCCGCCTAGACTAATTCATCAACCCAGTGCAGTGCTCTAACATGCCGTCCCGGGGCCGATATGTACTTGATCTGATGTCCAGAATTGAGTATGTATCTGGTATCATCCATGAAAGAGAGCGCTTTTTGAGCTGGGGTGGCATGTGGACACATTCCCACCGAAGCCCTTTGTGAACCTATGAAGCCATTTCCTTCAGGGCCGCATTTGAGTGATGTACCCTGGCATAGGGCCATAGGGACGAAGAAGGTAAAAATCGGTAGAGATGTGGTGACAGGATCCCATTCGGCAAATGTTTCCATCCAACTTCAAGTGCCATTCCACTCTTCCGTTGTGGAACTCTCGTGGTGTTGGAAAATTCTGCACAGAGAAAGCGCCTGGCAGATAAATAACAGCTACAATGCCAGTTGCCTGGCATGGACTCGGGTCTTTGAGGAGTGAACATTGAATATCATAACTAGTGGGCCTGCCGTGACAACACATCTGGTGAGTGTGGAAATCGTGAATACCCCCCCACCACCCACCAGTAAGCATTTGTACGCTAGTTCATCCAACCCAGATATTACATTGAGAGGTATGTGAGTTTCTGTGCAGGATGCATATGCCTGTTTGAGTAGGGATTGCATCCCGATAGCCCAGGATCATTGTGCGGCGCAGATGCCTCTTAGGACGATCCTGTGTGTACCTGAGAGGATAAGCCGTCTTTCTGATGTCGTAGAATGGTATGTGTCAATGGTATGCCCATGGTTGAGCCAGGAGGATGGTAATGTAAGTGTCGAGTTCTTGTATCGGCCATCCACTGGCGAAGAATATCTATCCCTATCCGCACAATGTGAGGTATGTGGAGATTGGCTCTGAACTGTGACTGAAAGACCTGTGTGGAAATTTCTTAGTTCCTAGTTCGGTAAGGATGGTAGACGCCGTCCGACCGTTTGTCTCCTTTCTCCATTCTTGCTTACGAGTTTTGAGGTTTTGTGTGGTCCACGCATTCTCCTTCAGTAAAAAACGAGCGTGGAGCCAGGTCGTTTGAGAGGAACCTCAGGGCAACTCCGTTTATTCTACAACCAAAATATGGGAACACCATTAGTGGACCTGGGAGCTGACTTGCACCGAGCTTTCTCTCTGGACAATGCTTTTCTACCTCCTTGCACTGTTGGGGGCTTAGTGTTAAATTCAGCTCCTGGCTTCCCCGGCCATTTAGTAGCCTACCATGCTGCTGAGCGGCTCATCTTTGCGACCATCTGAATATGTCCTTCTAAGGTGTTCTTCCAGGTCTTCTTTCCTGATGTTTAGCGTACCCGACCATGGCTGCTCAAACAGTTCTTTGGCAAACTTGAAGGGCTCCCTAAAGAATCTTTCCCTATCCCTTCGAGTCTTCCTTCTCTTCCTGCACAACCTTTCTGCTCTACAAAGGGCATTATGTTGGCCTTTCAGGTGCTCCCAAACTTGCCGTAACCCTTCCTTCTCTGTGGCAACTGCGTTCTTGAACAGTTTTCGGGCATGCTTCTTCTGTTTCCTGATTTCATCTATTTTAATTTGTCTTCTACTTTTCCGTGGTGGGTTACTTTCCCTTGCCTCCCTCACACCGAACTCTTTGCGACAGTGCAGATATACTATCATAACGGGCTGATCACCCGTTTGCAAGTCACTTTGATTACGGAAACAACAGCAAATGGGCTGATTTGTCGTTGCCCTAAAGACGCCACTAGGCGTGATGGGAAACAACGGCAGAGAAAACCTGTCTGCTGTTGCCCTAAGACGCCACTAGGCGTAATGGCCACTGACTGCTTTGACGGTTGGTGGCTAAGGACGGAAGAAGAAGAAGAAGATATACTATGTCGCCGAAGATTTCCAGCTTCTTCTCCAAAGTTAGCTGCTTCAGGTTGTTATCCAACTCTTTTGCCAAGGCTTCGTCCAGCTGTTCCCAAAGCCCTTTTGCACTGGCAGGTGGAAACTTTATTGCATCTCTTTTCCCGTCCAAGAAGTGAGTGAGATCATCATCTGGCAGATCAACTTGAATGTACTCAGCACTGTGGATTGACTCCTGGCTGCGTTCTTCTAACGTCTTATCCGTCGAGACAGAGCGCTGTTGATCTCCCCCTGATGACCTCCCACACCCCTTTTTCGTTCTGTGGATCTTCATTCCTCTCTGAGTAGAGAATTCCCTACCACAGGCACATGGAAATTCCAGCCGTTGTTCAGAGCTCGAAGTCCGTGTAACGGGTCTGGTCGATTCCATTGAGGCGCCTGTGGATTCATCATCCTCCCCCCCTTTCGGTGAATCCTGGGGGCATCTATCGTTTTTGGGTCCTGTAGCAATTGAATACAGCTTACGGGGTGCTAACCCGGTCAGCCGGTTTCTAGTCTTTCCCAGTGTCATCTGTCTTTCACAATTGCCTCCACGGCTGGCGTTGTGGATTTAAAAGTTGCTACCATAAGTGAAATGGGTTCATTTTCGATACAAGACAACAGGAAGCTGAGACGCTTGGGAGTCATGACCCAAGTGGGCCCGCCCCCCTTAGAGTGTAAAGGAGTAATCGGGCCGAAACACTTGTCGGATGGGGGGACTTCTTCTGATGATCAGATTGCTTCCTGTTGTATCGCTCTGTAAAGAGTTTCCTATCATAGTTGCATGGTCAAACCAGTGACGATCGGGAAAAGACCGATTGACGAGTCTAATTCATCGTAAGAATATATAAATGTATCACAAGCCCAATTAAAAAATCTTTTTTTTTTAAATGCCATCTATAAATTTATAAAGCCTAAAATATATGAAAAAACACATGGTAAGGTGTGGCAACTGCAAATTTATGAATATGTTTTAAGTAATACTGTGAATAAATGCCAGACATAGAACTGTTAGATGTGGTTGTTGTAGTAGTAGTAGTGGCAGTGGGTGGTGGTTGTGATAACAGTAGTAGCCACAGCAATGGTCAATAGATTTTGAGAACTGTATTATTGCAGGGCAGAAATGTAAAAAGGCAATGGTGTCTATTTCTTTACCAGGATGAAAAAAAGATTTTGCTCGCTTGTTTGATGTCACAAATTAAAATCAATATTCCCTCAATAAAAATAACTGTTAGATCAGGGTTTCTTAACCTGTGGTCCACTGACTCCTGGGGGTCAATAAATGGATTCTAGGGGGGTCCATGTACATAAACTAAAATTTAAAATGATTAATTATGCTTTTTTTGTACATTGTTTTCAAGAAGGGGTTCATAGCCTTCATTGGACAATCAAAAGGGTCCATAGCCTTCACTGGACAATCAAAAGGGTCCATTGCCTTCACTGGACAATCAAAAGGGTCCATAGCCTTCACTGGACAAGCGAAAGGGTCCATAGCCTTCACTTCTTTGATCCTTAGTAGCCGACCGTCAAAGCAGTCAGTGGCCATCACGCCTGGTGGCGTCTTGTAGGGCAACAACAAATTGATTCCACTTTGCTCGGTCGGTGGCCATCCTTCATACAGTGCCCCAACTCTGGTTCATTCTTTGCATCTCAGCCTCCACAGTCCTCCGCCAAGTTGTTTTTGGTCTGCCTCTCTTTCGTTTTCCTTCAGGGGTCCATAGCATAGCTGTTCTTGTGATGGCATCGGGGTCTCTTCTGAGGACATGGCCAACCCAACTCCAGCGTCTGCCAGCTATGATGGTGTGGATGTCCTCTTGCTTGCTCCGAGTAAGCAGATCTTGGTTGGTGATGGTTTTCGGCCAAAAGATTCTGAGAATTTTTTTTAGGCAGGTTGTGTGAAAAGAGGACAATTTCGACATTTCCTTCTCTGTTACTCTCCAGCATTCCGCACCATAGAGAAGCACAGAAAGCATACAGCTCTGATATAATCTTAATTTTGTGCTTGTGCTGTACTGAGAGGGCTTCCAGATGTTGTTTAGACTATAAAAGGCTGTTCTTACTTTGTTCATTCTGTCCATAATCTGGTGTTACTATGCATCCTAGGTATGTGAAGGTGTCTGTCTGTTCCAGTTGTTGATTCCTTCCTGTTATGGGCTAGGGGTTGCTCACATTGAGTGTCATGACCTCTGTCTTCTTTAGATTGATGTTCAGGCCCACCTGCTGGCTATACTTATTAAGTCTATCCGTTTTTTCCTGGATGTGTTGATGTGAATGTGCTAGTAGTGCAATGTCATCTACATATTCCAGATCTTCCAATGTAGAAAACGTAGTCCATCTTATTCCTCTTGGACTGCCCTCTGTGTTAAGAATAGAGTGGTTGATAAGGGGCATCCCTGTCGTACTCCTGTCTTCACCTCTAAAGGTTAGGTTGTTTTGCCTTACGCTACACGCTACACGTAAAGTTGGCATTAAGGCTTTTTATGATTGACACTATGCAGCTTGGAATTCCATAAGCCCTCAGTATTTTCCATAAACTGTCCCTATGTATACTGTGTTTGTCAATAGTGAAACGTCGAAAGCTTGCCTGGTTTGGGCATGTAACTCGTCATGACTCCCTTTCGAAAACGATCCTCCAGGGAACAGTCGAAGGTAAACGGAGAAGAGGAAGGCAAAGAAAATCCTGGGCTGATAACATCAAAGAATGGGCAGGACACGGTTTTTCCACACTTGTACGCATTGCTGAGAATAGAGAGCAGTGGAGGACCCTGTCTGCTGATGCTTCCACCATGGCACCCCTACGACCCATGACGGGTTATGGGTTGAGATGAGATGATGATGTATAGTGTCAAAAGCCTTTTCAAAATCAACGAAATTAATGTACAGCTGTCTCTGCCATTCTGAGCACTGCTCTATAATGTTCCTGAGGGTAAATATATGATCTGAGCATCTTCTGTTCTTTCTAAATCCTGCTTATTCTTTCCTCAGTTTGTGGTCTACTGCTTTTGAAATTCTCTGTATAATTATCCTGCCTAATAATTTGCTGGGAACTGAGAGAAGAGTGATTCCTCTCCAATTGCAGTCTGCAAGGTCTCCCTTCTTGGGCAATTTGACAATTATTCCTTTGTTCCACTCCGTTGGTGTTGTCCTTGTTTTCCAGACTTGTGCAAATAGTGGTTCTAGTAGTTCTGCTGCTAGCTCAGGGTCTTTCTTAAATAGGTCTGCATTTAAGTTATCGTGGCCAGGCGCTTTTCCATTCTTTAACCCTTTGATGGCTGTGATGATTTCCTTTCCGTAGAATGTTTGTATTAACATCTAGATCGTTTTCAGCCTCAGGAACATTCAACTGTGTCTCTGGTGGTTCCTTGTTCAGAGTTTCTCTGAAATGCTCTGCCCATCTTGTTTCCTGTCCCTTTGGCGTTTAACTTCCTTGTCCAGCTGACTGTACTGTTCGCTATAGAGTTGCTTTAACCTGGGGGACTTCGCTTTTGTTTTCTTTCTTTTCATTTCCTTTCTCATCGTTATGGTGTTTAATGCTTCTGGTGTTATCCAGTCTTGCTTCTTCCTTTCTTGGAATCCCAGGCATGATTTGCTGCTTTCCTTATATATTGTTGAAATGGTGTTGAATTTCTGGTCTATATCATCAGACGATGTCTTTTCCTGACTTTTGGCAATTTGATATCGTTTCTTTATATCAGTCGCAAAAGCTTTTCTGGTAAGGGGGTCCTTCAATTTGCTGATGTCAAACCTTTTCTGTGCAGTTACAGTCATTGTGCTGTCCATCCTCTCTGCCAGAGTAAAGTACTGTTTCTTCGGTTGCTGTTTTAACTTTTCCTGTCCCTGCCCATCTGCTCTCGCTTACCCCTAGAATGTGTAATCTATAGTTTCTCATTTCTGCTGTGACCTGTTTTAGTTTTCCAGTCTCGTTCATTGTCCTGACATTCCAAAATCCTATTCTTGTTTCACGTTTTGTGGTCAAGACGTCCGTTCTAATGTCAGTGGCTTCCTTTCGGCTTTCACCACTGACAGTCATTTGAGCCTCAGACTCCGGATGTCCCTCCCTTAGCCATGGCCTTCACTGGGACAATCAAAGGGGTCCATGGCACAAATAGGTTAAGAAACCCTGTGTTAGATGGCGTGAAACCAGTCTAGCAGCATAACAGTTCACGGATTAAGAAAGAGAATAAAAGCACAGGCCCAGTGTACAGGAGTCAGAAACTGCCAATCAGCTGTATTGAAATATGATATGAAACTCTACACAGAGCGTTACAACAGGATGCAATCTGATCATCAGGAGTCCCCCCATCAGACTAATGTTTTGGCCCTTTTGTTTATCTCTATTACACAGATATATATGTCAAGGTAAAGAAAAGTCTAACCTGGAACAGAAATGGTAACAAAATGTCTAACCTGTAACAGAAATGTCTGGCCTGGAACAGAAATTTGACTTAGAACTTAAACATTAGTGGCATTTTTCAGAAGTGACAGCAATGAATGCTTGGAATTATCCAATTATGTAGCAGGCTTTTTAATGCATCCTTTGTTGATTTGCATTTTAAAACCTTGTCACTCATCAATGGTTTCATTAGCATTTTACTACATATGTAATTGGTGTTTATCAGCAACCTAACCAAACATTTACAATTATCTGTAATGACAATAGTTTTGTCTGTATGTGTAAAAACTTATACCCTAAGGCAGAGGCAGGCAACACAAGAGCTGTAAGGATCTACTTTACAAACTATGATTTGGCTAAAGATCTACTGTGGTAAAATTATGTTCATGGCGTTTTCAGGTTTCAAAGTATTTGGAATTTAGAATAATTACAGCGTAAATCTAACTTTTATGTCTGCCGCACAATCTGTTTCCTGCATCTCCTTCTACACCGCGGGGGAAAATTTAAAGTAAATGATATTTTACCGAATGTTAAATTCACTTTAAAAAAATAATTGTTTTCCTATCATGGGCAGATCAGAAATCAAGTAAATTTTAATAAGCTAGCTCAAGGGTTTTTCCTGGGAATATGGAAAAAGTACCTTTAATTCTGGAAACACTGCACTTTCAAATGTTGGTGAGATTTAGCGTCTCCAAAATTTTTCTTGCTTAAACATTTTTTTTCTCCCCTCCATCATTTAAAGATCTACCAAATCATCCCCTAAGACCTAGTGCCAACCCCTGCCCTAAGGAAATGCTTACTATGACCAATGACAAAAGTAGAGCACTGCACAGGCCTAACATAGCCAGCCTGACCCCTTTGTTTTACCTTTATATGCAGACTTCCAATATTAGCCTATATTGTGGCAATTGTATGTACCATGTTAAATGTAGGAATCTTAAACCTAATCCTAACCCATCTTATTTGGATGACATTGCAGAACACAATCTTCATTTCAACCGACCAGCTGGAGTGGTGGCTTCATGGGTTAAAAAAAAATTTTTTTTAACTAATAAATATTCCGTTCAACCCTTGAAGGTTATAATTAGGATATATAGTGTAGGCTAGTTAGTTCAAGATACAAATTTTGACTTCCAATAGCCTATCAAAATATGGTATCTCCTCACTCCAAACAGAGTAAATCAAAAATGTAAAATTGTGTGAATGTATAGGAATATTTGTGTGGGATCTCCTTGTTTAATAATTTAAAAAAAAAACGAACAACAAAACACATTGATTGATAATGCTCCATAATGGATGTAAAGGGAATTGGATGAATAAATAAAATGCATGGAATTTCGAGATGTCTTTGTAGCCTAAACGCATGGGTACTCAATTCACGACAGCAGACATAAAAACAAAACAAAAGTACTGAATGAGATCAATGTTGTAACGACGTCAGGGGGGGGAAATCACAGTCAAGGATGATGAAATGTTAAATAACGCAGCTAACAAAGTACATCAGGTTACAGTTCAACCTGTTTACACAAACACAGATCTACAAGTAAACACACTGTCACTATCTTAGCAGTTAAGTGCACGGCTAGCTTGATTGTGTCAAATTTTTTTCATGTATGAAGCCAGAATATAGACTCCGCTTACCATTTATTATCAATCAGACCATTCTTAAAACGATGTGTAGTAGCCTATATTACTTGTTGAACAATGGCTGAGTAAAGTAGTATTGGTGTTTTAAGCTTATTTGCAATCAGGCATTAACGTGACATCATATATAATGGCTGTCCACTTTAAGAATCAATATTTGTTTCCGGTTAAGTATTTATGCAATCTTTGTCCTGTTCAGGAATCGCAATGTACTGTACTTTGGAAGCAGTGTTGCCAATTTGCCAAGTCGCCTACGGTGCAGCTAGATTTGCGACTTCTGACCCATGCAGCTACAATCTTTACGTTAGGTACCAGTCCTATTGGTTAGCAGTTATAGCGCTTTCCTCTCGCGGCGAAGTTAAACGGGATCGAACCCTGGTAGCATCACACTCTAGTTTAGACAGCGATTTAGGGAACTGGTCACCCCACCTCATAAAAAAATCTGGACCGGGTATTGTGGATTCTAACACTTCACTCTCCTGCGGCAGTATATGTTATAGGACTATTTTTACCTTGTACAAGGTGCAATCAGATAAACATCGATGGAGGTGGCTTTAGGAATTTTACCTATGGACAGGGACGTAGATACGGAGGGGTGTTCAAACCCCCCCCCCCCCCCCTTTAGGGTGTGGTGAAAAACATTTGTGGGGAAATTATACTGTACCAAACATGTTTTGTGCCAAAAAATTTTTATAAACCCCCCTCCCCCCTGTATTAAGCCCTATCTATGGCCCCTGCCTGTGGAACTTCAGAGAAAGGAATTAAGGCTAAATTACATGTCCAAAGTTATGTTAGACAGGTCTCACCTAGCATATCCCGTTTTTGTCAAGCACCAACCAATAAATCGGGTCAGTCCAGTGAAGACCAATAGATACTCAATATGATGGAAGTGTTTGGATGAACGTGTCCACGTGGATGCTCTAAATAAATCAATTAATAGCAGTAGTGGATACAAGCCGCTGGTCCCATCCTTGGAACTAAAACAAACAGACACACTACCATATGACGGAAATACTTCAGAAAACATACAATACTAAAAATATCACAAATATGAAATACAGCCAAAAATATATACGACAAATATCAATGGACAGCATTACAGTATACATGGATGGGTCCAAGGGAAAAGATGACAAACTGGGGATAGGTGTATATATTCCAACATGGAAAATTGTAAAACGATATAGTATCACAGAATATACATTTATTTTCACTGCTTAGATTATGGTATTACTACAAGCACGGAAATCTTCTCTAATATCTGGCTATTACATACCTATACTCCAGAGTAATAATAATAATAATAAATTCTTTAAGCGCCAAACACGGCGCATAAGGCAGAAACCAGTGCTCTCCAGGTTGTTCGTTGTGACGCCACTCCTCTTAGCTCTTGCACATTATTTAGGCCCAACGTTCTTCCTTCTCTTATTATTGTTCTTCTGAGTGTTTCTTTTGGTCTTCCTTTTTTCCGCTTACCCTCAGGAACCCAAGTGAGCGCCTGTAGTGGTATTCTGTTGTTTTGCATTCGTAGGACATGACCGATATATGACCATCGTCTTTTCCTTATATAGTCGGAGACATATTTCTGCCTAGAGTCTTCTCTTATTTGTCGATTAGTCTTGAATTCTTTCCAACTGATGTTCATGAGTTTTCTAAGACATTTGTTCTCGAATGTATTCAGCTTGTTCTCCAATGATTTTGTTATTTTCCAACTCTCACAGCCGTATGTTAACACTGAGATAACATTTGAATTAAACAGACGAAGCTTGGTATGTATATTCAATGATCGTAATTTCCAAATGTTAGATAATCTACTCCAGAGTAGAGGTTGGCAAATCGACACACTCAGCTGTTTCGAGACATTCGAAACAGTGATTTAAACTGTGTCGACACACTGTTTCGACACAACGGCACAGCGGCACCTTTGCCCGTATCGGGGAGAAAGAAGTCTCTTATAGACAGTATACATGAACTGTGTGAGACAATCTCTGTTTTTTCTTGCGCGCTACTGGCGTGTGAAAATCTATGGCGTTTCGTGTGACCACAATTCAATATTTTTACACAAGTCTTCATTATGATGAAATAAAACGGAGATATGATGATAGCTGCAGTATAAGTGAAAATAATAGACAAACAACAATAATAATAACAGTAATAATAACACATGATATCAAACTATAGTAAGCTAGTTTTGGTAATGATTCAAATCCACACCGAGTACACAGATATCAGCAGAGCTAATAAAGTGTCCATTACATTTATACGGACACTTTCAACTTTAACATAGTGCCTAAAACATTGACAACTGCAGCACTGACACAATTTCCAGTGTCTATAACTTCTCAGCAAAAATAATATCACTTGTAAAATCAAGTCATCATAACACATCCCTGAAAAATATGACATGTTTGATATTCCATACTAATGTCCCGGACGGTTGACTCAAATTTTACGTAGGCCCACGGAAGGTGAGACAGTGTGCCTCTTTGCAAAACAGCGAGGCAGACAGGAACTGAAACTGTTTCGAAACAAGAAGCAGGCTATGTGTCGAATCTGTCGGACTCAGCGCTGTTTCGAAGCATTGTTTCGACACACACACACACACACACACACACACACACACACACACACACACACACACACACACACACACACACACACACACACACAAACACACAGTAGCCATCTCTAAGATGTTAAGCTTTAATAGCTGTAGATACCTTCACTTGGCATAAAGGGAAATAAAAAGGGAGATAAAGAAGCCAAGAAAGGTAGATGTGAGAAAAATCTAATAAATTCAAGGATGAGTAAGTCAGATATTAAAAGCGTAATTAAAAGAGTAGCAATAGATAAATAGGCAGCAGAAATGGATATAAATCGGAAAGGAAGACGTTCAAGGCTCCAACATGAAAATGTCAGGTACTTAAAGAACTGACAAATCCCAGTAACAGGAGACTTCTCAGTCTACAGCTGGGAATAGGCTATTTCAGAATAGAAAAACCCTGTTATACAGAATGTCTTCAGGACAATAATAAATAGCTAATGTTATTAAAGTGTAAGAAGTCTGAACAGCAGAGAATCCCAGTATTCGATTATTTACAGGCATCCAATTTACCCATGACAATAAATCCGATGTTGAGAGTAGACAGACCTAGCGACGAACATACTATAGTCAATCAATATTTAACACGAACAAAAATCAATACACGATATAGTAATTTGTTTGTTTGTTGTGGTTGTTGTATTTTATTTGCTTGTTTGCATTTTAATTTTTCATTGTTGTTTTACACCATTTGACAAGTATGAAGATACTACCATTTTAGAGTTAAGGAAACACACACACACACGATATAATCATTTCAATTTGCTCTATTTTGAATAATTGAACAGGAGATATGATGCCAAGTTCGCATATCGACAATTTAACATATTATATGAAAGTGGAGATACTTCATATCCTAATTATAACCATTCAGGGGTTGAACGATAAATTTGTCTTCATGAATTAAAAAAAAAAATATTACCTTGACCTTTTACCAGCGATATATCTGACTACTTTTGAAAGCACAGTTGGCATTTTATGGAATGGCAACTTTGTTTTGTTTGTTTGTTTTGTCCTTGTTTTTTTTTTCGTTCTAGTAAAGTCTGTACAAACTGAATCTCGTTTACGTTGAATGGTCACACCTGCACAGCATTGAGCTCACACTTAAAAATTGAGCGTGAGTTTGTAGATCGTGTCGTATTTGACGATAGCCGAATACCTGGTCTCGAGATTGTAGAGTTATCAGCGACTATGTTAAATAACCTTCACAGAGAAATGTCATGCGTTTTTGAGTGACGTGGGTAGGCCACAGAGCTCCAAGGTCGCCTACCAAGCAAAGTAAATAGGCCTTTAAAAAATATTGCCTATTTTTCATATGTACTTACCCCCATTCAAACATTCTATGACCTCTATTGCTGAACTAATGCAGATTTCTGAAGAGGATGCCACAAACGCTTGCATTCAGTGGACAAAAATTAATTTACATACACGGAAAAGCAAAGATCAGACCGGTTAATTTAGATAAAGGCTTTAGAGCACAGAATAGTGTAATGCGATTCTCTTGCAAGAACTAAATGCACGGGGTCTTTACTTTCACCTACAGTTCTGGTCACATGATGAAACGAAAAGACTATAGTTGTATGTTTTTTTGTTAGAAAAATGATAGAAGAATCAAAGTAAGTACAGAGCACCGAATCGCAATTCTTGTAAATCTGAGTGGTTCTAAGTTTGGAGAAGTGCTGCAATGAATCCCCCAGCCCCCATTTTGTTAAAAACCAGAGCTGCCTGGCGTAGTTTCTATGGCTCTCTGAGAAGACAAATAAAGAATACTGCAACCTCAGGCATATCGTGAGAGGGGACTGCAAGGAGGTTGTGAATGGGGCTGGTAATCTTATTATGAAAATCAATTTGTTACAAAAACAAAATCACTTCAAGAGCTAATGGATACTTTCGTGTACAGGCTTCCTGTAAGTGGAGCAGTATGGAGATAAGGAGAGAAAAAAGAAAACAATGATGATGATGACAGCATAATTATGTGTGGATCTTGTGTCTGCGTATTTCTTCTGTTCTTCAAGGAAAACTTATTTTTGAGGACATACTAATCCCCATAATCTTAGTGTTCTACTTCGCATTAAGTGAATTCATGACATTGGTATATATTTACTTGCGCACCAATGGACCATTAATGTCCTATGTTTTGTTCTCCCCAAGATATACGTAATGGTTGAATTTGAGTGCAGTTTGTTTATTACTATACTTCTCACTCTTTAAAAAAATAAATTTCATATGGAACATAGGGCTATAACTGATGCACGATACAAAAGTTATTTGTTGTGCTGTTGTTTTCAGCTCTGCTAGTGTGGTTCTCGTTGCTGCAGGTTCCTCCTTGGTATCACTACTCTTCTTCTTCCTTGTTGGTTTAAGTAAAGGGCCTGTCTGGTATAACAAATATTATTATTGCATAAAATATGTTGCTACAGTATAACGTAGTGTTTAATATTTTAATCAACAAATTATTTGGCTTCATGGCACTATTATATCAATAGTTTCGGTGACCGGAATTCTGACACCGGGTATAAAATTTTCGTGTTCACCGTAAAAGACTATTTAAGTTTTTGGCGGGGAAAATCAGCTGTTGTGTGTGTAAAATCTGTAAAATATAAATCATTACACACTCGTTCTGGATAAACACAGCGCTAAATTTCTTTTGTGTACTATAACTTTGTTCTCTGTTCTATTTTTGATTGCATTTTTATTTGTTTGAAATTAGTTTTGACGGAGTTACAGACTTTTGAAAACAGCGTCATCATTTGAGGAAATTCATAAAATAAGTAATCTTTTTATTAATTTAATATCTAAAAATCGGCCCATTCGTTTGAGTTTATAATTATAAAGACTTCTCGAAGGGAAGCTAAAGATTATCTCCACATACTTTTTTTTTGGGTTTCATATCTTGAGAATGTGTGGTAGTCAATTTTGTGAGTTTGGCATTACAAGAACAAGCATATTGTCACCAGATTTTATAGCATTTAAATTACTGTAAACGCATTCCTGATACTCACAAATCTTAAATAAGGTTGTACAAAAATAACTTTTTGTAAAGCACCATCTGTTTTTGCATTTTCATTCATTTATAATGATATTTAGCTACGTATATAAGCGTCAGAAAACATGTAAATCTATAGATAGATTACTTCCACATACTTTGTTCTATCTTTCAAGTCTTATTAATCTTGTATTTATAATATGAATTTTTTTTTAAATTGTGTGTGAGATAAGGACTTTTCCATTAGTGTTCTTTGGTAGACAATCCTGTGCACACGACGGCTGCCAAAGAATTCTAAGTAACTTTGTATATCTTCTTTCACTCACAGATAAAGCATTCTACATCCTGGTGTTAGACTTTGATAGTCCCAAATATTCCTCTATCTTTATACATACACAAGTAAACTATACTACATAACAACGAAATGGAACATACTGTTTTGCATCATATGAATTGTGCCAGTGCACTGTGCAGAGCCTGTGGCAAGAGAGCATTAACTTCCAAAACAACACGTTCAATTCAGAAAGCACTGAACTGTTCTAATTACGTTAATGATCTGTTCTTTGTGTTTGGAATTAACGTATCAGATGATAAACCAACACAGCATTCGACTATATTTTGTAAGAAGTGTTACTTACGAATACAAAACTCAAAAAGGAGGCATAATGAGAAGTGTCTTGAAACAGCCAAGTTACTATCGGAAAACAGTCAGCACATCTGGAAAGACTAAAACCATAATTTAACTATAAGTGAATGTCAACTGTGCAATTATGTTGCAAAGACATCTTTTGGTGTTTTAAAAACAAAAAGCTGCTCTATTCCTGTAAAGTTTCTTTTCTTCTTTCCACTCTGTAAAGTGTCAGTCTGTATGCTCTGTAAGGAAGAGTGGTGTGTTGTTGAGATCAGGCATGCCCCCAGTCTACCCAGCTGTAAATGGGTAACTCACCCTAGTCCTGAGTTAGGGAAGGCAAAGGCTCCAGGGGAAGCAGGCCCTAAACTTGGTCACTCCAACCGACGCAGGATGGTGTATGTATGAAGTAGAAGTGTAGAGTGTGATTACCGCGAATGGTGTACTGTTCGTGTGCTGACCAATATAACCACTCATACACTTGTGTCTACAAGGCACCAATGCAGACTGCTGGAATCTTTGTTTACTCAATTTATTCAGACGTACACACTGGGACATACGAGTACATCATGGTATGTTGACATATCAATTTGTAGGTATACATAGCAGATCTGAAGTCATGACACATTCAGAAATAATGGGCAGTACATCAAAAGTTCAATTGTCATGATACATTATGGCCGCATCCCCCTATCTGACTAAACGCGTCAGTGAAGGCAGATCGGTAAATAACTAAAGTTACTTGACGTCCATAGTTTGTAGCATATATTATGAAACCACGAAAGAGGGGTTTCTAGCAAGATTGAGATCTCCCTGTCACTGTCCGATAATAGGATAAATAATCTGTTCTCTTGGCAGTGATCAAAACATATGATGACCGAAATCTAACATGGCCGCCTCCCTGAGTTGTCGTTCACTCATTCATAGGAAGGAGAATATAAGCCAGAGTTAATTTATAATGGGTATATAAATGATTTCATAAATGTTCCCACACAGCTCTACGGTGATCAGGTTAATTCACGTAGCCATAACCGCTGTAGGAAAGTCTGTCATCTTTGTCGATACAAAACACGACCCTAGCGATACGAAGCACAATGTTCCATCTAGGTCGAATCGACATGAGATCATCAAAATAGGGTCTGGCAATACATGGAGTCCGAATTATACATTGTACCGTACCTTAGGAGAGTCTCTAACATAAACTATAGTAGAGATACCATCTCCTTTAGAAGAAAACCACTTCATGAATCATATTTCCTTAAGAATCTACCAGCCCTTTGAAAAGTGCGTACCCGCCATTATCACGGTACATCGGAACTCATCACGACTTGTCAAGACAACTCATACTTCCGCTAGACCGGAATAACAAGAATCTAGTCCCGCCTACCCATCCAAAATATACAATATAGGACTGATTCTACTTGTACTAATAATATGTAATACATATGAATTCAGGCCATAAACATAATAAGCAAATTAATCTATTTTCTGGCCCTAAAAATAAGTACAAATATAAGAGCAATATCCTTGCGCCGGATCAATATCCAGAACGATTACTCCTATAATCAAAAGTGTGAATCAAACATGGATTATCTCGCTTTCCCCATAGACAGCATTTTCATACACAAATGAATGAATGTCTATATTTTTTCCATATTAAATAGCCATATCGATTTTTTGTAATATGTGCGTCAAAATATGCACGCAACAGATTACCACACCCCTCGGGGAAAAAAAAATGGTACATTTTTTTTTTGAAACACATCTAGAAGCAACATACAATAGGCTCACAACGCACCAATAACAATGCGCAGATGATAAGCATAAGTTTTATGACCTTAGAGAAGGTACTTCTCTAAGTATTAATATTTCCAGAGAGGTGTCACCAACGCATACTACAATATTAGCAATGACCCAATTTCCACATTAGTTTATACATAAATTTCATCTAAGATATCTTAACATCATGATCATCAAAGACGAAAAACATTGAAAGATCAGCGGTGAATAAATATCAATGAACCGCTAAGTAGTGTTACAATCAATATATGATATATTACATATGTGTACACATTTCAACATAGAAACAACTGTATCAAAGTTGTATAACAGTTATGAATCATGTGGGCATCTAGACAAAATATCTGCCATCACATTTTCTGACCCACGGATAGCTCGCACCGAAAAATGAAATGGCTGTAGAGCAATCGCGTATCGCATTGATCTTGCGCTCTTCAGATTTTTACTCTGAATAGCCGTAAGAGCTTTCTGGTCAGTTTCCACAATGAAATGCGCGCCCAGAAGAAATCTTTGCAGTTTAAGGATTGACCAAACCATAGCCAATAATTCACGGTCTAGGACCGAGTAATTCTTCTCTGCGGCATTTAATTTCCGAGAAATATACATCACAGGATGCAGAGTTCCAGAGTACTCTTGCATTAGTGCCGCTCCAATCCCAGTGGATGAAGCGTCACTACGAAGAATAAATGTCTTATCCTTAGAAGGCAATACTAGGATAGGTGAAGTAGAAAACATAGTTTTAACCTTATCCAAAGAGGATTGACATTCTTGAGTCCAATGGACTACATTAGGAGACCCTTTCTTTAGCAAGGAAGAAAGAGGTGACATAATGGAGGACAGATTCGGGATGAATCGTCCATAAAAATTGTATTAGACCTAAGAGACTTCGTACTTGCTTTTTAGTCTTAGGAATAGAAATGTTAAGTATCTTACTTGTATTATGGTCTTCTGTTTTTAGGAACCCATGACCAACACGGTGTCCTAAGAAAGATATTTCGCTAAAACCAATACATGCTTTCGATGGTTTCGCTGTCAGGTTATGCTCGCGTAAGATAGACAATAGTTCATTTATACCATTATAGTGATCGTTCCAAGTATCACTGAAAAGACAGATGTCATCAAGATACGCAATGACATCTGAGCGATGAGATAGGATTCGACGCATCATGCGTACAAATGTTGCAGGGGCGTTCATAAGACCGAAAGGCATGAAATTCCATTGGAATAGACCCCTAGGCGTCGAAAAAGCAGTAAACGGTTTGGCGTGTTCGGATAGTGGAACTTGCCAATATCCCTTAGACAAATCGAGTTTAGTAAAGAAGTGAGAATTCGATAGTCTCGTAAGTAGCTCTTCTAGTAAAGGCATAGGTTCAGCATCGAATTTAGTCACTTGATTCAATTTGCGATAATCCACGCAAAGACGTATGTTATTGTCTTTTTTCCGTACTATAACCATCGGCGAAGAATATGCTGATGTGGATGGTTCAATAATTTTTAACTCTATCATCTCATCTAACTCTTTCTCTACCTGTGCTTGAAAATGTATCGGGATAGGATACGGTCTGACTCTTATAGGACTATGGTCAGTAAGAATAATGTCATGTTGAATGACATCCGTTTGACCAGGAATGTCAGTAAGGACATCCTGAAATTGTTCTAACATAGTAGAAACTTGTTTCTGCTCTCCTGGAGATACTTCTGGAGAAATTGCAACATCTTTCCATGATTCATTAGAGTGAAGAGGAATCATTGGAAAAGGTAAATTTACATCCGAGAAACTCGTTTCCTCATCCTGTATTACTGACAGAGATGAGTACTGTCCATGTTGGACTGGAAAATCGTCCGTTGCCTGGAAAACAGGTTGTAAATAATCAGGACGTTCATGGAATTCCGTGAGCATGTTGATGTGGAAGGTTTTACGCTTCCCGTCAATATCGACGATATAGTCAACATCGGAAACTTTTGATATTATATCGTACGGACCTTTCCAAGAAATGAGAAGTCTATTTTCCCTACAAGGTAGCAAGACAAATGCTTTGTCACCTGGACAAAGTTGACGCAAACATCTCTTTTTATTGGCAAAATCCCTTGCCTTCTGTTTCGCAAATTCAGAAGAAGCAGTTGCCAATTTGCATGCTTCAATAATCTTGTGTCTAAGTGCGATGACATATTCATAAGAGGATTTTGTGTCATCGACAATATTATCAGCAGTTATAAGATCATGAAGTAAGGACATAGGACCTCGCGGTTTCGCGCCAAAGACAAGTTCAAAGGGAGAAAATCCTGTATGTTCGTTGGCGACCTCTCTGTATGCAAAGAGAGCCGCGGGTAAAACCCTATCCCAATCCTGAGGATGATCTTCTGTTATCTTACCTAGTAGGTTTTTCAGAGTTCTATTCAAACGTTCCACCATCCCATTGGACATAGGATGATAAATACTACTCAGCGATCTCTCTATCTTCAGAGTCGACATTACTTGAGACATGGTATCCGATATGAGTTGTGTAATGTTATGATGTATGTATATAAGCATTACCTCGTCATCTACACAAGCACACACATGTTTCAGAAAGCACTCAGTAAAAGCATGTTCAGTTCGTAGCCATGTTTATTTTAAGAGAATATCGTACATGTCAAGATTCGCATTATATTACAATGTGTGGTTCGTACTTTAATGTATTCATATTACATCCCCCCTATTTTGAAAAAAAAAATGTGTGCAAACATTTCCAACGAAATGTTTCATGTGAGAAAGGATAAGTATGTGTAATGCTCAGTGTGAGTATATATGTCACTGTCTGTATCGGCTGGGAGGTGTCACTGTACGGCCAGAACGAGTGGTGTAAAGTGCTGGTGGTTCTGTGGAAGTCCCTGGTTTAGCTTGAGTTGGTTGTGATTTTGGCCTTGGCGCTTGTTGGTTTTGTGGGGCACCAAGGTCTGGAGTTACTGCATTGTCTGTTGAAAGCATGGGAATTCTCTGTTCTGTTGTATTCTGTGGGATTTCTCTTATGTCCACTCTGTTTCGCCTCAGGAGGTTGCTGCTGCTGTCTGGTCTTAAAGTATAGCTCCTGGGTTCAGGGTTTCTGGAAATGATTGTTGCTTTTGACCATGTGTCATTGTTGTGGTTGTAGGTAGTCACATGCTGACCAGGATATAATGGTGGTAAGTCTTTAGCACATTTGTCATAGTTGGATTTCTGAACTTGCTGACGATGCTGAAGTTGATCATATGTGCTGTCTCTATGTTGTGGACGGAAGTGGACCTTAGATGGTAGGAGGTCTTTAATTCTTCTATCAAACATAAGTTCTGCTGGACTGTCGATCTTACTGTCTACCGGTGTTGTTCTCCATCTCAAGAGTGCTAGGTGTACATCCTCTGTTCTTGTTTTCTTCATGATTGACTTGATAGTTTGTATCTGTCTCTCAATGAAACCATTAGATTTAGGGTATCTAGGTGATGATGTTGTGTGTTTGATCTTCCAGTCCTTAGTGAAGTTTCTGTATGCTTGACCTGAGAAATGTGGACCGTTGTCTGATCTAATTTCATCTGGGATGCCAAACATGCTGCAATACTTCTTTGTAATGTCTGCAATAATAGCTGATGGTGAGGGTTGTGGAAGTTTCTCAATGATGGGAAATTTGCTGTAGTAATCGGCAATAATAAGATAGTCATTATTGTCGATTGAGAAAATATCAGTTCCTATAATGCTCCAAGGGCTCAATGGTATGTCTGATGGTATGAGAGGTTCTCTGCACTGCCTATTTGCATGTTCTTGGCAAATTGAACAGTTTTTACATAGTGTTTCTATGTCCTTGTTTATCTGTGGCCAGTAAACATCTTTCTTTGCTCTCAGTTGTGTCTTCACAATACCAAGGTGACTATTATGGAGCTGTTTAAGGATGATATCGCGTTGTGTTTCTGGTACAACAATGCGATCTCCTTTAAGGATCAACCATCTTCGATGCTTAACTCGTCCCTCATAGAGTAGTATGGACGGATGTGTGTTGGAACTTCCCTGATAGAGCTTGGCCATCCATGGTATAATCAGTTCTTTGAGAGAGTTAAGGATAGGATCTCTCATTGTGTCTTCTCTGATGTGTTCAAGCCGATTACCGCTAAACTTGACAAAATCAACTTTGATGTTTGGGGTAAGATCTGCTGTCTTGTTGGGGTTTGGTAGTTTGCTGAGAGCATCTGCAAGACCTATATCCTCTTTAATGTTGTTAATAGTTACCACACTCAGCTTTTCGCACATTGGTAAACCCAAAATTGCAGGTCCTTCAACATCTACCAAGTAAAATGTTGACGATGTCCATTCAGAGTCTCTGTATAAACATTCAAGTGTTACTGCTCCGAAACAGTCTATACTTGTTCCATTGTAAGCTCTTAGCTTTGTCCTGCCACTCCTACTTTTTACATCCCTTGTGGGAAATCCTTGCTCATCCACCTTGTCAGGCATGATCTGTCTGAATATTCTTAAGGGTAGAGTGTTACCTTGGGCACCTGTGTCTATCTTGAACCGAATATATCTTTCTTTGTGCCTTTTATTTAATTCCTGGTATTCGGAATTGTACCTTGCAGAAAGCCTGCGTTCTCTTTGGTTCATTACTGAAAGTTAGTATCTTCACAGTATCAAAAGTGGAAGGATCACTTTCTTCACTGGAGTCAAGGTCCTCGTCATCATAGAGTGTGTTTGTTTTGACGACTTTCTGCTGTGAAGTTTGTGTTGAGCACTGTCTTGTTTCCTCTTGAAACATAATTTTATCCAGTGGCCCCTCTTTCTGCAGTAATGACATGTAGAGTCTTTAGCTGGACAGTGGTTTTGTATGTGGTTTAGGCCACAACATTTACACATAGCACCTCTGCTTGTGTTGTGTTTTTCTTGTTGCTTCGTACCAGTTGCTTTGTTTTGTTTGGGTTTATAGCTTTTTACTGCATCCACCTGGGCTGTTACTGTACCTTGCTGAATTTGTTTAATGTTTAGTGCTTGTGCCTCGTGTTTCCTGCCTTCATCCAGAAGTTGTTGTAAAATTAGTGTATCACTCTGGCTCAGTATCCATTTCTGGAACTCTGGCATTGGTGTGCTGAGAAGGATCTGTTCGATAATTCGCTCTTTTTCTTCTTCTTTGTTAAATTTGCATACACTTGTTTTCTCCTTGATGCGAGTGAAAAAAATCATCTAGACTTTCATAGGTTTCTGTCGCAGGTGGTGAAGTTCTAATCTTGCCGCTCTAAAGTTCGTGTGCTTTATTATCAGACGTTTTTCAAATTCGTCCAATATGGCTGCGGGGTCTGTCGCCGACTCCACAGGCATGGCGGTAGCAAAACTGTTGTAAATTTTCAAACCTTCATCGTCCAATGCTTCTAGGATATATGGAGTTAAGGTTTGTCCTTCTAGACCAGTGGTCTTGGAATATAGATCTATGCGTTGGCGCCATAACAAGAAAGCTTCACTCTTATCATTTCGACCGGCAAATCGCATTTGCGGTGCGCTGCGGTAGTGTTTAGACTCCATGGCTGACCTCGATGACGAAAATTAGTCGAATAAACTGTACTCACGTGTTATCGTGTAGCTGTTTTGCGTCAGTCCGGTATCGACCGCTGCCACCATGTAATGTTATGATGTATGTATATAAGCATTACCTCGTCATCTACACAAGCACACACATGTTTCAGAAAGCACTCAGTAAAAGCATGTTCAGTTCGTAGCCATGTTTATTTTAAGAGAATATCGTACATGTCAAGATTCGCATTATATTACAATGTGTGGTTCGTACTTTAATGTATTCATATTACAAGTTGGGTACCATGGTCGGATAATATTTCTGCTGGAAACCCCAGACGAGAAAATATTAACCAAAGAGCATCTGCGACATCAGCAGTAGTTATGCTCTTTAGAGGAACAGCCTCCGGCCAACGTGTGCACATATCAACACACGTCAAAATAAATTGGTGTCCTCTAGCAGACTTTATCTTAAATGGACCAATGATGTCTATCGCCATTTTTTGAAATGGCCGAATGGGAATGTCTGAAAAACCTCTGCGAATCATGAGCGTACTGTAAGATTTTAACTCTCATATTTTTAGGCACAAGGATTTGAGAATGAATGGACTTAGCGGAGTCTTGTACCATACGTACAAGTACGCCATTCTTCATTGTAATCCAAGATTTACGATTAGTATCCTTATTCGGATCACCTTTTGTTGCCAGAGTAAAGAATTTCTTTAGAGTAGGATCATCTTCCTGCTGTTTGATAAAGGAATCGTGGGAAATCTCCAAGGGATCATCTTGGATCTGCGCATCATTATCTTCAGAATGTGAAGATTGTGGCATATTAAGAGCTTGAGCCCTAGTGATTACTGCATTAGCCGATTGCATATTAACATTTTCCCAATTAGAAATTTGCTGTGGAGTGCATTCTTTCACTCCATGAATGCGACCGATGATAAGATCAGCGATCGGATTCGGCAAGAGACATGCTTGCACCTCTCCTGTAAAGAAAGGCGTAGCAATATTGATAATGGCAGTGGAGTACTTCTCCAATGTGCCACCAAATGTTACACATTTGACTATATTGCCTGTAGCTCGAGAAGGATTTACGAGTGATTGCCTCACTCCAATGGTAGTGCACCCCGAATCGAAAAGAATTGATACCGGAGTACCATCTATTAGGCCCCTATTAAAAACAAGAGCACCCCTTCCATTATGCGCAATTGACGCATGGAGAGCGGGAAGCGGGTGACCGCAGCTTAAAGTAGACACTGTGGTTGGATCGAATAATGTTTTGCATTGCGAACATTCAGATGCTCTAGCAAAATCGAAAGCGGAATTTGCTACACTATTGGAGTCTTTTTTTTATCATTATTCTGATTATCGGTGTCGTGGAACTCCTGTTGTGCAGAGTTAGCCTGGTAATACGATTTACCATGTCTTTTGTGTTGTGATCTACCTCGGTTATAATTGTCTCTATAATTATCATTTCCCTTGTTATAGCCCCTATTTGGGTTTGAATCATAACATTCATGATCATAATCATCATGCTCATTATATTGAGTATCCCTGTAATATTGTTTCTTTTGTCTCCATGAAGCACTTGGGTAGTTCCTATAGCTACTCCCTTTCCGAGAATTTCTAACATTATGGGTACCCCTCGCGTGTCGAGGACTATCAGCCCGATTCCAGTTCTTCAAAGAAGAACTCTGATTTGAGTGGTTATCTTGGTTTTGACATTTATTCCAATTAACCTTTTTATCAAATTTATTTTTAGCTCCTTGGAATTTGTGTGAGTAATTCTGATTATATTCTGTTGCCGAAGCAACTGGCATACTCTCTTTAATGTTAGAGTTACTAAGAATCATGTCAGGGTGTGCCGTGGCATACTGGTCACAATATTCTTCCATTTGCTTTATTGTACCAGGTTTACGCTCATGTAAGAACTCTAGGAATGATTTATTTTCAGAAGACATGACCTTGTCTCTTAGCAATAAATCCGTAAGACCATCAAATGTTTTCTCTGTTTTGGATAATTCAATCCATCGTGAAAGTGTAATTCGTGCTTTTGAGATGAAATCTGAGAATTCTACACCTACCTCAGGTCTCATTGTTTTAAACAAAAGACGATAACCTTCCTCAGACAGCTGATATCTCTTTATCAAAGCTGCCCTAACAGCATCATAATTATCTTTGTCGGCCTCTTCAACAAAATATAACTTACTTAGGGACTCCCCTTTTAGATTTTCAGACAACTGATTCACATACTGTGATTTGTCAACATTATGAGATCGACAAGCCCGTTCAAATCTAGAAAGCCAAAATGTTATGTCATCACTGGTAGGGTTAAACGCTGGTACCTTGACCTTGTACACAAAGGGTTTACCATTACCACCAGATGCCTGATTAACATTACTCATACATGTCAATTTTAATTTCTCTAATTCAAAATCATGTTCTCTTATTGCTTTTCTCTCTTCAGCTTCTCTATCTAATTTTTTTTGTTCTGCAGCAGCAGCAGCTTCTAATTTTTTCTGTTCTGCAGCAGCAGCAACTTCTAATTTTTTCTGTTCTGCAGCAGCTTCTAATTTTTTCTGTTCTGCAGCAGCAGTAACTTCTAGTTTTTTCTGTTCTGCAGCAGCTTCTAATTTTTTCTGTTCTGCATCAAATCTCCTTTCCTCCACTTGCATCTGCAATTTCTTTAGTTCAGCAGCAGTATCAGCTTCTTTTTCTAATCTTTTTTCTTCAGCCAGAGCTTTTTTTTCTTCAGCAGCAGCTTCTCTTTCTAATCTTTTTTCTTCAGCCAGAGCTTTTTTTTCTTCAGCAGCCGCTTCTCTTTCTAATCTTTTTTCTTCAGCCAGAGCTTTTTTTTCTTCAGCAGCCGCTTTTCTCTCTTCAGCAGCTAATGCTTTGTCATATTGAGCCACAGCCCATTGTTCTAAATCTTTCCCAGTCTTATCAAGAGATTTTCCTTGTGCAATAAAATAATCTAATGTAGACATATTGTCTTCTTAAATCAGAAACCTGAAAAAGTAAACAAATTACCCTATTTCACTTTAATGGGAGACAAGTCTATACCATAGACTTAGTCTTAGTCCAAACTTGTATGGTTTATAATAACCAATGATAACTTGAGTACCTGTGGACAACAATAACTGTATCTCAAATACTGTGGGGACAAGCCTTACAAAGGTCTTGTATACCTCAATGTAATCAAAGATCACTTGAGTACCTGTGGAAAAAATATTTCCCTTTACCAATCACTTTGGGAGACAAGCCTTACAAAGGTCTTGTACATTTTGTTTTATAACAATAACAATCATAAAGTACTGATCTGTACTATACTATCAGTGTATACCACTATACGTCATATGTCAACTAAAGACATTACAAAGGACAAACAAGAAAAGACAATATGAACACATTTGCATAGATCAAATTAAATTAAATAGGAGAAATGAAAAAAATGATCACAGAAACCGTGATGATAACTGCCATAATATAACAAGACAAATAACGCCACAGTGTATAAACATAAGGGTGTAAAAAACTGAAATGAAAGGAAAGATGAGACCTACAATTATACAAACAAATCAAACAAAACTAAGGAACACAAAATTATTAACAAAAACAACGAAGAAAAGAACACCTCATCACAACTAACAGAAATAGCAGCAAATTGTTGCTAACAAATTTCCAATTAAGAAAATGTGTACCTATAGAATACTAGTACCAGACCAATGTCACTCGGCATACCTTGTACTAGTCACACAGAACATAAACTAATTTAATACATAACAAATAACATGTAAGCATAAATAGCATATAGCATACAATATAATTTATGTCATGAATGGAATGTGTTGCAGGTATATAGTGTTGTAAAGCAGGCACAGTTTATTTTAATACTAATAACTTGCCACTTTATTCAGTAATAGATTTAATTTTAAACTATTACACTGTCAATTTTTCTCTGTTGAGCATATGAAGATCCAACGATGAACTATGCACTTTATGTTCAACAACACTGTGATTCTTCTGTACGTTGAGAAATGTCAACAATACTGCTCCAGATATTTTCTACACTTGATACCACTGTCCTGTGTAATACTGTCTGTACAGCGAAAAACTGTCAACAAGCGCTGACCTAGATACAGCATCCTATCGGTAATACAGGTCAAGCTGACATCGACTGTATAGCTGTCCTACTGGTGTTGATGTGGTCAAACAAATGTTCTTTCAGCTGTAAACTGTGATTCTCAACACAAAACTGCGTAAGCTGGACCCAGGAATCTGGCTCACCACTGTAAAGTTTCTTTTCTTCTTTCCACTCTGTAAAGTGTCAGTCTGTATGCTCTGTAAGGAAGAGTGGTGTGTTGTTGAGATCAGGCATGCCCCAGTCTACCCAGCTGTAAATGGGTAACTCACCCTAGTCCTGAGTTAGGGAAGGCAAAGGCTCCAGGGGAAGCAGGCCCTAAACTTGGTCACTCCAACCGACGCAGGATGGTGTATGTATGAAGTAGAAGTGTAGAGTGTGATTACCGCGAATGGTGTACTGTTCGTGTGCTGACCAATATAACCACTCATACACTTGTGTCTACAAGGCACCAATGCAGACTGCTGGAATCTTTGTTTACTCAATTTATTCAGACGTACACACTGGGACATACGAGTACATCATGGTATGTTGACATATCAATTTGTAGGTATACATAGCAGATCTGAAGTCATGACACATTCAGAAATAATGGGCAGTACATCAAAAGTTCAATTGTCATGATACATTATGGCCGCATCCCCCTATCTGACTAAACGCGTCAGTGAAGGCAGATCGGTAAATAACTAAAGTTACTTGACGTCCATAGTTTGTAGCATATATTATGAAACCACGAAAGAGGGGGTTTCTAGCAAGATTGAGATCTCCCTGTCACTGTCCGATAATAGGATAAATAATCTGTTCTCTTGGCAGTGATCAAAACATATGATGACCGAAATCTAACATGGCCGCCTCCCTGAGTTGTCGTTCACTCATTCATAGGAAGGAGAATATAAGCCAGAGTTAATTTATAATGGGTATATAAATGATTTCATAAATGTTCCCATACAGCTCTACGGTGATCAGGTTAATTCACGTAGCCATAACCGCTGTAGGAAAGTCTGTCATCTTTGTCGATACAAAACACAACCCTAGCGATACGAAGCACAATGTTCCATCTAGGTCGAATCGACATGAGATCATCAAAATAGGGTCTGGCAATACATGGAGTCCGAATTATACATTGTACCGTACCTTAGGAGAGTCTCTAACATAAACTATAGTAGAGATACCATCTCCTTTAGAAGAAAACCACTTCATGAATCATATTTCCTTAAGAATCTACCAGCCCTTTGAAAAGTGCGTACCCGCCATTATCACGGTACATCGGAACTCATCACGACTTGTCAAGACAACTCATACTTCCGCTAGACCGGAATAACAAGAATCTAGTCCCGCCTACCCATCCAAAATATACAATATAGGACTGATTCTACTTGTACTAATAATATGTAATACATATGAATTCAGGCCATAAACATAATAAGCAAATTAATCTATTTTCTGGCCCTAAAAATAAGTACAAATATAAGAGCAATATCCTTGCGCCGGATCAATATCCAGAACGATTACTCCTATAATCAAAAGTGTGAATCAAACATGGATTATCTCGCTTTCCCCATAGACAGCATTTTCATACACAAATGAATGAATGTCTATATTTTTTCCATATTAAATAGCCATATCGATTTTTGTAATATGTGCGTCAAAATATGCACGCAACAATTCCCTGTGATGTTTTTTCTGACCCCTCCATGTCTAGTCAGTCATTTAGCTGTAGTCAGTCAGTTAGTTTGTAGTCAGTCAATTAGCTGTAGTCAGGATAGCTCTGTACAGTAGGAGGTTGATGTGCCTGCCCACATTAGTGATGATATTGTTCAACTGGAGGTTGATGTGCCAGCTCACATTAAAGGCGATACCATTATTCATTTGGAGGTGGATAACACTACTCACCCTAGCATGCCAGTTTTTGTTGCCACATCTACACCTACCAAATCAGTTATACATACGACAAGTACATCCACCTCGCCTGTCTTCAAAAGCGACATCACAGTACAACAGTTACTTGCTAAGCCACCTTCACAACCACTAACACAAAAGGAAGAACCCCTATTCACATCCATTGTTAGAAAAAAACTAGAAACAGCAAAAAGTAATATCATAAAATGCAAAACCAGAGGACAGCCTATTGTACTACAAAAACTAATTAAACATAGAAGAGAAACATCAATCACCAGAACGCCAACAAAACGTAAGCGATCTCAATTGCTCCACACTGTTAGAAAACATATTGCTGGAACATCAACTGATTCATTAGACCTGCAGCAGGCACATGAACTACAACGCTGTTCAGAAACGTCACGTCAGGAAATTTGCAGGAAAGCAGGCATTGAAAGTAGAGTTAGAATCTCCAAATAATTAGCAATAGCCATGAAGGAAACAGTAGGTCTTACGTGGGCACAGGAGAGAAAACAGAGAAGATTGAAAATTGAAAGACGCGCCAGCGGTATTAAAAATATAACTTCACAATTAAAATTTATAATGGAAACTCATTTGTTACAAATTTCTCCATCTGTGAATGTACAGATTCATCCTATAAAAAAAAGGAAGTGTGAATGATAATTGAGCGAAATTTTGGGGCTAGAGCAAATTATGGCAGTTGTTGCTTGAGATTGACAGAATTAACAGAGTGTTGAAATCATTTAATAGATGTATTTATTAAATACACCTATTTATCTATTAAATTGAACATTTCGTTTTAATCATGACCATACTCATTTTTACATGACCATCATGATGTATGATTGAGATAATTGTTAGCTCTCATGTTTTTGGGGACAATTGGGTGCGTTATTTTAAGGTAATAAATGTGGACTTGCAATTTAATGTTTCAATAATTAATGTTTGACGCATGAAACCAAAACAAAACTTTGATATCCATTTTCTGCAGGTTTTCTACTTTTGATTTCTGTAATTTGTTATGCATGTTGATTGTGACCGATTTAGTGAAAATTGCATTATAAACAAACCATAACAAAATATAAAAAAAAACGTAAATTTTACACTATTTCAGACTATTATATCTTCTGTTCTAATTGTGATAAAATGTTTGTTCTTGTTCTAAAATTTACTCTAACATTTCTAGTCTAGCTTTACGCAAAATTAAAGCCGGTATTTATAATAATAAAGTAGCCTAAAAGCATTAATTAAGCCCTATCAAAATTAAACATCGCCACATGTTTTTCCCATAAGGAAGTTGACCACGTGACCTCTGTCAAGTGGGCTATAAATAGCGCGGTCGGGTTAAAAGGGGAAATAACTAAAAGATCGCTGGCAAACAGCCGTGGAGAGTCCATGCATGAATAAAACACTCCAATGATTCTTTTACTTTTATTTTTTAATTATAGAAGAAGATATTATGAATCGTAAAAGTATTTCTACTTCAAAAAGAAAATAAATAAAGCTTACTTTCTGAGTGTTATCCAGCGACAAATAATATTTTGTAATTGGCAACACTGATGGAAAGGGGGAACCAATCACTGAAAAAAAAAAGAGTATTCATTGGTTTCTGTTACATTTTGTATTTCTGTTCGGGAAGACGCAAATGCTAGAGTTCAATAGTTTGAATTTTCGATAAAGCATCGGTTTTACATTTTGCTGGCTGTGGATTTATACTCTTTCACCGTTGCAGTTTAAAAAAAAAAATCTATTTTGTTAAGCAAGTCAAACATGTGAGGAAAGCTTACACACACGTCTGCTACAGCAGGTCAGAAAGAACTGTTTATGCTTGCAGTAGATATTTAGTAGATGGTGATACACACAGATGCAACTGTAATAATTTGAAGGCCTACTTCACGAACTATATAGCCTAGTAGCCTATATATTTTGCCAGTCTCCAGTATAACCATGTAAGTAGTTGAATTGTGTGCAGCCCTTATTTTCTTTATTCCCATATCTGTAATTTTCAGCTAATAAATTATGGAATTAGGCTACCTACTTCTTGCACAGAATGATTGCTAACATTATTAGGTAATTACCAAGAACTAACGCTCAGCGATGGTGGATCAAAGACAGTATTACTTAGGTTGAAAGGAAGAATAGTGGGTTATGTTCTTTGATGTCATACAGATAAGGGTAGAATTCCTAACCCTTACCCCTTATTACTATGTCTCTGAATTCGTTTTTGATGCTGCATCGAACACTATCTTCAATTCAGCCCATTAGCCTATTTAAAACTAGGAATTAAATGAATGAGTGCTCCCTTACCCCCCTTTAAAAAAAAATAAAAGTTCCTTAGGGAACATGGGCTACCACTGCAGTTAATTAGACCCCTACAGATAATACAGTTAATTTGCATTTTGAGTTACAAAATCAAGAAAAGACAAGTAGCTTTTACCTGATTCAACCCCATAGCTTCACCAGCTGGAAAGGAGGGTGTTAAGGTTTGATTTAATACTCTTAAGTCAGTGCTTCTTAAAGAGGTTCGGCACCCCATTACATCATCTTAAGAAGCCTCCCACCCCATTATCTTCTAGCTCTCAAAATATGCCAGAAATGTGAAAAAGGGATTACAGTATGCTTTGAAAAAAATCTTATTTACGAAATGTGACTAAGGTTCCTTATTTATTTCACATTGGAGCTGTTCTGTTTTGTACAAATACATTTAAGTTCTGTGTATTATTGTGTTTATGATTATTCGCCTTCTAAAATATCTGGGATGTCTTGCACCCCCAAATGGTGGGTATCGCACACCTGGTCAAGATGCAGTGCTCTAAGTGGTGGATATTTGAATCCCATGATAGAAACTTTATGTTTTGTATTTATCCACAGCCAGGTTTTTATTTTCTTTATCCCAGAATTTCTTATTACCCTATATCTTTACTTTATTTTGTGGTTTTTAGTTTTGTTTTCACTTGTACATTTTTCTTAAAACCCCACAATTATAAAAGATTGAAAAAAAAAAAGGACATGGAGTCCGCTGGTGACTGGATAACTATGTGCTGATTGCATGGCCTCACGTGCCTGCAACACATCTTCCAAATGTCTGCCCTATCAAATGTCGATGGTACATAACATGCCTACCATGTTTGTAACTGATACCGGGAATCAGGGTTCCATTCTGGAGAGGGAGTATAAGAAATGGCTATCATCACAATTCCAGCTCCAATAGCATATATTAAAGTTGTTGCTGTTAAAAAGCTGCATGTATTAGAGTTTAAGTCCACACAAAAGCACAACAAGCCAGTCACCTGTTTGTCTTAAAATCTGATTACAGGAAACCACAGAGAGACATGGCACTTTCTGGCAAACCTCAGCACCCCAAGATAGAAGAGGAATGACTAAGAAGGATTGTTTTTTAAATATGTATATATTTTTTTTGGATAATTGCTGAAAAGGAAGGTATCTAAAAATGAAAATGTCTGCTGTATACCAGATCCAGACAGAGATCATATCTTTCACAAGATAAAAGAAAAATAATTTTCTGTCCCAGTTGAAATGAAGAAAAGTGGGCTGTGTGTTCTGTACACTCTCAAAATAGAATTTATAGAATAATGAAAAAAATAAGGGTTAGAGTTAGGTTCAGGAATTCTTAACTAAACCCTAACCATAATCATAATGCTAATGCTGTGAGCGACTGATCTGAATGCCATTGAACAACACATCCCACTGTTCTTCTTTTCAGAAGATTGTGCTCTGGCAATAGACAGTGATGAAATCAAATATTAATAAACAGGATGGTATGTAAACACATCATCCTGCCCCATTCATAACAGCTATAAAATGGCTACCTAGCTGTTCGCTTAGAAAACAGAGGGTTTACCTTACTGAAAACAGTGTAGTCAAAAAGCAGCTGCAACCTACTACGACAACTTTGTTTTTGAACTGTACCAGGAGTGTTTTTTGTGTGTGCAAAAACACCAATTTATAATCATGAAGTACCCACTTACTACACAAGGAGCAGGAAAAAGCTCACTTGGCAAAAGCAAGAAATATCCGTGCATAATTATCTGGGAATACCTATGCAAAGAAAAGGCAGTGAGGAAGGAAACTGGTCACCCCATCTCTTGATGCTGGACTTAGTATGGTGAAGTTGCTAACATTTCACTCTTCTCCGGCAGTATCTGCTATGAGACTACTGTTATCTTTTTTACCTATGCAATACAGAGTGATACTTGTTCCACTTGCTTGCATCATAAGATGTGAGAATCAGCATTATTGGACTGGAAAGATCAGTATGCAGAGGTCTTGGCTTGTTTGCTGATGACAGTCACAGGAGTGCATCCATATCCAAGTCACTCACTTATGATGATGGATTTATTTTGTGATTGTGCATTGATTTCTTGTTTTCGGTTTGTTTTCTTAGTTCTGTAGCCTGATATGCTGGTTGACAGCATAGTTCAGTTTCCTTTTGGTTTGGTTAGTGATGGTTGATTGGTTCATGTTGATTTGCTTGATTGGTTTTTTTTTTCTTTGTTTGTTTGTTTTGTGTTTTTTTTTTGTTGCTATATTCATTTTGATTTTGCTGGCTGTTTTTGTTCATTGTTTGGTTTCATGTTAGTTTGTTTAGTTGTTTTGTTTTGTTGCTTGAAACCAAACACTAAAGATCAAATTCCCTATCATGCTGCTGAGGAAACTGTCTTATGGACCAACATGGTCACAAGTGTTTGAAGCCACAAGTTTTAAAGGCTACCACACAAATTAATTGTGGCAGTGCTTGTTTATACCATTCATATCAATAATGGCAAGTCACTATGCCTTTGAATTCAAGCATCTACAATTCTCTTTCAAACCTTGCTTTGCTGTTATAATAAGTCACAAGAATAATCATTTCTAGTAGTAGGTATTGACCTTTAGGGATTCATGTTTCTGCATTGGATAGTTTGTTTATTGCTTGCTCTAACTTGAGTATTAATAAAAGGTAAAGGTGGTCCCATAGCAGATACTGCCGTAGGGAAGTGAAGTGTTAGAGACTTTACTATACTAGGTCCAGCATCGATATGTGGGGTGACTAGTTCCCTTCCTCGCTGCCTTTTCCTTCCCTAACTCAAGAGCAAAGTCGGGTACCCATTTACAGCTGGGTAGACTGGAGCACGATGATAACGTGAATCGAACCTGGTACTTTTGCCGTGAGAGACTAGTGCTGTAACCACTCTGTCAATCGGACGCTCGAGTATTAATAAGGACATGTTAAAACTAACTCCACCAGGAAAAAACACAACATTCTGATTTTGAAAAAAAAATGTTTGTGCAGTGCATCTTTGCAATACATTTTTGTTATTCTTCCTATCATCCTGTCTTATTCAGATTCACATCAGCTATACAGTAGTCTACACAGTGTCCACTTGAAAATGCAGACATAGTGCAATTCATTGAAGAAAGTGTTGCAGAGAAGCTGGAACCTCCAAAAACAGTATGACTTTTTTAAATTGTGTCATTATGACATAACCCTAGCAAGGCTGGATAATACAATTTATTACCAGCAACTGGGATAAATTTGATGGCCATAACACATTAATAAGGTTGGTGTTGTTTTGTTGATAGTTTGGTTCTTTTGGTTTGTGTTATTTTTGTTGTGTTTTGTGTGTGTGTGTGTATGTTAGTTTTATTGGTTTTGTTGTTTGGTATGTTGGTTGGTGTTTTGGTTCCTATTGGTTTGTTTAATTATTTCATTTTATTGGTTTTCTTGGTTGAGTCCTTTGGTTAATTTTGTTTTGTTGATGTATTTTTTTATTTATCAAGGATAAACCCATGGAACACTGGGTAATAGTAATACAGCAACATATATGACAGTGCTTGGCAAACCATTAACATTTTGGCAAGCCTTGCTTCGGGAAAATGCAAAAAATCTTTCCTATGGTTTTTAATTTTGAAATATGTATGTTTTATTAAACTTGTGACTCTCAGTCATCAAATGGTGTAATTAGATTTTTCAGAAATGATCTTAGATAGATTTAATATTTATTTGAAAGCACTGACCTTTTCAAAAATGCCATCAACAGCACTGAAAGTGAAAGCAGATTTTCTCTGAAATTGACTTCTCTGGGGTATTATCTTCAAACCTTCGAACACCTGCTGCAGTACTGCCCAACCTACAGTAATGAACGGGGTAGCATATGGCAACAACCTACTTCTGTCAACGAAAAACTGTTTGGAGATGTCGGGAACCTTGAGTTGACTGCTGCCTTTATTAGAGTCATAAATGTGGAAGTCTGAAGGCGAACGAGGAAGAAGAAGAAGAAGCATGGCTTTTCACTAAATAATTGTATATTAATATGATTTTAATTATTACAGTGGTCATTGAAAGATTTTTATTCTGATACCAGTGTTTCAGTATCTAAACATGCCAAAATGTTGCCAGTTTTCCTCTTCATACACATACATGTATGTAGGCACACACACACACAGACCTGGTGAGTTATATGTAACAACTATATCAGCAAGGAAGTTTGTGGTTTACATACATAATTTGAATTTACATTCAGTAAGAGCATTAAATATATCTAATAGTATAGACAAAGTTGCAGGCACACAACATTATTTTCATTGCATTGAGAAATATATGAAAATTAAAACAGATCAAGTCCAAGACAAAAATCAGAATCTTCAACTCAAATATCAAGTCATTTCTATTGTATGGCTCTGAAACATGGAGAACAAAAACCAGAAAGTTACAGATTTTAATAAATGAGTGGCTTGCATGAAATAGAAGGATTGAAGTTGTATGACAGATCACTAATGTAGAACTGACGGAAAGAACCAGATAAACACCAGTGGAGCAGGAGGTGGGCACAATGGGCTAATCACCTGTGTCGTGAAACATTCTAAATCCACATATCTAAATTAAAAAGTAAATGTAAAGCCTAACGCGAATTAATTCAATAAAAGGAAAGAAGAATGGTAAAAGACCAGTGCTGTCACAATGGCGTACAAAAATCCCCCTTTTTCTACTTCGTCTGCATAATTGTAACGCTTTCACGTTTACTAGTAAAGCCTAATGCATCAACTACACGCGTTTCAAAAAAACAATAAAACGGGTACTGTATTTCTTAGAAAACCTTGAGATAGACACACTGCGTAATGACCTAGATTAATATTTCATTAATTTCATTTTATACACTGCGTAACTAAAAGACAGACGGCCTTAGAGAGAGAGAGAGCTGTACGGAGGAACGCATGCAATACTACCACAGTCTCACGATTAATAGTAATGCCAATCCCACGCGTAAGGCATGAAGCACTATCTTTTTTTCAAATAAACAGTAATAAAAAACACTACCAATACGAGGTAAGGTTTTAAAAAACATGTTTAATGCTTATTAGGAAACATGACACAATACTGTTTTCTGTTTGAAATCCTGACTTTATACTGACAGAACAGTCGAAAAGGCAGGACAGGTGGCGGTTCTAAACATAAAAAATAAAAAAACAAATACACGACTATCCTAGAAAATACATATTTTGAACGCAGCCACTTGGCTCCATTAAAACTTATATATTTGGGTGCCTTAGGACTTGCTGACAAAGAATATGTTACGTGTTAAGCAATTAGTTTAATAATTAACAAATTATAGCCAAGATACTATGGTGAGGTTGTCAGACAACACAGGATCATATTTGCTCATAATGGCGTGTTTGAACAATGTTTTAGAAGAAAATGAGGCCACCATGTTAAATCTGATTTGATTGGCTAGAATAATATGTAAGGCTAAACATGATTAGTCGATTGCAATACTATTTTTGGTTGTTAATAGAAACGATAGAAAGGGTACATTTTTTTCAAAAGCTTTTGTAAACATGGTCCCATTGGCTAGACCATTTGATATAGTCAATTAGGAGCGTCAGTTCAGGGCCACATTTTGAAAATAAACTTACTTAGAAGCAAGTGCGTTGAGATCCAGCTCATATTTTTCTTATGAAAGCCTGGGACAGAGGCAGATCGGAATTGTGCCATAACTCATCGCCAGTCAACGTATTTTGTTTAATATTTCCATGAATTGTGGGACTGTGGTACTAACATATTAAAGCAGCCCTTGGTCTGAGTTTTGCTGA
The DNA here is from genome assembly GCA_024509875.1 of Oreohelix idahoensis. NCBI lineage: Eukaryota > Metazoa > Mollusca > Gastropoda > Stylommatophora > Oreohelicidae > Oreohelix > Oreohelix idahoensis. The sequence goes on along the minus strand of JAMPIV010023214.1, from coordinate 91,482 downwards.
ATCCAGAGGCTGGTAGCATACTCCCTGATAAAGAGATCGACCAGTGTTGTGTCTCAAGAACACGGTGAAGCAAGCGAGCAGTGGAGACTGTTTCCTGCCGCCCACACAGAAGTTAAGATTCGTGGCCAGAGCAGCTCAATCTTGTGTATACCCCCCTCTAAAAGTGACTTTACCTAAAATCAAGAGGGACATTTAATTGGTTCAAATAACAAGAAACTGTGAACCTTTACAATATTATTTCCACCAGAAACAAACACTTGAAGTCATGATGACAAACAACCACCTAACTTGAAAAGCCAGTATTACCTCATAGTCCTACATCACGCAATGGTAAAATGACAGTGCTGTCACAAAGAATGTACTCGAAATCCCCTTTGTTTTCTGCTTCGTCTGCAAATTGTAACGCTTTCATGTTGATAGTAAAGCTTACTGTATTATTACCCGCCTTCTTCAATGAAACGTGTGCTGTATTTCTTGGAAAAGCATTGAGACGTACTGCGTAATGACCTAAATTAACCCTAACATTAATTATACTGCGTTACCAAAACGAACGAACAGATGGACTAAAGGGATAAAAAGAGAAGGGAGAGGCAGAAAGCCGAACACTAAACCCGCTTCGCGCGATACACAATTACTACCATCACGCGTGTAAGTCTACATGCACTAATTTTTTTTCAGACGGACAGTGATAAAATACACTACCCTTTTCCCAGAGTTAGGTTTATAAATCATAACAGACTCTTATTAGAAAAGACAACATTATATGGGTTTACGTTTGAACACATAACAGTACCCAGACAGCACATCTTCTAAACAGGAGATAGAAGAAATTGCATATTTTGAACGCAGCCACGTAGCTCCTTTAAATTAGTATTTTTGGGTTCCTTAGGGTTTGCTGACAAATAATATGTAAAACGTTACGCAAATAGTCCAGGAATTAATAAATTATACCCAAAATAAAATATTGGGGGTGCCTGACAGCATAAAATCATTTCTGCTCATAAAATTTTTTTTATAACGTGTTTGAAAAAACCTTACGTTACATAAATAGCCTACCATGTAAACTCCAAATTGATTGGAGCGCAACAAATGAAAGCCTAACCACGATTGGTCGGGCTATAAATACTATCTTGGTTGTTGGGGGAGACGGGAAAAGATAACATTTTTTCAAACACTTGTCGAAACGTGGCTCATTGGCCAGTCTCGCTGATATACACACTTGGGAGCGTTAGTTCGAGACCACTAATTCAAATAAGCTTGATAAAGCGACAGTACGTTGAAGCCAGCTCACATTTTTGCTAAAATAAAAGCCTGGAACATAGGCAGAACGGAATTTGTGCCAGTTTGTGCCAGAATTCATTGCTAATCAACGTATCTGTGTTTATTTCCATGAAATTGTGGGACAGTGGTCTTGATGGTAGTGAGCAGCACCTGGTCAGAGATTTGCTGAATCCAGAGTCGGACAGCATACTCCTTGGTCTTTTTAGCTATCAGTGAGGTGTCTCCTGAGCCCAGAGGAGAATTCGAGCAGAGGAGTCCTTTCCTGCCGCCATCACTAAAGATAAGCAGAGTTGGCCAGCTGAGCTCAACATTATGTCCCCTCATCTTGAAATAACTTTATAAAATCAACATTAAGAGGGGAATTTACTTGTCTTAAAATCAGGAACTGTGAACATCTACAATAATGGTCCCTAAAGACAAACTATTGAAGTCATGATGACAAATACCAACAGAGCTTGAACAAAACAAAACCAGTATTACCTCATTTTACCACTACACAATTGACACACATAGAACATTGGTAATAATATATGTCACTACAATATTCATATTAAATACATTCTGTACATAACTTGTAATTTAAATTGATTGTGATTCCTGGTTCCCTTGTAGTTGAATCAGGACACATATTCATTCATGCCAGTAATGAATACATATTGTTATTTGAAAGTTCATCAGTGACTCTTTTAAGATATCTTTGTAGAGTGTTATATGTATGTGAGTGTCACAGTGTTGTCAAGAGTAGTGGATTAAATTAAATTGTTTATCTGTCTGTTGTTGTGACTTACACTTCACCATACTCATACCCTAGACACATAACGTAGCATCACACTATTCCAGAATAATTCTGACTGAGATATATAGATATGTGGCAGCAAGTAAGGTTATATATATAATATACTACTCTTATTAGATATATATATACCTTCACAGCTGATCTCAGTCAGTACACTAAGTCCCTTATAAATATCTATAACATCCCACTTCACCACATATATTGGGGTCTCGCTCTTGGGATTTTGAATCTTTAACTATTAAAAATATTGGGGGTAATTCACTTCAGGGAATATAAGAATTAAAAGGTATCCTTGGGTGGAATTAAATAAGGTTGAGCTCACGGTGCCTGTGTTGTCCATTAGAGATTGAATTGTTGGTTAGACATTGTATTAAGTTACCTGATAGACAATGGCGGACCTGGCCAAATTTCGATCTGCTGCGGTTCAGACTGCAAAAGAGTTAGGATTAGATGGGCAAGTTATGGTTGCCTATGTTACTACGGAATGTGACAAATTTATTGAACGCGAAGAAAGAAGGTTTGAAGCCGAAAGAAGGTTAGAGGCTGAAAGGGAAATTAAGAGGTTGCAGATTGAGGCTGAGGCTAAGAAATTGGAGGCAGAAAGAGAAGACAAACGATTGGCTGCAGAAAGGGAAGAGAAGAAATTAGCTGCAGAAAGAGAAGAGAAGAGATTAGCTGCAGAGAGGGAAGCAGAAAAGGAGGAGAAGAGATTACAAGGGGAACATGAGTTACGACTAAGGGAGTTTGAGTTTCAAGGCCATGCTCCTGAAAATGGTGCCAGTCCTTTTGCCTCTGATGCTACGGTTACTCAAGGAGCCTCAATCTCAGCTATGAATTTTCATTTAGATCATTTTGTTGAGAAAGACGATGATATTGAGAGCTATATAAATAGGTACGAACTATTAGCTACCACGTATGGGTTGGAGAGAGAAAGGTGGAGCTTAAAGTTATCTCAGGGACTTCGTGGGGCAGCTTATGAAGTTTTTGCAAAAATGAGCAGAGGTGATCAGGAAAATTATGACATGCTAAAGCAGGCTCTTTTGTTAAGGTATGAAAAGAATGCAGAGTTTTTACAGGAAAAAATTTAGGAATGCTAAACTACTGTCAGGTGAAACCTATCACCAGTTCTCTGCACGAATAGAGACATACTTGGAGAAATGGACTTCTCTGGGGAAAACCCAAGATCTTAAGGAAATGGTCCTTATAGAGCAACTAAGAGAGTCCATGGCTCCAGACCTGAGAAAGTTTCTCATGGAACAAGGTGCAGAGAGGCTGGGTGAGTTGCTAAATGTTGCTGAAAGGTATCAAGCAGCTCAAGCAGAGGTAACAGGTAATAAAAAGAAACAGGTGGACAACTTTAGGGCACCACAGAACTTTAATAAATTTGATCCTAAGGATCAAAATAAAGGTAAGCACCAATTTGATAGGCCACGGTATGACAATAAAAATAAATTCCCACAATTCGATGAAAGGAAATATGATGAAAGAAAATCTTTCAACCAAGGAAAAAGGTGGTGTAAGAATTGTCAGATGGACAATCATGACACTGACCATTGTAGAAGGAAACCTGTGTATATGGCAACCCTTCAGGTCAGGTCGACCTCAAGACAGGAGGAGGATATTATGTTGGATACCACTCCAGAAGAGATGAGGAAGGCACAGGCTGGAGATAAAACACTCAAGCCTTGTTTCAGAAAATTGTCAACTTGTCATACAACTCCAGGCAAGGGAGATTTTTACATGAAAAACAAGTTGATGTATAGGAAGGCCGGAACTAGATCCCATGGTCACGGACAGCTGGTTCTTCCAAAAAGATATAGGGCAGACTTAATAAGGAGCCTACATGTGAAACCAGATGGGGACCATGAGAAGATAGGTACCATCATTCAAAAGGTGGCTCACAATTATTATTGGCCCAAAGCAAGATGGGACATTGAGAACTTTGTAGAAAGGTGTAGTATAGCACATGAGGGAACACCCACAAGTGGGAACATGGATCAGGACCTGGACACGCCACGGGGCAAAATCAGGCCTGATAATAGAAAGAAAAATAAATTTGATAAAGTGGACCAAATGGAATGGGAAGCCCCTTTTCACGGACAAGCTTCACTTAACTGTTTTACTATGGCCACTATGCGGAGAGTGCAAAAAGATGTCTTACCCCAGGATAAGCCGACAATCCCTCAATCGGACTTAAACAAACTGGAGGAAGAGGATGTAGAGAGGAAATCTCTCATCAAGAATTTTAAGAGGGGAGACAGCCCCAAAAGAAAAAATTGGTAGCGGTCGTTTTGTGAATGATAATTCTGGGAGGAAAAATCATCACTATAAAGCTTCGAGTGGAAGAGACCATACCGGTGCATGGACAAATAAGTCCACACAATTAAAGGTCCATATGTAGCTTTGTTAAGAACGTGGACTGATGAAAAGGCAGAGGAAAACATTACATCTTCATACCAATATGTGAATGAGCTGACCACTCGGTTAAAAACTGGCTGGAAACTTGCCAATGAAAATTTGAAACAAGCCAGGAAGAAACATGCTGCCTATTATAACAGGAAGGCGAAAGACAGAAATTTGGCTGTGGGAGAGAAGGTACTGCTTCTTTTGCCCGGGAGTCAGAATAAGTTACAAATTGGATGGCAGGGTCCATATACAGTTCTAGAGAAGGTGTCTAGAACAAATTATAAGATAGATAAGAAGGGGAAAGAAAAAATCTATCATGTGAATCTCCTGAAGAAATATTTGGAAAGAGAACATCAGGAAAAGACACACTTGTTGACCTTGTCCATCGCCATGGAGATGAAAAAGGAACCACTTTCATCATTTGAATATCCATTACACCCCTGTGAGACAGCAGCACAGGTGAAAATCAGTACACATTTAACGAAAACTCAGAAAGAGAGAGTGCAACAGGTTCTAAATAATCATGCAGAGGTGTTAACAGACCGACCAGGGCATACAAACCTATTGGAATATGATATGAAACTCATAGACTCCACACCTGTCTGTATGAAACCATATTCGATTCCGTTTGCTAAGGAAAAAGCTTTGAAGGAAGAGATAGACTATCTGTTGAAGGAAGGAATTATTTCGCACAGTGAGTCTTCGTATAGTTCCGGTGTTGTACTTTTAAGGAAGCCCTCTGGAGAACATAGACTCTGTATAGATTACAGGAGACTGAATGCTATTACAGAAGGACAGGTGGATCCATTGCCGAATACAAATCAGCTGTTTGCCAGACTAAATAAAGCTAAATATTTCTCAAAAGTGGATCTGAGTAAAGGATACTATCAGATTCCAGTAAAACCTGAGGTTAGACCATACCTAGCTTTTAGTACCTCAGAAGGACACTATGAGTTTAATAGATTGCCATTTGGATTGAAGAATGCGCCTAGTGTCTTCTCTAGAATGATGAGAAAATTATTGGATCCTCTGAATAATCCCTGTATAACAAATTTTATGGATGATATCCTTATAGCAACAGAAACATTTGAGGAACACATTGACTCTCTGAACATGCTGTTTGATCGACTTAGGGAGGCAAATTTAACAGCCCGACCAACCAAATGTTGCGTTGGATGTAAAGAATTGGAATTTTTGGGACACACAGTTTATCAGGGAAACATGACCCCTGACCCAAAGAATTTAGAGAAACTACAGAAAGCCCCGAGACCACAAACCAAGAAGGACGTGAGATCCTTTGTCTCATTATGTGGTTTCTACCAGAAGTATATCAAAAAACTTTAATTCCATATGTGCACCGTTAACTGAATTGACACGTAAAGGACATCCAGATCGCATTACATGGACACCACAATGTGAAATGACTTACCAAGAATTGAAGGAAAAGCTCACAAGTAAACCCATTTTGAAATTACCTGACTTAAGTCAAGAATTCATAGTAAGGACGGATGCAAGTAATATTGGGCTAGGTGCAACTTTACTACAGAAATCAGATGCATTGGATGGGGAATTAAGCCCAGTGGCATATGCTAGCAGAAAGTTGAATAAAGCTGAAATCAACTACTCAACTAGCGAAAAAGAATGTCTTGCAGTAATATGGGCAATAAAGAAATTCAATATTTATCTATATGGGAAGGCATTTAAGTTGCAAACTGACCACAAACCTTTATCGTTTTTAGCACAGGCTAAGCATGAGAACTCTAGGTTACTCCGATGGTCTTTGCTTCTGGCTCCATATAATTTTAGCATTGAATATATATCTGGAAAAACCAATCTGGGAGCGGATTTTTTAAGCCGCCATCCGTGTGATGAGAATCACCGTAAACCCCAGAAATAATAATAAATTTCTCTATGTGTATATAGAATAAAGGACTGACATATAATGTCTGTTTTAAGAGGGGAAGTGTCATGAAATATTCTAATCCACATATATAAATTATTAGGTAAATATGAAGCCTAACAAATAAAATTAATAAAGAGAAGAGCAATGGTAAAATGACAGTGCTGTCACAAAGAATGTACTCGAAATCCCCTTTGTTTTCTGCTTCGTCTGCAAATTGTAACGCTTTCATGTTGATAGTAAAAGCTTACTGTATTATTACCCGCCTTCTTCAATGAAACGTGTGCTGTATTTCTTGGAAAAGCATTGAGACGTACTGCGTAATGACCTAAATTAACCCTAACATTAATTATACTGCGTTACCAAAACGAACGAACAGATGGACAAAAGGATAAAAAAGAGAAGGGAGAGGCAGAAAGCCGAACACTAAACCCGCTTCGCGCGATACACAATTACTACCATCACGCGTGTAAGTCTACATGCACTAATTTTTTTTTCAGACGGACAGTGATAAAATACACTACCCTTTCCCAGAGTTAGGTTTATAAATCATAACAGACTCTTATTAGAAAAGACAACATTATATGGGTTTACGTTTGAACACATAACAGTACCCAGACAGCACATCTTCTAAACAGGAGATAGAAGAAATTGCATATTTTGAACGCAGCCACGTAGCTCCTTTAAATTAGTATTTTTGGGTTCCTTAGGGTTTGCTGACAAATAATATGTAAAACGTTACGCAAATAGTCCAGGAATTAATAAATTATACCCAAAATAAAATATTGGGGGTGCCTGACAGCATAAAATCATTTCTGCTCATAAAATTTTTTTTATAACGTGTTTGAAAAAACCTTACGTTACATAAATAGCCTACCATGTAAACTCCAAATTGATTGGAGCGCAACAAATGAAAGCCTAACCACGATTGGTCGGGCTATAAATACTATCTTGGTTGTTGGGGAGACGGGAAAAGATAACATTTTTTCAAACACTTGTCGAAACGTGGCTCATTGGCCAGTCTCGCTGATATACACACTTGGGAGCGTTAGTTCGAGACCACTAATTCAAATAAGCTTGATAAAGCGACAGTACGTTTGAAGCCAGCTCACATTTTTGCTAAAATAAAAGCCTGGAACATAGGCAGAACGGAATTTGTGCCAGTTTGTGCCAGAATTCATTGCTAATCAACGTATCTGTGTTTATTTCCATGAAATTGTGGGACAGTGGTCTTGATGGTAGTGAGCAGCACCTGGTCAGAGATTTGCTGAATCCAGAGTCGGACAGCATACTCCTTGGTCTTTTTAGCTATCAGTGAGGTGTCTCCTGAGCCCAGAGGAGAATTCGAGCAGAGGAGTCCTTTCCTGCCGCCATCACTAAAGATAAGCAGAGTTGGCCAGCTGAGCTCAACATTATGTCCCCTCATCTTGAAATAACTTTATAAAATCAACATTAAGAGGGGAATTTACTTGTCTTAAAATCAGGAACTGTGAACATCTACAATAATGGTCCCTAAAGACAAACTATTGAAGTCATGATGATGACAAATACCAACAGAGCTTGAACAAAACAAAACCAGTATTACCTCATTTTACCACTACACAATTGACACACATAGAACATTGGTAATAATATATGTCACTACAATATTCATATTAAATACATTCTGTACATAACTTGTAATTTAAATTGATTGTGATTCCTGGTTCCCTTGTAGTTGAATCAGGACACATATTCATTCATGCCAGTAATGAATACATATTGTTATTTGAAAGTTCATCAGTGACTCTTTTAAGATATCTTTGTAGAGTGTTATATGTATGTGAGTGTCACAGTGTTGTCAAGAGTAGTGGATTAAATTAAATTGTTTATCTGTCTGTTGTTGTGACTTACACTTCACCATACTCATACCCTAGACACATAACGTAGCATCACACTATTCCAGAATAATTCTGACTGAGATATATAGATATGTGGCAGCAAGTAAGGTTATATATATAATATACTACTCTTATTAGATATATATATACCTTCACAGCTGATCTCAGTCAGTACACTAAGTCCCTTATAAATATCTATAACATCCCACTTCACCACAATCACAACTTACACACATATTGCAAGAATAATATATGTCAATACAAAGATCCTATCTATAAATTGTGTACATACAACTTGTGATTACATTTGATTGTGATTCCTGGTTCACTTTGTAGTTGAATCAGGATATCTATTATTGAAAGGAATTAATACATATTTTTAAAAGTTACCCTTGACTTATTAAGATAGACTTATAGAGTGTTATATGTATGTGAGTGTCACAGTGTTGTAAAGTGTTGTGGATTAAATTAACTTGTTTATCTGTCTGTTGGTTGTTGTGATCATACACTTCAGCATTATCATAACCCTAGACATTCAACGTAGTCATCACAATATTCCAGAATAGGTCTGACTGAGGTATAAATGTGGTAGCAAAGTAAGGTCATCTGTAATACACCACACTTATTAGATACAGATACCTTCACAGCTGATCTCAGTCAGTACACTAAGTCCCCTATAAATATTTATACCATCCCACTTTACCACAACCTGTTTGCCAAACATTTTGATTACATGTTTTGCCCAGGAGCCTTGTGCTCTTTGGGTCACCTCTACACTTCGTTTTACTGGGGTAGAAGAGGTTCAGATTATGAGATGAGATGGGAACAGGAGGTGATAAGAAGATGCTGGCATTTGATAGGACACATGTTAAGAAAACCATTGATAGCATCACAAGGCTGTCCCTATTCTGGAATCTCAAGGATTGTTGTTGTTGTTGAGTTAACTTGGGCTGCTGAGCTTTCCACTTTTTCACAGCCAGTGCCAAGGTAGAAGAATTAGCATGTGTTCTGTAGCCATTGAGTGATGTTGTGTAGTGTGTTTGTCATTGTTGAAAAGCCCTGCAAAAGCTTTCTTCTTTCTGTGGAGATTCCTGGGAGATCTGCAGCATATGCTGAACTGTCTCATATGAATGAATACAGTTGCGGCAATCAGGTTCATGTGTGTGGTTTAATTTGTTTGAGTGTTTGTTAAGCCTTATGTGTTCTATTCTAAGTTGGAAGATTATGCTCTCTTACACATGTCGTAGGTTAGTGGTGTTGTCATTTTTGTTGGGATAGGCCATTTCGTCATACAAGATACATCTAGCATACCCTTTTGCCCATCGGTTTAGCTTTTCATCTTTGAATTTATTTTGGAGTATTTGTTCAGCGGAATCCCCAGTTTAAGAGGAATACATGGAGACAAAAAAATAACATGCAGAAGAGAACTGGAGACAGACATGGAAATACCTTGAACAGATGGCACAGGACAGGAGGGTTTGGCATGTTTTTTTGTTGTTGTTGAGACACCCATGCTCCACTGGGAGTTTAAATGTATAGGTAATGAAGAGCATTAAGGCTGCTCTAAATGTAACAATACAGAGCATAGATTTTTACATTAAGCAGCACCTGATTATATATACTGCAGCTTTGGTAAAACCAGTGCAAATGAAGGCAGATCAATATGCGTTAGAATTAGTTCATTGAGAAAACAAGACACTATGAACACTAGTGAAATAAGTCATAAAATAAACATTATGTTCTTTGATGTTACTACGTAAGTTTCCTGTTTGTGTATATTCTTGAAAGCTGTTCAATGTTGAGCACTGATGAAAACAAATTATTTTTAATTGAGGAAGAAATATATCATGTTCAACCTCTGATGGGTTATAATTAGGATATACAGTGTCTCACTGTTCATATTATATGTAAAGAATGGGTAGTCTTTGACTTTACAAACGTGCTGCATGTTTACATTTGTTAAACAAGAAAGAGACCAAGCTGAAGAAGTTTTCCAAAGATATATTTTAAAAACTCGTAAAAATGGAAGCAGAAAATGTGTGAAATCTTCAAGGAGAGAGGGAATGAGATAAAAATGTGTTTGGGGAGTCACGTAAATTTGAGACCAGTGGTTGAATAAAGAAGGATAAAGACTTAGGAGAGAAAGTGAGAGGGAAGTGTATGCAAATGACACATATCAGGAGATATTGATTGCAAGCTCTACAAGGCAATCAATTTATTCTGTAGCCTGTAGCGGAATAAATAACTAACCAGCCAATTATTTTGTTGTTGTCAGCCACTACTATGGTTACCATTACAAAATCAGTCTCTGCATTTGTTTTTTGTGTGTGTGTGTGTGTGTTCATGTTGTATACTGGTAGAGACTGATTAATTTACTTTATCTTTTGTTTGGATCATCACTGTTGACTAGGATTTCTGAACCTTTCATTAGCTTGTGAATCTCTGGTTAGGAAAAACTCAGAGCAGGTTGGTAGTTAATTTTCCAGTGAACGTCTGGAGCAAAAAGTATTAAACAGAGATAGAAATTAATTTTCCAGTGCACTTCTGGAGCAGAAAGTATTAAACAGAGATAAAAAATTAATTTTCCAGTGCACTTCTGGAGCAGAAAGTATTAAACAGATAGAAATTAATTTTCCAGTGCACTTCTGGAGCAGAAAGTATTAAACGGAGATAGAAATTAATTTTCCAGTGCACTTCTGGCGCAGAAAGTATTAAACTGAGATAGAAATTAATTTTGATTATGTATTTTTGTAAAGGATGGTGGTTACCATGGTGGAAAGAATATGTGTCTATGACATATTTAATCCTCTTGCAACATATGTGCTTTGTGCAGTGTATTATGTCCTTTCTGTGTTGAATAAAAGGTATCTTCTTTCTGTCTCTCTTTCCACCCCCCCCAACCGTATATGTATACACATACATTTGCATATTGGAATATGGGGAGGTGGGAATTGCAGTGGTGGCAGAAAATCGTTTACACCAGTGTCTGGTCATGCAGCAGAAGAGACTGTGAAATCAGTGTTCATGAGCTAAGACTAAACCCAATGGCAGTCCAATTTTCAAAATGCATGCACATCTTGGAGGTGTGAACTTAAAGAAGACTATTTATCTAACTACTTGGCTAAATAGATAAAGCTATCTTCCTCAAGGAAAAATACTCTCTCACTACACTTAGAGATGAAACAAACAACTACTAATATTACTTTTATTACTACTGCTACTGCTAATATTGTTTCTACCGCCATAGCTACTACTAGTAATGTAACTGTTACTTATATGCAACATAGCCAACAGAGTAGGAGATCTAATGAAGACAAGTAACAAAGATAATATCATAATAAAGAAACTGTGGCTAATTGGAGTTTGGAATCTAGAAAATATCACAGAATATATACAGTTGATGAAAATATTAATTGGGATTATACTAAAGAAATTAAAAGAAGCCATAAACAAGCAGTTGAGGGATGAGCAAACAGGTTTCCAACAAAACAGATCCCTTACAGATTATACTGCAACTAGACTAGAAAGCATAAACATCATTGGCAAAGACCTGAGAGCAGTAAAGAACATGTACTGGCAACAAACATCAGCTATAAGAATTAGCAGCCAAATAAAGGGTGTTAGGCACAAATCACTAATGTGGAACTGATGACAAGAACCAGACAAGTGCTAGTGGAACAAGAGATGAGAAAAAGATGATGGAGATGGATAGGACACACATTGAGGAAACCTGTTGATAGCATTACAAGGCAGTTTTTTTTTCAGAATCCCTGGGGTAAGAGAGGTAGAGGGAGACCAAGGAACATAGGGAGAAGAGAACTGGAGACAGACATGACGGGGATGGAGACAACATGGAAAGACCTTGAGCTGATGGCACAGGACAGGAAGACTTGGCATACGTTTGTTGGAGGCCTATGCTTCTGGGGGTGATGATTGATTAATGAGTTTGGTAACTCCTATAATCATAGTTTTGTTATACAAATCTTTCTTTCTAGCCCAGATAGTGCCATTGAGGATGACTTTAGAATGATGTCCTTCAAAAACTTTTGGCGTCGCAGCTTAGGATCAGGGGACATGTACAGACCCCCAGAAAAGGACGAGCACATGGTAGCATGTGACACACTTATGTCAGAACTGGATTTCCACATTAAAGAACTTGACCGCTTCCGGCAAGAACAGGAGCAAGAAGAGCGCAGAATGAAAACAGGTATGTGTATTTGTGTATGGTAACTCCAAGACAGTCATGGTTTGGTTTTTGGTTTTAAGGACTTTCTTCACTACACACGGACTACTCCATCAGTGCTTCCATCTCCTCCCTTAGATCTCACAAGGAGGATCTCAGCACAGTGCACGAACTTGGTAGCACTGACGAGAATCCCAATGTGTGAATATAGGAATCACGCATTCTATAAATATTTTTGTGGTGGGTAGGTTTCTAATATTTTAATTTTGCCAGGGCAGCGGCCATGTGGCCTACTCCTTACGATAACTTGTTTGAAAAACATTGAGTGCAAAGAACCAAAAAAAAAATTTATATTATCTGAAATATTTATTTTATTCTAAGCTTCTCTTCAAGTGATGTTTATGGTCTTACACTTTCTTCATATTGAGTTAAGTGTCTTCTGTTCTCAACAAAAGCAACAAACTTTCACTTTCATAAATGTGTGCTTGCCTAGATTAGAAGGATTGAAATGATATGACAAGATCAAAAACTGATGACAAGAACTACACCACACAGTAGAACGAGATAAGAAAAAGATGCTGGCGATGGATAGGACACACCTTGAGAAAACATGTTGATAGCATTTGTTATGAAGTGGGATGTTATAAATATTTATAGGGGACTTAGTGTACTGACTGAGATCAGCTGTGAAGGTATATATATCTAATAAGAGTAGTGTATTATATATAACCTTACTTGCTGCCACATATGTATACCTCAGTCAGAATTATTCTGGAATAGTGTGATGACTACGTTATATGTCTAGGGTATGTGTATGATGAAGTGTAAGTCATAACAACAACAGACAGATAAACAATTTAATTTATTCCACCACACTTGACAACACTGTGACACTCACATACATAAAACACTCTACGAGGATATCTTAAAGGAGTCACTGATAACTTTTCAAATAACAATATGTATTCAGTGCTGTCATGAAGGTATATGTGTCCTGATTCAAATACAAAGGGAACCAGGAATCACAATCAATTTTAATTACAAGTTATATATACAGAATTTATCAATATGATTCTTGTAGTGACAAATATTATTAATAGTATCCTATGTGTGTCAGTTGTGTAGTAGTAATATGAGGTAATACTGGTTTTGTTTTGTTCAAGCTCTGTTGGTATTTGTCATCATGACTTCAATAGTTTGTCTTTATTGGAACTAGTATTGGAGATGTTCTCAGTTCCTGATATTAAAACAATTAAATTCCCCTCTTAAGTTTATTTTACACTGTCATTTTAAGATGGGGTACATAATGTTGAGCTCCATGGCCATACTCTCTTATCTTTCGTGATGACTGCAGAAAAAGGCTCCTCTGCTCGATTACTTTAATGAGTTCTGGAGTCACCCCACTGGTTGCTATATGGACCAAGGAGTATGCTGTCCACCTCTGGCTTCAGCAAAGCTCTGACCAGGTGCTGCTCAATAACGTTAAGACCACGGTCCCACAATTCATAGAATAATAAACAGTTTCGTTGACTGGCAATGGATATAGCACAACTCCGATCTGCCGATGTCCCAGGCTTTATTTTATATAAAATATACACTGGTGCTCAACGCACTGCTTCTTAGTAGGTTTATTACAAGATGTGGCAATGAACAGACGCTCTGAATCGAGTATATTCGCAGCTCTACCCAATGAAACCATGTCTACACATCTTTTCAAAAAAGTACTCCTTTTTCACGTTTCCCCTGACAACACAAGATAGTATTTATAGCCTGACCAATCGTGTTTAGTCTTACATTTGTGGCGCTCCAATCAATTTGGAGTTAACATGGTAGGCTATTTCCGTAACGTAAGGTTTTTTCAAACACGTTATAAAAAAATTTTATGAGCAGAAATGATTTCATGCTGTCAGGCACCCCCACTATTTTATTTTGGTTATAATTTGGTAATTCCTAGACTATTTGCGTAACGTTTTACATATTCTTTGTCAGCAAGCCCTAAGGAACCCAAATATACAAATTTAAAAGAGCTAAGTGGCTGCGTTCAAAATATGCAATTTCTTCTACCTCCTGTTTCGAAGATGTGCTGTCTGGGTACTGTAATGTTTTCAAACGTAAACCCATCTAATGTTATCTTTTCTAATAAGCGTTTTTCAGGATTTTAAAACCTAACTCTGGGAAGGTTAGTGTTTTTATCACTGTCCGTCTGAAAAAAAGTTAGTGCATGTGGCCTTACACGCGTGATGGCAGCAATTGTGTATCGCGCGACGCGTGTTTAGTATTGCATGCTTCCTGCCCCTCTCTCCCCTGCTTTATCTGTCTTTAGTTACGCTGTGTATGGGATGAATGAAATATTAAATCTAGGTCATTGATCAGCACGTTTCATTGAAGAAAGCGTGCCGCGACACAGTAGGCTTTTACTATCAACGTGAAAGCGTTCCAATTTGCAGACGCAGTAGAAAACAAGGGGATTTCGAGTACAGTCAGTGTGACAGCACTGTTTCTTTTACCATTTCTCTTTTCTTTTATTAAATTTATTTGTTAGGCTTTACATTTACCTTTTAATTTATATATGTGGATTAGAATATTTCATGACATCTCCCCTCTTAAAACAGACATTATATGTCAGTCCTTTATTCTATATACACATAGATAAATGTAAGTCAACTTGACTTTACTCTGCTGTGGTGCTATCATGGTTTTATGTAGTTGGGTCCATTCAGAGTAGGCACTACTCATGAAATCTGCCTCAGACTTCTACAACCAATAATATATTTCGGTTATGTTACTGAACAGCCGCAAGTGTGAGTGCTTGTCTTAATGCTGCTTCGCAACCCGTATTCACCATTTCTCTTCTCTGAGTGTGCGCAATGACATGTCCAGAGAACATTATATTTCCCTCAAAATGTACGTTATGAGGAGATAACATATACCTGGTGATAGCAGAGTTTTCGTAGTGGATCCCATAATCTTCTTATTATCCTGTATGAAACATTCGGAATATCCTCAATCAAAGAGGCAACTCAGGGATTCATTACGTTCCTCCGAAATGTTTACATCCAACAATTTTCTCATCATTCTAGAGAAGACACTAGGCGCATTCTTCAATCCAAATGGCAATCTATTAAACTCATAGTGTCCTTCTGAGGTACTAAAAGCTAGGTATGGTCTAACCTCAGGCTTTACTGGAATCTGATAGTATCCTTTACTCAGATCCACTTTTGAGAAATATTTAGCTTTATTTAGCCTGGCAAACAGCTGATTTGTATCCGGCAATGGATCCACCTGTCCTTCTGTAATAGCATTCAGTCTCCTGTAATCTATACAGAGTCTATGTTCTCCAGAGGGCTTCCTTAAGAGTACAACACCGGAACTATACGAAGATTCACTGTGCGAAATAATTCCTTCCTTCAACAGATAGTCTATCTCTTCCTTCAAAGCTTTCTCCTTAGCAAACGGAATCGAATATGGTTTCATACAGACAGGTGTGGGGTCTATCAGTTTCATATCATATTCCAATAGGTTTGTATGCCCTGGTCGGTCTGTTAACACCTCTGCAGGATTATTTAGAACCTGTTGCACTCTCTCTTTCTGAGTTTTCGTTAAATGTGTACTGATTTTCACCTGTGCTGCTGTCTCACAGGGGTGTAATGGATATTCAAATGATGAAAGTGGTTCCTTTTTCATCTCCATGGCGATGGACAAGGTCAACAAGTGTGTCTCTTCCTGATGTTCTCTTTCCAAATATTTCTTCAGGAGATTCACATGATAGATTTTTTCTTTCCCCTTCTTATCTATCTTATAATTTGTTCTAGACACCTTCTCTAAAACTGTATATGGACCCTGCCATCCAATCTGTAACTTATTCTGACTCCCGGGGAGAAGAAGCAGTACCTTCTCTCCCACAGCCAAATCTCTGTCTTTCGCCTTCCTGTTATAATAGGCAGCATGTTTCTTCCTGGCTTGTTTCAAATTTTCATTGGCAAGTTTCCAGCCAGTTTTTAAACGAGTGGTCAGCTCATTCACATATTGGTATGAAGATGTAATGTTTTCCTCTGCCTTTTCATCAGTCCACGTTCTTAACAAAGCTACATATGGACCTTTAATTTTGTGGACCTATTTGTCCATGCACCGGTATGGTCTCTTCCACTCGAAGCTCTATAGTGATGATTTTTCTTCCCAGAATTATCATGCATAAAACGACCGCTACCAATTTTTTCTTTTGGGGCTTTCTCCCCACTTAAAATTCTTGATGAGAGATTTCCTCTCTACATCCTCTTCCTCCAGTTTGTTTAAGTCCGATTGAGGGATTTTTGGCTTATCCTGGGGTAAGACATCCTTTTGCACTCTCCGCATAGTGGCCATTGTAAAACAGTTAAGTGAAGCTTGTCCGTGAAAAGGGGCTTCCCATTCCATTTGGTCCACTTTATCAAATCTATTTTTCTTTTTATTATCAGGCCTAATTTTGCCCCGTGGCGTGTCCAGGTCCTGATCAATGTTCCCACTTGTGGGTGTTCCCTCATGTGCTATGCTACACCTTTCTACAAAATTCTCAATGTCCCATCTTGCTTTGGGCCAATAATAATTGTGAGCCACCTTTTGATGATGGTACCTATCTTCTCATGGTCCCCATCTGGTTTCACATGTAGGCTCCTTATTAAGTCTGCCCTATATCTTTTAGGAAGTACCAGCTGTCCCTGACCTTTGGATCTAGCTCCAGTCTTCCTATACATCAACTTGTTTTTCATGTAAAAATCTCCCTTGCCTGGAGTTGTATGACAAGTTGACAATTTTCTGAAACAAGGCTTGAGTGTTTTATCCCCAGCCTGTGCCTTCCTCATCTCTTCTGGAGTGGTATCCAACATAATATCCTCCTCCTGTCTTGAGGTCGACCTGACCTGAAGGGTGGCCATATACACAGGTTTCCTTCTGCAACGGTCAGTGTCATGATTGTCCATCTGACAATTCTTACACCACCTTTTTCCTTGGTTGAAAGATTTTCTTTCATCATATTTCCTTTCATCGAATTGTGGGAATTTATTTTTATTTTCATACCGTGGCCTATCAAACTGGTGCTTACCTTTGTTTTGATCCCTAGGATCAAATTTATTAAAGTTCTGTGGTGCCCTAAAGTTATCCACTTGTTTCTTTTTATTACCTGTTACCTCTGCTTGAGCTGCTTGATACCTTTCAGCAACATTTAGCAACTCACCCAGCCTCTCTGCACCTTGTTCCATGAGAAACTTTCTCAGGTCTGGAGCCATGGACTCTCTTAGTTGCTCTATGAGGACCATTTCCTTAAGATCTTGGGTTTTCCCCAGAGAAGTCCATTTCTCCAAGTATGTCTCTATTCGTGCAGAGAACTGGTGATAGGTTTCACCTGACAGTAGTTTAGCATTCCTAAATTTTTTCCTATAAAATTCTGCATTCTTTTCATATCTTAACAAAAGAGCCTGCTTTAGCATGTCATAATTTTCCTGATCACCTCTGCTCATTTTTGCAAAAACTTCATAAGCTGCCCCACGAAGTCCCTGAGATAACTTTAAGCTCCACCTTTCTCTCTCTAACCCATATGTGGTAGCTAATAGTTCATACCTATTTAGATAGCTCTCTATATCATCGTCTTTCTCAACAAAATGATCTAAATGAAAATTCATAGCTGAGGTTGAGGCTCCCTGGCTAGCAGTGGCATCAGAGGCAAAGGGACTGGCACCATTTTCAGGAGCATGGCCTTGAAACTCAAACTCCCTTAGTCGTAACTCATGTTCCCTTTGTAATCTTTTATCTTCTGCTTCCCTTTCTGCAGCTAATTTCTTCTCTTCCCTTTCTGCAGCTAATTTCTTGTCTTCTCTTTCTGCAGTCAATCTCTTGTCTTCTCTTTCTGCAGTCAATCTTCTTTCTTCTGCTTCCAATTTCTTAGCCTCAGCCTCAATCTGCAACCTCTTAGTCTCAGCCTCAGCCTCAAATTGTAACTTCTTAATTTCCCTTTCAGCCTCTAACTTTCTTTCGGCTTCAAACCTTCTTTCTTCGCGTTCAATAAATTTGTCACATTCAGTAGTGACATAGGCAACCATAACTTGCCCATCTAATCCTAACTCTTTTGCAGTCTGAACAGCAGCAGATCGACATTTTGCTAGGTCCGCCATTGTCTATCAGGTAAGTTTATACAATGTCTAACTAACAATTCAATCTCTAAATATATATCTAATGGACAACACAGGCACCGAGAGCTCAACCTTATTTAATTCCACCCAAGGATACCTTTTAATTCTTATTATTCCCTGAAGTGAATTTCCCCCAATATTTGTAATAGGTAAAGATTCAAAATCCCGGACGAGCCCCCAATATATGTGGTGAAGTGGGATGTTATAAATATTTATAGGGGACTTAGTGTACTGACTGAGATCAGCTGTGAAGGTATATATATCTAATAAGAGTAGTGTATTATATATAACCTTACTTGCTGCCACATATGTATACCTCAGTCAGAATTATTCTGGAATAGTGTGATGACTACGTTATATGTCTAGGGTATGTGTATGATGAAGTGTAAGTCATAACAACAACAGACAGATAAACAATTTAATTTATTCCACCACACTTGACAACACTGTGACACTCACATACATAAAACACTCTACGAGGATATCTTAAAGGAGTCACTGATAACTTTTCAAATAACAATATGTATTCAGTGCTGTCATGAAGGTATATGTGTCCTGATTCAAATACAAAGGGAACCAGGAATCACAATCAATTTTAATTACAAGTTATATATACAGAATTTATCAATATGATTCTTGTAGTGACAAATATTATTAATAGTATCCTATGTGTGTCAGTTGTGTAGTAGTAATGAGGTAATACTGGTTTTGTTTTGTTCAAGCTCTGTTGGTATTTGTCATCATGACTTCAATAGTTTGTCTTTATTGGAACTAGTATTGGAGATGTTCTCAGTTCCTGATATTAAAACAATTAAATTCCCCTCTTAAGTTTATTTTACACTGTCATTTTAAGATGGGGTACATAATGTTGAGCTCCATGGCCATACTCTCTTATCTTTCGTGATGACTGCAGAAAAAGGCTCCTCTGTGTAGTGAAATTGACAGAGATACAACGGTAAAATACATCCAAAGATAACATTTAAGGATAAAAACATAATGCGTAGGCTGCGAATAGTACATGATCGCCTAGACCGCGGGTCATCATCCTCCATAATAATTGACTTGCTAGACAGGAGGGGAACGGAGGATCAAAAAGGAAAAAAATATGACTGGAAAGATTGCGTGAGACTAGAAAGGCTAAGGAGACGCAATTTTGGGGGAAACGGAGAAAAGTCACGTTTCCCAAGTTGACATAAAAAGTAAGCAACTCGACAGAAGGGACCATAGATATGTTACGCCACAGTCATTTATTGGACGCTTTTGCGCGATACCAAGCCCTTGATTTGAATTCAGCGGCTAAACGCAGATGTTAGGAATATTACAAAAATTAAAAAGTATTTTTTTTCTTAATATTAATGTTAGGAATATAAAAATTAGCTGGCCGGATGGCCTATTCTGAGCAGTGAACTAATATGTTCTTAATTTTACAGACGGATAGATAATATTGAAGATAATGACAAAAGACAGTGTTGTTCACATCATCGACAGACTGTATTGAATCTAAAAGTGTCGCTAATTGCACAAAAAAACACGACCTCGAGTCGCAGGTGTTCAAATCTACGTAGTATGGAAGAGAAGGGATATTTGTGGTGGCTGTGTCTAAAAATAACTTTTAACGACAAAATTTTGGAGGGGAGAGAAAGGTTGGTTCAAAAATCAAGTACATTTTGTAGAAACACAAGTAGAGACGGACAGACTAACAGATAAACATCCATACTTGACTGAAGCATGACTGAAATGACTTTAGTGTAGGAAATTTGAAATTTAAAATAAACCTAGGCAGTGATTGGCCACAGACAATCATATCATTAGCGCTCAGACGCGAAAGTGGGGCCATTCTTCAATAGTTGTTCAGTGATAGACACAGATTTTAAAGTGTGGTGATTTCCATATGAAAGAAAGTGTAATAAATTTAGGGACGCCATACTATAGCCAGCAGCTCAGCTGAGTTTTGCTAGCAATTCTGTGTTATTTATTCATAATCTGGTAAGATTGAAATTATTTCCTTATATATTTTGAATATTGTTTCATGTTCGAGTGATTTGATACTGCCATATCGAAATCTAGCCTTACAAACAAGTAGGGATTTGCTCTAGACCCCCCGCCCTAGTCAGGGTCTAGGGACCAACAATGTACATAAACTCCAGCAAGGATTATGCAAGACAGATCAAGTGTTGAGAATAATGAAACATATTACCTATCCTCTTTTAGGGCAGACAACTAATAAATATTTTTCAGAACCTATAGTCTGGGAGGATCTATCTGATGTAAAACCACCATGGTAAATGTGCTGTTTGGTCAGAGAGATCTGACCTGTCTGTATGATGTGGTTGTTGTGTCAGTGTTGTGTCCAGACGTGGGTAGAGAATAGATTTTGACACATGGCCCATACTTTGATTGCAGAGCTGTGAGTTTCTGTTGTCAACCAAGCAGTGTCTATTCAGTTGGTGACTTACTCGAGTGTATCTGTGCAGTACTTGTGACAGAGACCACCATTATTGTCCGCCAGCACGGAGAGGTGGGACCACCTGATTTCAGCACCAGAGCTACAACTACCAGATGAGTGAGCCTCTGGTCTGCTGGACATTCACCAACGCTGTGTAGTTACTAATACCCCCATAAAAATTCCCACCATTTTCTGGACACTGTGTAGTCAATATAGACAGGTGTGATGAGGCCACCCCAACAGCACAAACATTAATTATCCTCCCAAGTAGATGACTACTAGAACATTTTAATAAAACTAACTAGTATATTACATATATATGTACACTATTGCATTTATGATATAATATTCCATGCATTTCTTTCATAATCTCTAAATCCTTTTAAGTTCTGGTCAATCTAAAAAATTGATCCAGAACAAAATAAATGTAATATAATTTTATCAAAAATTTTACACACGTGAGTTAGTTCAGTGTATTTTAACATTTATTAATATTATTAGTCTTGTTAAATATCTGTGGGTATATTTATAACCTATTACACCACACTACATATCATAACCCTAGACACTTTACGTAGCCACATTCATTAAGAAAAAAAAATTAAGTGTGAGGTCGTAGTGGTAGCAAGAAAGGCCTTCTGACAATTCACAATTACATTTTATCTCAGGAGCCTTCACAGCTGGCCTCATACAATTACATTTAGTAACATCACCATCATACAATACCATCAAACACCACTACATAAATTGGGGTCTTGTCCAGGGATAATTAGCCCAACAGTAATATTAGGATCTCCTGGTGGGAGAAATAAAAGTAGGGAAATAAATTGTAAAATTCCTTTAAAATTAAAAGTGTCCCTGCAGATAAAAGTTGGTGAATCTTCACAGCCAGTAATAATTAATTAGTTAACTGGTTAGTTAGAATTGGTTAGACTATAGTCATAAGAAGTACTTAGTGTATTTACTGGTTAGAGATTTATCTTGTATATTATTATATTGTCTAAAAAGTATGGCGGAGCTGGCAAAATTTAGATCAGCTGCTGTGCTCACCGCGAAGGAGATGGGAATGGATGGTCAAATTTTAATTCAATACGTAACGACTGAATGTGATAAATATATTGAAAGGGAAGATAGAAAGGTAGCTGAAGAGAAGAGGTTACAAATTGATGCTGATAGAGAAATTAAGAGGCTGCAGATTGAGGCAGAAGAAAAACGACAGCAAAGGGAGGCAGAAGAAAAAAAAAGGTTGACTGCCGAAAGGGAGGCAGAAGATAGAAGGTTGCAAAGGGAGCACGAATTACGACTAAGGGAGCTGGAATTACAAGGCCCGGCTCCTGAAAATGGTGCCAGCCCTTTTGCCTCAGATGCTACGCCCAGTCTGGGAGCCTCAAACTCAGCTATGGGGTTTCATTTAGACCATTTTGTTGAGAAAGACGATGACATAGAAGGGTACCTGGGACGTTTTGAGTTATTAGCTACTACATATGGGTTAGAGAGAGAGAGGTGGAGTTTAAAGCTATCACAGGGATTGAGAGGTACTTCTTATGAAGTATTTGCTAAAATGAACAGGGAAGACCAAGACAATTATGACATGTTAAAGCAGGCTTTGTTATTAAGGTACGAGAAGAATGGTGAATTTTATCGTAAGAAATTTAGAAATGCCAAACTGTTGTCTGGGGAGACATACCACCAATTCTCGGCTAGACTAGAAACCTATTTGGAGAAATGGACGGCTCTGGGGAAGACCCAAGATCTTAAAGAAATGATCATGATTGAGCAATTGAGAGAGTCCATGGCTCCAGACATGAGAAAATTTCTCATGGAACAAGGTGCAGAGAAGTTGGGGGAAATTTTAAATGTTGCTGAGAGGTATCAGGCAGCCCAGGCAGAGGTAAGTGGTGCTAAGAAGAAGCACATAGACAATTTTAAAGCTCCACAGCAATTTAATAAATTTGATAATAGAGAGCAGGGAAATAAAGGTAGGACAAACTTTGAGCGGCCAAGAAATGACTATCGCGACAGAAACTCACAGTTCAATGACCAAAAGTTCAATGAAAGAAAACCGTTGAACCAAGGAAAAAGATGGTGTAAATGGTGCAAGAAGGATAACCATAACACCGAATTTTGTAGAAGGAAACCTTCAAACATTGCTGCAATGAAGTCGGGGACGCGAAGATTAAAGGGTAATCCTAATGGACAACGGAACCTTATCACCCCCCAGTTTGTGAGGATGTTATTTGTAATGGGGTCACCATAAGGTGCCTTTATGATACAGGTTTGGATTATGATTCAGTTGTGAAGTCTAGCCTAGTGGACCCAAGTCAGTATACCACAGAAACAGTGGAAATACAAGGGGCGACTAAGGACATACCACTCATGACACTTCCCATCGCAAGGATAACGGTGAAAACTCGCTATGTGGAAGGAGAAATCAGAGCAGCAGTGATAGATGAACCAATCTACCCTCTGATATTGGGGTGTAGATACGTCTTCTTGGGGAATCCCGAGAAACCTGTGATCATGGCGACAGTGCAGACCAGGTCACAGAAGAAGGAGGAAGAAGGTGAACCTATAAATGCTCATCCAGAGGAGATGAGGAAGGCGCAGGCTGAGGATAGGACACTCAAGCCATGTTTTAAAAAATTGCCCAAATGCCACACACCTCCGAGCAAGGGGGAATATTTCATGAAGAACAAACTCTTATACAGGAAGACAGGAACTAGATCCACTGGTCACGGACAGTTAGTTCTTCCCAAGATATATAGGGCAAACTTAATAAGGAGCTTACATGTTGGAAAAGATGGTGACCATGAGAAAGTCGGTACCATCTGCCAAAAGATTGCTCGAAAATACTATTGGCCCGACGTAAATGTCGATGTTGAAAACTTTATAGAAGCATGTGGCGTATTTCATGAGGGAACACCCACAAAGGGAAAATATGTGCAGGACCTAGAAACGCCACGGGGCAACTTTAGGCCTGAAAGGAAAACTAATTATACTCGGGTAGACAAAGTGGAATGGGAGCCCCCTTTTCACACCCAGTCTTCACTTGAATGGATTAACATGGCCACTATGCGAAGAGTACAAAGAAGAAATTTTACCCAGGATAGGATGACAATCCCTCGGTCAGACTTATATAAACTGGAAGAACAGACAAGAGAGCGAAGATCTCTCATAAACAATCTTAAGTGGGGAGACAAACCCCAGAGAAAAATTGGTAGTGGTCGATTTGTGAGTGATGATTCTAGGAAGAAAAGTCCTCATTATAAAGCTTCTAAGGGACGGGACCAGACGGGTTCCAGGAAAAATACTATGATAAATTAAAGATCCAGATGTAACTTTATTAAGGACCTGGACAGATGAGAAGGCGGAAGAGACTGTTACCTCATCTTATCAATATGTGAACGAACTGACCAATCGTTTGAAAGCTGGATGGAAACTGGCAAATGATAATTTGAAACAAGCCAGGAAGAAACATGCAGCATATTTTAATAGGAAGGCAAAGGACAGGGAACTGGCAGTCGGAGAGAAAGTGCTGCTTCTACTACCCGGAAGCCAGAATAAATTACAAATTGGTTGGCAAGGTCCATATACGGTTCTAGAGAAGGTGTCTAGAACAAACTATAAAATTGACAAAAAGGGGAAGGAAAAAGTTTATCATGTAAACCTGTTAAAGAAGTATCTGGACAGACCACTCCAGGAAAGCACCCCCTTATTGACCTTGGCTATTGCAACCCAGATGCAAAAAGAACCACTCACCTCACATGAATACCCATTACATCCTTGTGAAACAGCAGCACAGGTAAAAGTCAGTAAGCACCTGACTAAAAACCAGAGGGAGAGAGTTCAACAGGTTCTGGAGGAACATACAGATGTATTAACAGATAAACCAGGCCATACAAATTTGCTACAGTATGACATGAAACTGGTAGACTCAAACCCAATCTGTATGAGAGCCTATTCTATTCCGTTCGCGAAGGAGAAGGCATTGAAGGAAGAAATAGAGTATTTGTTGAAGGAGGGGATTATTTCGCACAGTGAATCATCTTTTAGTTCTAGTGTCGTTTTGTTGAGAAAACCGTCTGGGGAACACAGACTGTGCATAGATTACAGGAAACTGAATGCTGTCACAGAAGGACAAGTGGATCCATTACCAGACACAAAACAGTTATTTGCCAGACTGAACAAGGCAAAATATTTTTCAAAAGTGGATCTTAGTAAAGGCTATTACCAGATCCCAGTGAAGCCTGAAGTGAGACCTTATTTGGCTTTTAGCACTTCGGATGGACATTATGAATTCAATATGCTACCATTCGGACTGAAAAATGCTCCGAGTGTGTTTTCAAGGATGATGCGCAAATTGTTGGATCCCCTGAATAACCCATGTATCACGAATTTCATGGATGATATTCTCGTCGCCACAGAGACATTTGAAGAACACATTGAAGCTCTGGAGATGTTGTTTGATAGACTTCGGGAGGCGAACTTAACTGCTAGGCCAACAAAATGTTGTATTGGATGCAAAGAGTTGGAATTCTTGGGGCACACTGTATATCAGGGTAATATGACCCCTGATCCTAAGAACTTGGAAAAACTGCAGAGAGCACCTAGGCCACAAACAAAAAAAGACGTGCGATCATTCGTGTCGTTATGCGGATTTTATCAGAAATACATCAAAAATTTTAACGCTATTTGTGCTCCTCTGACTGATCTGACTCGCAAGGGACTTCCAGATAAAATTATTTGGACTGCACAATGTGAACTAGCGTTCCAAGAGTTAAAGGAAAAACTCACTAGCAAGCCTATTCTCAAACTGCCTGATTTGACACAGGACTTTGTCTTAAGAACCGATGCAAGTAATGTGGGACTCGGAGGGGCTTTGTTGCAAAGATCATCTTCACCTGATGGGGAACTTAAACCAGTCGCTTATGCAAGCCGCAAATTGAATAAGGCGGAACAAGGATACTCCACAAGCGAAAAGGAATGTTTAGCATTAATCTGGGCAATAAAGAAGTTTCAAATCTATCTGTATGGTAGGACATTTGTGGTGGAGACGGACCATCAGCCTCTCGTGTTCTTGTCTCAGGCTAAGCATGAAAACGCAAGATTGCTGAGGTGGTCTTTGTTGCTTCAACCTTATCAGTTCAGTATCCAATATATCCCAGGCAAATTGAATGTCGGTGCAGATTTCCTCAGTCGGCACCCCTGTGATCAAAATTAGAGTAGTGGCAGACGTGAGGAGTAATTTTACCTATGTGTATCGCTGGTTTTGAAAACTTGCCATAGGCATGTTTTCAAGTGGGGAGATGTGTAGTGAAATTGACAGAGATACAACGGTAAAATACATCCAAAGATAACATTTAAGGATAAAAACATAATGCGTAGGCTGCGAATAGTACATGATCGCCTAGACCGCGGGTCATCATCCTCCATAATAATTGACTTGCTAGACAGGAGGGGAACGGAGGATCAAAAAGGAAAAAAATATGACTGGAAAGATTGCGTGAGACTAGAAAGGCTAAGGAGACGCAATTGGGGGGGAAAACGGAGAAAAGTCACGTTTCCCAAGTTGACATAAAAAGTAAGCAACTCGACAGAAGGGACCATAGATATGTTACGCCACAGTCATTTATTGGACGCTTTTGCGCGATACCAAGCCCTTGATTTGAATTCAGCGGCTAAACGCAGATGTAAGGAATATTACAAAAATTAAAAAGTACTTTTTTCTTAATATTAATGTTAGGAATATAAAAATTAGCTGGCCGGATGGCCTATTCTGAGCAGTGAACTAATATGTTCTTAATTTTACAGACGGATAGATAATATTGAAGATAATGACAAAAGACAGTGTTGTTCACATCATCGACAGACTGTATTGAATCTAAAAGTGTCGCTAATTGCACAAAAAAACACGACCTCGAGTCGCAGGTGTTCAAATCTACGTAGTATGGAAGAGAAGGGATATTTGTGGTGGCTGTGTCTAAAAATAACTTTTAACGACAAAATTTTGGAGGGGAGAGAAAGGTTGGTTCAAAAATCAAGTACATTTTGTAGAAACACAAGTAGAGACGGACAGACTAACAGATAAACATCCATACTTGACTGAAGCATGACTGAAATGACTTTAGTGTAGGAAATTTGAAATTTAAAATAAACCTAGGCAGTGATTGGCCACAGACAATCATATCATTAGCGCTCAGACGCGAAAGTGGGGCCATTCTTCAATAGTTGTTCAGTGATAGACACAGATTTTAAAGTGTGGTGATTTCCATATGAAAGAAAGTGTAATAAATTTAGGGATGCCATACTATAGCCAGCAGCTCAGCTGAGTTTTGCTAGCAATTCTGTGTTATTTATTCATAATCTGGTAAGATTGAAATTATTTCCTTATATATTTTGAATATTGTTTCATGTTCGAGTGATTTGATACTGCCATATCGAAATCTAGCCTTACAAACAAGTAGGGATTTGCTCTAGACCCCCCGCCCTAGTCAGGGTCTAGGGACCAACAATGTACATAAACTCCAGCAAGGATTATGCAAGACAGATCAAGTGTTGAGAATAATGAAACATATTACCTATCCTCTTTTAGGGCAGACAACTAATAAATATTTTTCAGAACCTATAGTCTGGGAGGATCTATCTGATGTAAAACCACCATGGTAAATGTGCTGTTTGGTCAGAGAGATCTGACCTGTCTGTATGATGTGGTTGTTGTGTCAGTGTTGTGTCCAGACGTGGGTAGAGAATAGATTTTGACACATGGCCCATACTTTGATTGCAGAGCTGTGAGTTTCTGTTGTCAACCAAGCAGTGTCTATTCAGTTGGTGACTTACTCGAGTGTATCTGTGCAGTACTTGTGACAGAGACCACCATTATTGCCCGCCAGCACGGAGAGGTGGGACCACCTGATTTCAGCACCAGAGCTACAACTACCAGATGAGTGAGCCTCTGGTCTGCTGGACATTCACCAACGCTGTGTAGTTACTAATACCCCCATAAAAATTCCCACCATTTTCTGGACACTGTGTAGTCAATATAGACAGGTGTGATGAGGCCACCCCAACAGCACAAACATTAATTATCCTCCCAAGTAGATGACTACTAGAACATTTTAATAAAACTAACTAGTATATTACATATATATGTACACTATTGCATTTATGATATAATATTCCATGCATTTCTTTCATAATCTCTAAATCCTTTTAAGTTCTGGTCAATCTAAAAAATTGATCCAGAACAAAATAAATGTAATATAATTTTATCAAAAATTTTACACAGTGAGTTAGTTCAGTGTATTTTAACATTTATTAATATTATTAGTCTTGTTAAATATCTGTGGGTATATTTATAACCTATTACACCACACTACATATCATAACCCTAGACACTTTACGTAGCCACATTCATTAAGAAAAAAATTAAGTGTGAGGTCGTAGTGGTAGCAAGAAAGGCCTTCTGACAATTCACAATTACATTTTATCTCAGGAGCCTTCACAGCTGGCCTCATACAATTACATTTAGTAACATCACCATCATACAATACCATCAAACACCACTACACTCTGCTCGATTACTTTAATGAGTTCTGGAGTCACCCCACTGGTTGCTATATTATTACAAGATGTGGCAATGAACAGACGCTCTGAATCGAGTATATTCGCAGCTCTACCCAATGAAACCATGTCTACACATCTTTTCAAAAAAGTACTCCTTTTTCACGTTTCCCCTGACAACACAAGATAGTATTTATAGCCTGACCAATCGTGTTTAGTCTTACATTTGTGGCGCTCCAATCAATTTGGAGTTAACATGGTAGGCTATTTCCGTAACGTAAGGTTTTTTCAAACACGTTATAAAAAAATTTTATGAGCAGAAATGATTTCATGCTGTCAGGCACCCCCACTATTTTATTTTGGTTATAATTTGGTAATTCCTAGACTATTTGCGTAACGTTTTACATATTCTTTGTCAGCAAGCCCTAAGGAACCCAAATATACAAATTTAAAAGAGCTAAGTGGCTGCGTTCAAAATATGCAATTTCTTCTACCTCCTGTTTCGAAGATGTGCTGTCTGGGTACTGTAATGTTTTCAAACGTAAACCCATCTAATGTTATCTTTTCTAATAAGCGTTTTTCAGGATTTTAAAACCTAACTCTGGGAAGGTTAGTGTTTTTATCACTGTCCGTCTGAAAAAAAGTTAGTGCATGTGGCCTTACACGCGTGATGGCAGCAATTGTGTATCGCGCGACGCGTGTTTAGTATTGCATGCTTCCTGCCCCTCTCTCCCCTGCTTTATCTGTCTTTAGTTACGCTGTGTATGGGATGAATGAAATATTAAATCTAGGTCATTGATCAGCACGTTTCATTGAAGAAAGCGTGCCGCGACACAGTAGGCTTTTACTATCAACGTGAAAGCGTTCCAATTTGCAGACGCAGTAGAAAACAAGGGGATTTCGAGTACAGTCATTGTGACAGCACTGTTTCTTTTACCATTTCTCTTTTCTTTTATTAAATTTATTTGTTAGGCTTTACATTTACCTTTTAATTTATATATGTGGATTAGAATATTTCATGACAGCATTACAAGGCAGTCCTTGTTCTGGAATCCCTATGGTCAGACAGATTGATGGAGACTATACAAAAATACACGGAGAAGAGAACTAGAGACAGAAATGAAAGAGATAAAGAAGACATGGAAGGACCTCCAGCAGACGGATGAGGACAGGAGGGGCTTGGCGTGAATTTGTTGAAGGCCTTTGCTCCTTGGGGAGCTGAGGAGTAATGAGTGAATTAATGTCCTGTCATGCTGAGACAATTACTCTCTACTCCTTTTGATTAACCCTTTGCGTTTTTTATATCTGGTACTTTCATATCCATTTTTTACTGTCTGTCCATCTTTTGTGTGCGTTCCATTTTTCTTCTAGAGATTCAATGCCCCATTCAACCTGACCCAAGGTGGGCCCTTTCGGTTATACTTAGGGTGTATTGTGTAAATGAATGTGTCCAATTATTTAACACCAGACTGTTATCTCAGTCGCTTTCGTGGCTAGTTTTGATGTTAGCCCTGATAAGTGCTGGTCCTGAAAAGGGCCATTAACTGGCTGTCAAGAGTCATCATGTCAATCTCAAGTATTGCTTATTCTGTTGATTTTTGTTGATTTCTTTTTTGGGTAATCGTGTTTTTATTTCTACATCAGTTATCGCTAGTTAGCTGGCTGCTTTGAAAAGGGCTAGTCCTTGAAAGGACTACCAACTGAAATGTAGATTCATGTCTGATCTTAGGTGGTTACTTTTGTGTGTTTACCTTCCATATCTGCCAGTTGTGTCGTCTTCCTTAACTCCACCTGATATAGGACTGTGACAGTAAGGATTAGAAGTAGATCCTCTGAATTAGCACATTTTCTTTAAATTGTTCATTGCTTCCTTGAGTGGTTTTATTTGACATGTCTGTGATGATATGTCTCTCATGTTCTATTCTCTTAAGAATTTCTTCATTTTCATCTTTACAGTCGTGGCCAAAAGTTTAAGACCACCTAGTAAAAAATGGATATTTCCATACTACTACAAATTGTTGCATCATCCGCTATTTTAGAGCACACTAAAAGCAATCATTGCATTCTATTGCATCATCCTAACAATATAAAATGTGAAAACACAGACTGTTGCTGTATTTAGTGTGTTTTGGTTGCTTCAAGGGTATTATCTCTGGATTTTATGTTCGCAAGAAAATGGGCAAAAAACCGACACTTTCAACCATTCAAGGAGCTCATATAGTGACATTACGTGTAGTAGGGTACACAGAACGTGATATTTCTGTTCGAATTAGCTGTAGCAAGACGGCAGTTCACAATGCGAGCACCAGGTACCAATTGGACGGTACTTTTCTGACAGAAAGAGAAGTGGTCGTCCTAGAAAAACAACCCCTAGAGACGACTTCTTTTTCATTTCTGGTGTTAATCTGGGTTTTCGGGCAGGTTTGTATGATTTTAGTCCAAACTCATCCACTAATCTGCGAGACACAGTCCTCCGACTCTAGAAAGCAAAGCAGATCATATCTTCTTACATGAAACTGTTGGAGAGTGTGAAACGATGGATTTGATTACCCGGTCGTCTCTAGGGGTTGTTTTTCTAGGACGACCCCTTCTCTTTCGGTCAGAAAAAGTACCGTCCAATTGGTACCTGGGGATCGCATTGTGAACCGCCGTCTTGCTACAGCCAATTTGAACAGAAATATCACGTTCTGTGTACCCTTCGACACGTAATGTCACTATTTGAGCTCTTTGAATGGCTGAAAGTGTCGGTTTTTTGCCCATTTTCTTGCGAACATAAAATCCAGAGATAATACCCTTGAAGCAAACAAAAGACACTAAATACAGAAAAAGTCTGTGTTTTTACATTATATATTGTTAGGATGATGCAATAGAATGCAATGATTGCTTTTAGTGTGCCCTAAAATAGCGGATGATGCAACAATCTGTAGTACAATGAAAATATCCATTTTTTACTAGGTGGTCTTAAACTTTTGGCCACGACTGTAGCTCCACTAATTTTGTGATACCTTCTTCTGTTTTTTGTTGTATTGTTTTTATATCATGTATCATTTCCTTTGTGCTTTCCAAGTCTCCCAGTCTTTCATCGCATCTGATATTTGGGGCTTTGCTGTCGGTGGACTGGCTGCTTTATTGTCTACTCTTAGTTTTGTTTTATCACTTTAACTTCTATCGCCCTCTTCTCTTTTGCTGTCTATTATTTCCACGTTTTATTTTTGTTTCTGAAATATGTCTGTAGTTCTCTTCTACGTGTCTGTTTTTCAAAGTTAGCTTCTTTTTAGTAATGTTCCACCATCATCATCATCATCTCCTTTTTCACTCCTTATCACGCATGGAGCCACCACTGTGGGTGACCCTTTCAGGAAGCCTACACCAAAGTACAAACTCTTGCAGTGGTGGTTTTGGTACCAATTTGTACTTCATTATGAAGTTGCCGCCCCATGCACAGTCTCATATTAGTCACCTTTTATGAGAATCCCGAGGGAACAGTGCAAGGGGAAGACAGCGCTATAAGTGGGAAGATAACATAAAAAAATGGACAGGAAAGAGTCTATCAGAGTGCACCACCAAGACAAGAGACAGAAGACGTTGGAGATCCATTACAGCCAACCTTCGTTGTGGAGATGGCAACTGATGATGATGATATTGCATATGTCATGGTGCATTTATTGCTGTGAAGTGGTGTAATTGCAGAATACACAGAATCAGTACTTTTTATTTGGCTGTAAAGGCTGCAGCCAGTAGCATAATTGTTTTCTTCCAGTCTGCATCATTGCTAACATCAAACCATGGTGATATTTTTGAGTATTGTAGTAAAGCTTTATTTCTCAGAACTCCTGGATGTTGAGCATGGTGAAGCATCAGAAATGATAACCACTAGCACAGAAGAGAAAACCAATGATGGTGAAGATGACATAAAGATGGAAGAACTGAAGGCAGCACTGAAGAAAATCAAGATGGGCAAAGCAGCAGGGCATGATGGTATAACACCAGAAATGGTTAAGTACATGGAAGCATCAGGCGACCTATTACTCTTAAGGGTTCTACAGGCAGCGTGGTACAACAAGACCATACCAAAGGATTGGGAGATTGCCATCATAACACCAATTTTAAAAAAGGGTGACAATCGACAGTGTGGAAACCATAGAGGCATATCCCTTCTCAGTGTCCCTGGTAAAATCTACTCTAGAATCCTGGAGCAGAGACTCCGACACCTAGCTGAGCCACAACTGGATGAGGTCCAGTGCGGATTCCGAGCGAACTGAAGTACTCAAGACCTAATCTTCACACTCAGACAGCTGAGTGAAAAGGCCCTTGAGTATAAGAGTGAGATCCATCTTTGTTTCATAGATCTGGAAAAGGCGTTTGACAGGGTCCCCTGGAGCAAACTTTGGGATTGTTTGGCAAGGAAGAACATTCCAGCACCTCTGATTCATGCTATACAGAGCTTCTACAAGTCTTGCAGTAATTATGTGAGGACAGCAAACCATAAGTCAGAAGAGTTCAGGACCACCACTGGTGTAAGACAAGGTGATATTCTGTCACCTTACCTTTTCATACTCCTCATGGACGATGTCATTAAGGCATGTAAGGAGAGAACAAGAAAGTATTCAGTGGGGTACTGGAAGATGAGACAGGTCTGTATTTCAGAGCTGGCATTTGCTGATGATGTTGCTCTTATTGCTAAATCAGAGGCACATCTCCAATTCAACCTGCAAGTCTGGAAGGAAGAGCTGGAGAAGAGAGGGATGGTCATAAGCAGCTCTAAAACAAATTCCATGGTGATATCACGAGAAGAAAGAAGACATCAGATTAAGTTGGGAGAACACGTCCTGGAGCAGGTCGACCACTTTAAATATCTCGGAGCTATTATTGACCGAAAGGGAGGCATCAAAGAAGAGCTGACCACTCGAAAAGCAGCAGCTGGGAGACTTTTTCAGGCCATAAATCGAGGATTCCTCAGCAAGAGAGAGGTTGGTAAGAAAACGAAGATGGCTGTATACCGCTCCACCTATGTCCCAGTCTCGACATATGGATGGGAGTCATAGGCAATGACTACAACCCACAAAAGCCAGATCCAAACCTCAGAAATGAGGTATCTGAGGAAGGTGATTGAAGTAACAAGAAGAGACATGGTGCGCAACCAGACGATACGTCAAGGCCTTAAATCCCACCCCCTGCAGACCCAAGTAGAACAGTCCCAACTAAGATGGTTTGGCCATGTTTGCAGAATGGGAGAAGATCGGCTACCACGACAAGCATGGGAAACAAAGAGCCAAGGATCCAGACCCCCAGGACGACCCAGAGTCCGCTGGGAGGACAACATTAGACAATCTTTGAAGGACCGAGGACTAGAATGGAACCAGGCCAGAAGGAAGACAGCCGATAGGATAGTCTGGCGCTCTCTCTTCCAAACCTCTACACCTCACGGTTGAAGAGGAACGACTAAGTAAGTAAGTAAGTAAGTAGTAAAGCTTCATCACTGATGCTCGTTTGGCTGTATTTAAGCCCATTCAAACACTTAGCTTTGTTGTTTATACATTGTGACTTTTTAAAAAACCATTTGACCTAATACATTCATTGAGTCCTTTGACCTCCCCAAGAAGCCCGGGCTTTCAACAAATTCAAGCTGTGTATCCTGTCCTGTGCCATCCACTGAAGATCTTTTAATATGTTATTTATTCCTTTTATTTCTATCTCCAGTTCTCTTCTCCATGTATTTTTTGGTCTTCCTCTGCCTCTCCAACCCTGGGGATTGTAGAACAAGGACTTGCCTTGTAATGTTATCAGTTGGTTTCCTCAACATGCATCCTATTCTCATCTCCTATCCCATTGGCAACGGGCTGATCACCCGTTTGCCAGTCACTTCGATTACAGAAACAACAGCAGATGGATTGATTTGCCGTTGCCCTAAAGACGCCAATAGGCGTGATGGGAAACAATGGCAAAGAAAACCTATCTGCTGTTGCCCTAAGACGCCACTAGGCGTAATGGCCACTGACTGCTTTGACGGTCGGTGGCTAAGGACGGAAGAAGAAGAAGAAGAAAGATCCCATTGGCATATGTCTATATTTCTGTCATCAGTTCCACATTGGTGACCTTATCATAGCATTTCAGTGCTTTATTCTGTGCAAGCACTCATTTATGAAAGTGTAATTCCTTGGTTGTTGTTTTTGTACATGACCTAATCTTCTTCTTCTTCAAGTATAATATATAACAATAAATGAGGAGGCTGCTGTAGAACTGGTAAGGAAACAAATATATAAAGTAAAAAAAAATAAAATGGTATGAAATCAGTTTTACAAGTTAACGATACACAGGAAACATGGGACGTTTCGGTTTTCACCCTTCGTCAGCCACAGTTACAAACAGATGACAAGGACAAGAATTACATACAGGTCAAAGAAATATACTACAAACACATACAAGGATGAGAAACATATACAAAAAAAGAGCAATATACAAGCAGATGAAAAAGTAAACAACACAGGTGATGAGCGAAAAAAGAACAATAATAACACAAGAAAATTGCAAAACCAGAAAGAAATATCGAAACAAGAAAGTAAATAATCAACGAAATGCAAAAGGAATTAACAGAATTGCTAAAACCAGTCCTGATCTAAGTAGTTATATCCGTGAAATAAAACAGAAGAGCGCAGGTCTGGTAACGTCTATGGAAGTGACGTATAAGATAGCGGCAATTAAAAAGACACAAAAGGATACGAAATGAAACAATACTATAAAAACTATAAAAAGATAGATTGCAAAATCAATGACGGAAGAAATAAAGAAGAGCCACTAGAATTCATGTAAAGTGATGCTGGACATTTAGGCCATTGGGAGATAGACAACTCATTTGAAAAATCAGATGATTCTTCAAGGAAAAGTGAGTTCTGTCATCCCTGATGCAAGAACGGAGGGCAGTAATATTGATATCAGAATTACCTGAATGGTCAGGTCTATTAAAATGAAGAGCCACCGGTGTAGGTTTGCCATGATAAATGTCATTTAAATGCT
This sequence comes from Oreohelix idahoensis, assembly GCA_024509875.1. Lineage (NCBI taxonomy): Eukaryota > Metazoa > Mollusca > Gastropoda > Stylommatophora > Oreohelicidae > Oreohelix > Oreohelix idahoensis. Next base: position 55,855 of record JAMPIV010023214.1, on the reverse strand, counting down.
CACGAAACCTGCCTGCCAAACGTCTGCCAGTTTCACCAATATAGTAATGCCACAACTCTTGCAGATGATAGCATAAATAAGGTTTCTGGATTCGCACGTGAAAGACTCTCTAATGACAAATTTACCTTTCGGAAAAGTAACTTTCTGAGTTCGGAGTACAAACGGACAGCTCTTACATATATGGCGTTGGCACAGTTTAGTACCAAAGTGTGAAGGGCTAGTTCATCTCAAGCGACTGTGAACAAGAATATCCCTAAAATTCTGATCCCTGCGAAATTCCACCAAAGGCGTATCTCGAAACAACTCTCTGGTAGCAGGATCAGAGTGGAGAATAGGCAGATGACGAAACAGAGTTTTATTTACTGCCAAACAGTGGGGATGGAAAGTTAAGACAAGTTTGAGTCTGTCAGATGTAGTAGTAGGTTTGACAGTAAGTGCCATCTGACGAGTAACGTGTCTGATGCGATTAAGAGCATCAGATAAAACTCTATCAGGTTAAAGACGTCGGCGAAAAAATTTGAGCATCTCTTGAGCTCATTCACGGAAATCATCATCATCGTGACATATCTGACGTAAGCGTAGAAGTTGAGCAAATGGAATGAAATTTTTACAGCTGAGAGGATGAGAAGAAGTGTAAAGAAGAAAACCATGAGCGTCAGTAGGTTTATAAAAGATAGAAGTTTTTTGGCCAGTAAGACTAATTTTGACAGTAATTGAATGGGCTTTAAATATAGTGGTTTGCTGTGAATACCGAACAAGCAGCCATGCACCAGAGCAGGCGGTTGTCACTGAGGATGACGTGTTTCCTGTGTACCGTTAACTTGTAAAACTGATTTCATACCATTTTATTTTTTTTTACTTTATATATTTGTCTTCTTCAAATACCATGCTTATTGGCATAGGAGATCATGCCTCTCCACAACTTCCTGTCTCCAGTACTATTTATCAATTCTTTTGTTGACCTCTTTCATGCCACGATGTCAAACTCTCCAGTATTTGCTCTCTTTGTCTTCCCTATCTCTTTTTCCTTCAATCTTACTTGTTGTTACGATACAGTTGGATAATTTGCAGCCTGCTTACAATTTCCTGCTGATATTGACTAATTTACTAAATTTACTAATATCAGGTAAGGGAACCCGTTACACGCCCATTGAGGCATATTGGGAATATGGTGTTAGGCCCATATTTTATCGACTGTCGGCACACTAGGGTGATGTGGTCAGCATCACGCCGGCCGCCTTAACCTTCCCAGAGTTGCTCTGGTACCCATTTGGGGCTGGGTCGACCCAGGAGCCGTTTGCGGCCTAAAAAAATCCCACCTCATCTGGGGATCGAACCATAGACCACTGAGCTAGGAAGCCAGTGCACTAACCACTATGCTACCGCGGCTCCCTAATATCAGGTGTCGTGACTAATTTTTCTGAAGTGAATATTTACACATTTCATCAGATTGTATTATCTCTCATTATCATCATCATCACTATTATTATTCCCTTTTCACTCCTTATTGAGCATGGAGCTTCCAATGCATTAGTTGCCTTGTATGACATGCCTAAAGGAGCAGTTGTTCTATTCTTTCTTCATCTCCTCAGTTGATCAAAAACACATTAGATGCTGTACAGGGCTGTGATGTAGAGGGAGCATAGTTGTATGGCATTCTTCTTCCTTTTCAAGTACCGTGCTAGCTGGTGCAGGTGATCATGTATCTCCATAACGTCCTGTCCACAAAGCTGTTTATCAGTTCTGCTGTTGACGTCTTTCCATGCACTGACGTCAGACTGTTCAGTGCCTTTTCTCTTTGTCATCCTGTGCCTCTTTGTTTCTTCAATCTTTCCTGTTGTCACAATAAATTTCAGCTTTTTTAACATGCCCAGAGAAGTAGATTGCTTCCTTCAAATATAAGTCGTAAATTTCCTTTCTGCACTGGCTTCTTTCACAACATCCTCAGTCTTCTCTTTCACTGTACGTGACATTATTAACTTTCTTCTGTGAAACCATATCTTTGTGGCATCCAGGGTTTTCTTGCTTGCTTACTAATTGTCCATGGCTCACTTCCGTAAGTCAGGATTGGCTCTATATAACTTTGAAGAACTTGCTTTCTTACTTCCATTATCAAAAGGATGTTACATAAAATACTTTTCATTTAAGAGAATGCTGCTTTTGCCTGGGCTATTCTGCTCTTTACCTGTGAGGTGCATCGTCCATCTAACGTGTCTAGATATTTGAATCAATAGACTTGTTTCAAATCTGTTCCATTTACTTTGGTGCATCTGGCAGATAATTGAATGGGCATAGAGGTTAGCTGTGAATACTGAACAAGCAGCCATGGACCAGAGCAGGCGATTGTCACTGAGGATGACGTGGTATAGTTGTGGATGACAGCTGTCTCTTTATAACAATAGAGGCACCTTTAAAAGTCCCCTCTGCACAGCCTTGTGGGTTAGACTTTTTAGTCAAAGGTTGTTGCAGTGTTATGTGCATAGGCAGAATTACATTACGCCATTTACTAAATATTATTCATAGTTCCTGTGATATTCTTGTTTATTCTTTTGAATCAAGGGACACAATACACTTGTGGTTCTTGATGTTTATTACACACACAGATATGCATGTCTGTTTGCTTCTGGATGCCATAACCAAGGGGTTTAACGCTTCATTACAGTATTTAAATATCTTTATAAAATGTTGGATCGGACTGTGACATTACTGTTATTTGAAGTTATCAATATATTTTTGGGGCTTATAGTCTTTTATGCATGGTATAAAGTTAGTAAAAGTAATTGGCTAAGAAAATTGCAGGTTTTTATGTTACCAATGCCAGTCATGCTAGGATTACAGGCTTTTGTTCAGGAAACTGTTGTCGGCTGTAAGCTGATGGACATTATATTTTTTCCTTAGTAACTAACTAATCAACAAGAAGCTTAGCAGTTGTCTATATAGCATCGAGCCGAACAGATATATCTAGGAAGAGAGACACCAAGAGCATCAGTCCCCATGTGTTGAAATTTTGGTTAGAAATATTGTAAGATCAGCAGCAATTGAACTACAACAAACAGAATTAGTCCAGCCACCTGGTAGATGTTATATCCATTTTAATAAAATAAAGTGACACGTTTCAAGGATTGTTGTAATTCTTAATAATTTTTTAATGCATCTTTAACCCTGCAGGAATCCTGCACCAAAGCATTTATCTACTCTTACAGCGGTGGTTTCTGTAACAATTGGTTTGATATGATGAGATTGCCAGCCCCATGAAGTGATACGTAAAGAAGGAGAGGAATAAAATAGCAAGTACATTAGTAGACACAACCACTGACTCAAATTTTGGGGTAACTCAAGTTTACAGCTGGAAGGATGTGTGTCACTACACACCAGACAACAAAATACATCTGGATGCTAATCTTTGCTGCAAGATTAAGACCAAAACATGTGTGTACTGTTTACAAAATAAAAGACACTCACTACTTAACTCTCCAAAAACATGGACTAGAAGACATCAGTCATTCACACTGTGAAGACCACAGAAGTGAAACCAATATATATATATTAAAATCACAGCAAAAGATGTAACAGTAGCTTCCAAGAAATATGGGCAACAATGATGATGGGTAAACATGAAGTTATGAAATCAGTTGTTAAAAAATAACTACTCAGAACATTAAGTTGAGAATGAAAGAAGAAAAATAAATGGTGCATTTACGGAGACTTGAACTCATGACATTTGGTTGACTTGCCTTGCTATGAGAATAATAGTCAGTAAATGATTTGAATAGAAGAGTTATTACTATTTAGTTATAATGTTTCACAAAATAATTTATGTCCATAGTTGCCACTCACATCCAGAAGATATGTATTTTTGCATGAAATGTAAGATTGAATAAATTAGCAGTTGTCATTCAAATGATAGATATAAATGATTGCTCTAAAGTATTAGCATGTGGTGAAGTGGAATCAGCACAACCCATATGCTATTTTCCCAGGATATGACAAAGAAACGGGGAAGAACAAATAACAAATGAATGGGGCATAAATTGTGGCAGAATTTAACAATCAGAAAATGGAATATTGAGAATGAATACTGCAAACAAAAGATGTTCACATGAAATATCATAGGAAACCAGGCTCAGTAGTTTTCTGTTTTGTTTATTTGTTTGTTTTTGTTTTTAAAATTTGCTATTGCATTCTGTGCTAATTCTTTGTCATGAGCAATAATTATGAACAGATTATTACACTGTTGACTTGTTCTTTACTTCTTGCAGGTGTTGACTATAGCTGGCTAATGGAGTCCCAACCTAAGTCTTATGAGATCCCACAGATGGAGAGACTGGAACTGGAAGAGCTCTGCCACAAGGTCTGTGGGTCTGAATGTACCCAAATAATATCTCTTTTTCGGGATGCCATGTTGCGAAACCCTCGCACTGAAGATCTACCCTATATAATGAGGTCTTGCGTGAGAAAGGTCCTGGATGAAAGGCCAGTGCAAGAAACTTTGACAGAATGGGTTGCTCGGAGAACACAAAGCATCGCTAATTTTTCAGCTTTCTCAAGTCTGCGACTCAAATCATCTGGTAAAGTGGTACCATCAGCTGAGGCAGAAGACATTGAAATGCAGAAAAATGAGTTTCAGGAGAGAAAAGCACGTGCAATGAGTGTACCCAATTTTGCAGTGCACAAAGAAGGAGGTGCTTATCCAGTTTAAGGCTTATCATGTGATCTTGAAAGTTATTAGCTTATCTGAGAATGTTGGAATCAAATATACATGATATGTTTATGCAGTATTTTTTTTTTTTTGGGGTAGCATCTTATTTGTACATTAATAGTTGTAAGTTTTCACACAAACTGTCGTAAGTTATGAATGGAGAAATTTACTTCTTTGTCCTTTTGAAGTAGGAACTTTGATCATTAACTGAAGCTGCCTGTTCACAGCACATGTGATAAATTGTCACCCCATTTGATAAAACGGTCCAACAAATCCTGTCTTCATCATCATTATCCATCCTTTTTGTCCCCAGTAGAGCATAGGGCTGCACTTAATCACATAGGATGCCATCAGTTTCTATTTTTGGTCGACTTCTTCAGCTGTGCCAAAGAAGTTCTGGTTGCTTAGGCTTTTTTCCCCCCTCCAATTTCACTTTGGGCTGTCCAGTCTTCTGTTCCCCTGTGAGTTCCAGTTAAGAACATGTCTGTTTATACTTACTGGCTTGGTTGTTTCTTGAGGTATGTCATATCTTTCTTCATTTCCCATCTTTAATCTTGATCTGTAGTGGTTGTTATCTGCTTCTCTTTCATTAAGTCTGTGTTTGTTATTACATCCTTCAATCTAATATTGAAGATATAAAGGAGGTATCTGTTAGTGAGTGTCTGCAGCTTAACTCTTTGACTCCATAATTATTTTCCACCCTGTGCCGGAATTATTTTTTGAAGAATTCTAAACAGTGAAGTGTACTGTCTTTTAGTGTAAATTTTATGTTAATCTTTTCCGTGAACATGTACTTATTATATACCAAACTGTAAGGAAATAGATAGAGAATTGTAATATATAATGTCTTTGGTAGTATTAACACAAGTATGTTCGGTATACTTAAAACATTTTGCATGTAAAATTGAAACACTAAAAAGTTAACTGTAGGATACGAGCTTACCAAAGACAAATTACTGTTGTAGACAATAAAACTTTCTTTTTCGTCTTCAAATCTCAAGGTAATCCATATACAAAGTAAAAAAGACATTGCTTATGGCCACAGTTAGTACATTTAGTGTTATTCACACCAGGTTTTACTGTGGTCCCTTGTAAGAAAAAAATAAATTATGCAATCTTGCATTACGTAATTTTCAACCAAATAAAGAAGAATAACGTCATATAAAAACTTTTTTACACTTGTTTAATGTTTTAATAGTATCCCTAGCTTCATCTTCTACCTAGGACTAGTGATTAGATGTTACTGCAGGTCTAGTTTTGTTGCTTTTCGATCGGCCAGAATATGACTACGCCCACTCATCAACTAAATCTAATGTGTCTAGCTTTTCTGCACCGATTCCGTCTTTTGACAACAAACTGTGACTACCAAACAATCATTGTCAATGTCAGCAATGTTTCTAAGTAGTTTGACACAATTATTTGCTTAGGAGACTTAGAAAATGTAAATATAAAGCGTGACATATTTCTCTAGCAATAACAACGAAAAACGCAAACACGTGAATCGTCACACACATTGTGATAATAACATCAAAACATGCACACATGCTGTTTCAATCAATCAATACCCTTTAGCTCCCCAAGGAGCATAGGCCTTCAACAAACACATGCCAAGTCTTTTGACTTGTCCATATTTGTTGAAGTTTTTGTGGTAAAAAGTTTTTTACGGGATGGGGTAACCAGCCCCATGCCCAACCCTCCTTAGTTGCTTTTTACGACATGCCTGGTAGGGTACAGTGTTACTATTCTTTGCTCCCCTTTTGGGCCCCGGTAACACATGGGTGACATGCTGTTTAACTACACTCAAATAAATAGAAGCGGAAGTCATTCTACGAGTTTTAAAATATGAACTGCATTAAACAGACTATTTTTGGGGTTTATTCGTGATGAACTAAAAACAATGCTGTGACTGTTGTGCGGGCACAGCGCGTTGCATTTTGCAATGCTGTGAGCGTTGGTCTGGAGTCAAAGAGTTAAGGAAAGGAGCAGCACTACATTTTCTACGTGGCTGCCTGAAATCTACATTAACCAGGGCAGTTATTATGTTGGACTCTCAGTCCATGCTTCAGAAGGTCCAAAATGGATGGCTACTACATGAATAGAGAACATACATAGATACCTCAATCCTTCAGGAACTGATATGGATCTACTGTCCTTGTCAAGCAGGGGTATACAGCAATGAGAGAGCTGACAGGCTAGCCTTGAGAGCACTTGGGGATATTGGATATGGAGACAGTAGAGATACTAAAGACAGTTAAACATAACTTGTTAGACAGCAACATTGCAAAATATGAATCAAGGCTGAGACTACTGGAATTTGGCATCTAGACTAACAGGGATGGATGTGTGAGAGGATGCATCAGGTGCGTATACAATGAGTGTGTTATTGTGACATTTGCTGAGGGAGACTGAGCTCTTGTGGATTTTCCTGGAATGCAGTGATGTCAGTTCAGAGTAACAATAACAGTAACTGCATTTTAAGTCCACATTTAACAACAAAAAAATGAAAATCTGATTTTTGACAGTTTATAATCTCCTGAGTCTTCTTATGTCAATTCAATTGTCAGAACATTTTTGTGAGCAGGTGTAATATGACTTTCAAATTGTGTTTTTCTTAAGAAATTGTGCTTTTCCTATGAAGAAAACCATGAATTTCTCACAACCTTGTTTTAAATAATAATTTTCATAACCTTTTTTTATATATTACTAATTTCCATATAACTGGCTTATTTATTCACTAGAAAACATAACTCTCTTTTCTTCCGTCCTTAGCCACCGACCGTCAAAGCAGTCAGTGGCCATTACGCCTAGTGGCGTCTTAGGGCAACAGCAGATAGGTTTTCTTTGCCATTGTTTCCCATCACGCCTATTGGCGTCTTTAGGGCAACGGCAAATCAATCCATTTGCTGTTGTTTCCGTAATCGAAGTGACTGGCAAATGGGTGATCAGCCCGTTGGTAGAAAACATAAGATTCGGCTCAAATACTTTCATTGCATGATAAAAGTTTAGTGAGATGATATGTCTGACATCTTATCAAAATTTTGATATATTACAAATAATATTAAAGGCAAGTGACTTTGTTATTCCTGGAATTGGAACTCAGATGTTTTTTGGTCTTTTTGGTCATTGGTCTTTGCCAATGTTACTTCCCAAAAACAACAAGAAAATAGAAGTTCTGCTTGAGTATTATCAAAAGATTATTCCCATTTTCTTGATGTCAGCCTGAAGATTTCCTGCTGAATAGTTATGTGTCTATTATCTTATTTCTCTTTGCTGGTATTGTCTAAACGTAACTTGCTCCACTTTCATCCCATAATCTGTTGAAATGGAGAGGTAGGTACTTGTCCACGATGAAAGCTTTTGTCATGAACTAGTCAGAAAGAAAAAACACAACAATCTTTAACCTGTATTGTCAAGTGATAATATATATAATGGTATTGATGATTTATTTGGTTATTAACATCATCAAGTCCATACTGTCACTTCACAACTTCCAGTATAAAGACATTTTTTTTTCTTCATTTCTTATGTTCATTTTTTTCTCCAGTACCAAATTGTAATTCTGTCTAGTCCCTTAAATTTTTTTAACGAGGAGTTTTGTCTCATTTTGACAAGCATGTCTCGTTCAACCTAGACACAAGGTCCATCAGTTATATTAGGGTGCATGCCCAAATATAAAAGACCTTGTGTTCTGAAAATGCACCATGTTTTCTTTATTGTTGTGTGCCTGGAAAGAGATGAAAACAAATAAGGAGGTCCTAGAAAATCTAGGTATGAAAAGAGAACTAATGAGAGAGGTCAAAGTTCGGCAGCTAAAATACTTTGGCCACATAAAAAGGCATAACACCTTGCAGAAGACCATAACAGAAGGGAGAGTTGAAGGTAAACGTGCAAGGGGAAGACAGTGCTATAAGTGGGAAGATAACATCAAGAGATGGACGGGAAAGAGTCTATCAGAGTGTACCACCAAGACAAGAGACAGAAGACGTTGGAGATCCATTACAGCCAACCTCCGTTGTGGAGATGGCAACTGATGATGATGATGATGATGACAATTAAGATTTTGTATCAGGTGATAGTGTTATGTTGTGGAATATTAGTTTACTTATTTCTTGATTTTTTTTTAATGCAGATAATCTCACCAGTAACTACATCAGTGTTATGTTGAATATTTAATTATGTGATAGTAACTAAAATTCTAGTCAACAGCATTGTTCAGGAGACAAAGATCTAGTCTGAGTATCATAGTAATTTGCATACAAACTAAAACTGAAAAATCAAATCTACTCCAGATGTTATGTTGTATAACAAAATATAGAAAGCAATGAATGTCAGATACTTCGCTGTAAACGGACACAACGCAACCAACGTCCTTTTCAGGACGAACGAAGAAGAAGAAGGATTGAGTAAAGAGGGTGAAAAATTAGGTTCATTAAAGAAGAAGGGAAAGTTGGCATGCATAAGATTACTAAACATCATCACCAATTTGTATTCATAAGAAGGACATTCTACAAACAAGAGGTAACAAATTGTAAATATTTACTTTTTGCTCTTTCTTATATTATCCTACCTGTTCACATTCATGTAACAAAGTGCTCTCTTTATTTAACCAAACTTTCTCACTCCTTTTTTCATTTAAACTAACTTTATCTTTAACCTTTCTGTTAAGGTTTATTTAACTTATCCTTCCATTCTGCTTTATTTAACTTTCTCATCTTTTTTACATAACCTAACTGTCCCTTCTTCTCTATTTAACCTGTTTTGCAAGAGTTGTGCTACTTACTGTTGGAGATTAATTCCTTAGACCTGTTACTTAGATGTGAGATTTTCTCCTGCTCGTGAGCGAGAGAAAAGACACACTGATTATCAGTGTAGCTGTCATGTACACGTGTGCAAGAGAGACATGAGGGCACGGGGCATAAATTCAGCAACCTGGGAGGATGAAGCTGCAGATCACACCAAGTGGTGATGCTATTTACAATGCCACCTCAGATTTGGTGAAAAGAAGCTGTCACAACAAGCAGAAGAGAGGAGAAAACATTGAAAGGAACACCGAGAAAATAAGCAGCTGTCACCTCAGGGGTGCATTCCCAAAGTCAGTTATGTTTCTTGTACAAATGTTCTTTTTATTATATTATAATCTCACTTTCTCCTATGTTCTTTGTTCTTTTTATTATATTATAATCTCACTTTCTTGTATGTTCTTTGTTCTTTTTATTATTTTCTGCAGAATGTAAGATAATAGTATAAAACAGTAAGCATGTACAGAATGAATTTAAGGAAGAAAACTTTGAAGAAAAAGATGTTATGGCAAGGTTGAATTGATGTGGGAAAAAATATGTTGGGAGTGGTAGGGTCATCAAAGTCAGATTTGTGGATGAAGTTTAAATTTGTTGCAAAGAATTTTACAGGCTAGGAGAGGTGCAGAAAAAGTTTTATATTTTGATGCAAGATGTGTGTTTTCTCTCTCAAAACACCAATTACTTGTCAGATTTCTATTTTATTTTTATAAACAGCTTTCATATTAGGATAATTTTTATATATTTGGACCAATGCAAAAAAAAAAACATGGAGGCCTGTCGTTGGTGCAAACAAATGTCATTGAGAATACTTTCTTTTGTTCAACCGTAGGCATTCCATCTACTCTTGAATCATTGATAAAATTGTTGCTATGCTGTCTATCTAAGCCTTATAGAGCCAAAGTATACACGGGTTATTCTGAAAAAATGTTCACCCATATTTTATTTTTTGCTCAGAATATGATAAAAGAATTGAAGTATACTAATCGCCTGTGCCAACCGTGATGTTCAAGTCAATCAAGGGAATTATTTTCCTTTTTAAATTATTCCTTCACTTTGATCATAGGAGAGAATATAAATGTATTCTGTTATTTTGTATAATCAAATGTCCAAATACATCATACAGAATCTTTAGACAGCTATACGTATGTCTTTATTATATGTTTATTATCAACACATAATATAATAATAATAATGTTGTATTTTGGCAGCCATTACAGTTTCTGAACTTGCCAATTGATGAGCTTTTTTAAGTTAGGAAGTGTTCTTAAATATAATGGTATATTTTTGTTTTTTAACTAATCTTTATCCCACTTTCAACATTCAGTATTTTGTTTAAACACGACACCATACATTACATGAACTTTTAAGTTACGGAAGTGTTCGTAAATATAATGGTATTTTTTTTTTAAAACAAATCTTTGTTCCACTTTCAACATTCAATATTTTTTTTTTAAACACGACACCATACATTACCTGTATGTTTTGTTTGTAACTTTCTCAAATATTGTGACATCTTGTTTATACAATATGATCTATGACAATCAACCTGAATATTGCTTTATTTAAAACTGTGTCTCTGTTCATTAATCAGGTTATGGAAAGTGCTGTTAATTATACTGTTTAATATTCTTCTAGTCGGTGTTGTGCCAGCTTTTGTTGTTTAATCAAGCTTGTGTATTTCACTGCAATATATTCTAAAATACTGGTGTTCAAAGGTTATAATCAGCAATTACGTATAACCTTTCCTATGTACATTTTTCTTCTTCTTCTTTGATCCTTAGCCGTTGACTGTCCAAGCAGTCAGTGGCCATCAAGCCTGGTGGCGTCTTGTAGGGCAGCAACAAACTGCTTCCACTTTGTTCGGTCGGCGGCCATCCTGTACATTAGCTGAAAATATTCTGCAGGGTGATTGAAAAGAAACTTTCAATTTGTTTAATGATTATTACTTCCCTTCTGTCCAACTAATTTATATGACACACACTTTCACAATAAAGACAATTAACTGCTATTTTATTACACAAAGTGCTATGTGACATTAACATGACAGCTCAGCATTAGACCCAGTTTGTTCAACACATGATTTCATAGTGGGTTACCACAAAAACTTCTGGATTTTCAAAGTGGGCTGGTTACCCTATCCTGTTAAAAAAAATGTTTACCACAAAAACTTCCAGATTTCATAGTGGGCAGCAGTTTTTGTAGTCTCTTGAAACGTCATTTTATTGGGCCAGTTTAGATTGTTGTTTTTGTGTTAAAAAATAAAAATAAAACTTATTTGTCAAATGGCAGTTATTGCTTCTTCTTCTTCTTCTTCTGCGTTCGGTTTGTAGTCATGCTAAATCTGCAGGCCTGTCGCCAGGACGAAGTCCACAGTCTTTTCCAGGTCGGCGCGGCAGCCCCATAGCTTCTGCTGGAGCTCATCACCTTTTGGCCAGGTCGCACGTCGCAATTTATCATGGGTTGGACAGTTCTGGAGAATGTGTTCTGGAGTCTGGATATCAGTTCCACATGGGCATTCATTTGTGTGGGATATCTTGAGGCGATAGAGATGTCCAAGTAATCTGCAGTGACCAGTTCTTAGGCGGAAAATTGTCGTCTGTTGGTGTCTGTTTAGGTGGTGGATTGGGTCATCTCTGCTGTATATATCCCCCTCCTCCTTCCACTGATTTTTGTACTTGTTGTGGATGATGGTTTTTGCTTCCCGATAGGGCAATGGGTGGCTGTATTGTTCCATTTACTGCCACTTCTTGATAGAGCATCTGCTTTCTCATTACCAGCGATTCCACAATGGGCAGGTAACCACTGAAGGGCAATGGTTGATGACCTTTGGATGATGTTAAGCTCAGATCTGATCTCATTCATCATGTTATCATTTCTGGTGTTTTGTATTGATTCAAGTAATGATCTGCAGTCAGTGAAGATTACTATCTTAGCTTGTGGCTGCTGTTCAGGTCTGGTGAGGATCTTCAGGGCTTGCAGTAGTGCCATAGCTTCTGCCCTAAAATTGGAGGAGATCTTTCCAGTTGGGAAGGCCTTTCGGATGATCTTTCCATTTAGGAATCTTATAAAAATGCCTCCTCCACCGTTCTTTACTGCCCCCTCAGCAGATCCATCTGTGTATACATGTGTCCACTCCTTCGGGTTGTACTTTTCTTCAATCATTTCTTGAGCCAAAGTTTTTAGTTGTTGGATCTGGTGGCCTTTCTTTTTTATTTCAGGGACTTCAGTGATGATAGATATATTTCCATGGCAGTCGTCTGGCTCCTCGTAATCAATTAACATTTCAATCTCAGTAGATCGATTTGGGAGGAGGTCTTCATGGCATCGATGCAGATGTTTGGAGATGTTTAGGAAGCTGGTTCTTTTCAGCCTGTTCTTTGTCACACTATGGAGTTTGGCATGCATTGGATGACTTGGCATTCGTAGAAGCTTCTCACTGTGAGTGAATACCTTTTCCTCACGTCTGTCATCAAGAGAGCGGATGTTGGTGTATCGCTCCATTGCCTGGATTGGAGAAGTCTTCATCCCTCCAGTGATTAGTCTAAGGCCTGAATTTTGCACTTTCCCTAGACATTCTGTGTTTGTTTTAGATGCTGTGGCCCAGGCTGACATGCCATATTCAAGTACAGGTCTGACTGTGCCTGTATAGACTTTTTTAAGTATGTTGGTATTTGCCCCCCAACTTGTGCCAGCCAGTTTCTTCATAATAGAGAGCTTTCTTATTGCTCTCTGTTCTACTGCTTTTATGTGCGGCTTCCAGGTGAGTCTCTTATCCAACTTGACTCCTAGGTATGTTGGGTTTTCCTCGATTGGAAGTTCACTTCCATTTAGCTGCAGTTTGATCGTTTCTCGGCGATTTGACAGAGAGAAGCAGGTTGCTACTGTCTTGGAGAGGTTTATCTGTACTCCCCAATCTGATGCCCATTTACCGATGGTATTTAGCGCAGCTTGCATCCTGAACTTCGCAGTAGGCAAATGTTCAGCAGCAGACCAGGCAGCAAAATCGTCAGCATGAAGAGCCCTGGAGATATGCCCGGACAGTTTCTCTGCAATATCATTTATATATATGATAAAAAGTGTGGGGGAGATAACTCCTCCTTGTGGCACACCCTGTTGTAGAGTGACGCGATGGCTCAGTTTCCCGTCAAGTTTTACTCTTGCTGTGCGGTATCGAAGAAAGTCCCGTATCCAGTTGAACATTCTCCCTTCAATTTTGCTGTTGAGCATCTTAAGGAGGAGTCCTTCTTTCCATACCTTATCAAAGGCTTTTGTCAAGTCTACAAAAACCGCCAGTACTTTCTTTTTCTCCTGAAAGGCATTTTCTACTTCCTGGGCTAGATATACTAGTTGGTCTTCGGTGCTGCGATTTTTCCTAAATGCTGACTGTGTGTTATCAAGCAGATGGTTTTTTTTCCAGATGTTTCAGTAATCTTGAGTTCACCATTCTTTCCATTACCTTACCCAGACAGCTCAGTAGGCTAACTGGTCAGTAGCTGGACTTGCTTGTTTTCTCCTTTTGTTTCTTTCTGATGGGAACAATGATTGCTTCTCGCCATTGATCTGGAAATTTTCCAGTACTCCATGACTGATTGAAGATTAGGAGGAGCTTGTGCCTGGCTACAGGTCCAAGGTTCTTGATCATATCATTTGTGATGCCATCTTTTCCTGGAGCTTTTCTGTTCTTTAGTTTTGTTATGGCAGCACTGAGTTCTCTCATAGTAAGGGGTGACTTCATGCAGATATCTGGGTTTTGGTGCTTCAGTTTTTCTTTTACTTCCTTACGTACTTCTTGGATCCGTGCATGTGAATGTGATGTGGTGCTTTCTTCCTTGTAGAAATCTGCCAGGATGTTTGCTGCCATCTTTCCTGTGTGGTATTTTTCATTTTCCTTGATGACAGTCTTACAGTAGCTGGTTGTTGTTTCTTCATTTAGCACTCTTGTCAGATTCCATAGCTTGCTTGAGTCCTTTTCCATGTTGAGACTGCTGGTCTTCTGGTGCCAGCTCCTTTGAATTTCAGCTTTCTTTTGTTCATTGAAAGCTTGTTTTATGCTGTTGTGCCTCTGTGTGTTCTCTAATGTGGGATTTTGCTCCATAGTTTCCCGTGCTTTATTTAATTCACTATGGAGTTTTCCCAGGTTGTCACTCCAGTATGGTTTGTAGTCTCGTCGTTTACCTCGTGGAATTGACTTCTTTGCTGCTTGGATGATTGCCTCACTGATTATGGAGATGTTTTTATTGATGTTATTTGAGTGGGCAATGTTCTGACAGAAATTGTCGGCTTGTTCTTTAAAAAATCCCCAGTTTGCTTTTTTGAAATTCCAGCTAGGAGACATATTGATTTCTCCTGCACTTCTTATCTCAGATATCTGTAATGTGACTGGTACATGGTCACTTCCCCCAAGTTGAGTATTTACTGTTCTGGTGGTGAGTCGATGTATGTCATCTGTAGCCATAGCAAGATCTGGTGTGCTCGTTGTTTTCCATACTCTGGAATAGAAGGTGGGCTTATCCTCTGGTTGGTTTATTAGAATTAGTTTATTCTCTACCATCCAATCTTCCACCTCTTCTCCTCTTGGATCTGTTGCGTCATAGCCCCAGCTGGGTGAGTGGCTATTGAAGTCACCCATAATGAGGTGTCTCGATGCAGCAAGCTTCAATTTGTGTAGCTCCAGAGTTGTGGTTGGAGGGCTGTAGCAGTTTGTGATCATTAAGTCTCCACTGGGCAGCAGTAGTTGGACTGTTATGTATTCAAGTTCGTCCTCACCAGATCTGTGTGTCTCTACTGCTGGGATTGAGGTTTTAATCAGTGTGAGGATTCCTCCCTTAGTTCTTTTTGCCCTGTCTTGGCGGAAGGATTGGTATCCACGTACAAAGAATCGTTGGGTATCTTTTAGGTGAGTTTCTTGGATGCAGATTATATCAATGTTATTTTCCCTGAGGAATTCTTGTAACTCCGGTTTCTTGTTCCTCACTCCTTCTGCATTCCATTGAGCCACTGTAAGATAGTGGGTTGGTTGGTCAGTTGCTCTACTTTGCCTTCCCCCGACCATTTGGTTGGCAAAGGCACCGGTTGCTTGGGTGGGCCCTTTCAAGGCTAGGGGCCCGGCTCCGCTCCTCCCCGGTTGTAGCTGATAGGAGCGACGCCATGACGTAAGTCGAGATTGTCGCATGACTCCATACCGCAAAAGCGTGTGTGTCCTAATTTTTCCCGGTGTCTGCGCCGTAGCTAACACACTCCGTCTTCGGCAGGCCGGGTTGTGTTTGTTGTTCAGGGTTGTCTCCCATAGCCTTTCCATCTCCCGGTGGTAGCTGTAAGGCAGCAGATTGGTTTGTTTACCGAGGTTTACCTTCCCCGTGGCTAGAGCTTATAGCGGCTCTTACTCGCTTGATGCACCCGTCATAGGACATATGGGGGATTTCAGTGGGGGTATCAGTGCCACCTGTTACCCCTCCCCGTCCTGCTGGGAGGACATCGCCGTTTGGTCCGCGACTGCTTATTCGTCCAGCAATGCTGACTTAATTCGCAGCTGACACACCATATCTGGAGGTCGTTCCACTATCCGCCACCCGTGGACGCGCCTGGTTGGGGTCGGTTGCCCCTTTGCCAGGCAGTTATTGCTGATTGTTTTGATATTTGTTTCATGTATATCCAGTGGACATATGTGAGGATGTAAAAATTAAAAAATAGGAATGACTTTTTAATCACCCTCTAAATGTGCTGTAGTGTTATTGGGCATAACCAAAAGTTATGTAAAGCCTTTTCTGTGTACATTAGTAAGTGGAATATAATAGAGAGACAAAGAAATATATGCATAGGTCAGTTATATTTTACCATACCCAGCTGTAAATGGGTGCCTGGATGTGCTCTTGAGTTAGAGAATGACATTTTAAATTTTGTTTGGTTTGTATGATATTTTATATGTTTTGCTCAGCTGCATATATTTTGTTGTTTTGCCTTTAAATTGCAGTTTGTTACCGTATATCTTTATTGCATAACAGCGTTTCCATCTTTATGATAATTTTCTTTTTCCATGTGCTTTGTTTATGCAATAATACATTTTTATTTGTTTTGATACTTTTATAACATGGGTTTCTTATATAATGTTAGGAAAAGAACATTCTTTATTTGCTTTATACAAATCTTAAAGAGAGTTTTCCTTATTACAAAATCCTATTGATAGAATTTGTTGGTCTGGTCATGTCTATTCATAATAGTTTCCTGGGTATCAAACGCATTGGAAACAGTTTGAAATGCCCACTCGCACCACCTTTCGGGAAAATACCTTTGCCTAACATGTGAGGTCACACAGGGATATTTATCACTGATATTTATCGAGGGCTCAAACTGCCATCTTACCATCGTTATACAGCAACATCTGGGGAGAATACTGCATTGGCTCACCCCGATATATAAAAAAAAAAAAAGAATTATTCATGCAAGTATAGTTTCTAAACGTCTGTGTAGGTTGACAAGTATACTTGCTCGGCGGAAGGAGAATGGTGAAAGGGAAACACTGGAGAAGGATACATTGTGTTTTTTCAAAACAAATTTTTCAAATACAAGTATATTGTGACTCAAAAAATTAAATAACGTAATGCATTCATTCTTTTAGGCACTGCGGAAACCAAAATACATTAAACACAAATTCAGGAGAGGTGCTGGCTTAGCGGTAAGATGTTTGATTTTCATGCAGTCTGTCCCTGTTCTTTTCTTTGCTGACGCTAAATTTGTTTTAAATTCAGTTATCTGCAGTTTTAACAAATGGTTTTAAAAAAAAAAGAGGAAAACAAAAAAATAAAAAACTACTGGGTGGCTCCAGTATAATTAAATTATTAAACTGATTAATGGTTTTAATTTATATGTCATTTCATTAATTTAAAAAAAAATTATTTTTTTTTTATTGTAGTTTCCAAACGTCTAGGTGTTTTGACAAGTTTACTTGCTCGGTGAAAGGTATAAGGGAATGGAAAAGAAGAAACTGAACACAGGGGTTCTATCATTAGGATAGAGGCAGAAAGTGCACACTATAGTTCTTTCCTGTCATTTCTTGATGGGTTACTTGCTAGTATGTAATGTAAATTCCTGTCAGTAATGTTCACATATTGCTAGAATATTGGCAAGTGGAGCAAGAAGAAGATGGACAATAATGGATCAAGGCAGTGGCTAAAGCCTTAAGAGGCATAAAATATACCATTGTACAGACCACGCAAAACAACCAGAAACACAGCTAGAACTTCTAACAGTGTAAACGGTAGCCAACAGTGTTAATGGTAGCCACCAGTGTTAACGGTAGCCACCAGTGTTAATGGTAGCCACCAGTGTAAACGGTAGCCACCAGTGTTAATGGTAGCCAACAGTGTAAACGGTAGCCAACAGTGTTAATGGTAGCCAACAGTGTTAACGGTAGCCACCAGTATTAATGGTAGCCAACAGTGTTAACGGTAGGAGTAGACGGATAGTAATGTTTGACATACACTGCTGTCTTTCATCATCATCATCATTTTCCTGTGGGCCAGCCACCACTGTAAGTCATCCCATAGCAGGAAGCCTGCACCAAGCATGCCCCTGCAGCAGTGTTTCTGTGGCAGTTTGTTTTACATGATGAGTTGCCAGCCTCATGCACAACCTCGTATTAGTTGCCTTGTGTGACTGATATCTGTACTGTAAAAAAGTATGACCTCACTTTGGTTTAGCTCAGTTTACTGGCATTCACACAGATTTGTCCATTCATTTGACCCATCATTTCACATGTTTTTTACTCCTTGTTTTTTTTTTTTTTTTTTTTAGCAGGAATTTGTTATTACGATGATAACTCATTAGTTGCTATTCTAAATAGGCAAACTGTAGTCAAGACAGACTCGGGTCTTTCTGTTGAACTCAACACATTTGTTTCTAGTTGCTTTGTAACATTTTTGAAAAAATAAAATGAAAATTAGCCTCGTTTTGGTGAGGCGCGTCTTGATCAGTCTAGTCGGTTATATTAGGGCGCATGTCCATATATAAAAGACCTTTAGGTCTGTTGAAGATAACTTATGTCTTATAACATCTTATTGATACAACAGTTATAGTTTACAGCTGTTTACATTGATTGAGTTTCATATACTACTTTACATTCTCACTGTTTTACACAGTCTGCCGTGTAACAGATTCAGACACTTTGCATTGATACAGTTTATAACAAGGCTAAGAGGTATGGCGTCCACCTCGAATTCTAAAGGACCGGGTTTGCTACCCAGTACAGGGAATATAATTGATGGAATTTTTTATCAGAACCAGTGGTTCGTAATGATGTCATAAAATATTTATAGAATGTGTGATTCCTGTATACCTACATTGGGATCCTCGTCAGTGCTACAGAGTTCGTGCACTGTGCTGAGATCCTCCTTGTGTAATCTAAGGGAGGAGATTGGAGCACTGATGGAGTTGTCTGTGTGCAATGAAGATGGTCATTAAAACCAAACCAAACAATTTATGGTGTGACAGAAAACTTTTCTCTTATTTCCTGGAGAAGAGAGCTGGATACAGAGGTGAAAATGAGGAGGAAAACATGGAAAGAACTTGAACGGATGGCACGGGACAGGAAGACTTGGCATGTGTTTGTTGAAGGCCTATGCTCCTTGGGGAGCTAAAGGGTATTGATTGAAACAATTTATAACAATTTACAATGGTTTAAACAACTAGTTACAGTTTACAGAGCCAGAATGTAAATGTAATACATTTTCCAGTTAGCCAGTTTAAGATACCTTACAGCATTGGATCTCATTCTTTTTACGACCAAGACACAAATTTCAAAATTGGTGAAGCTGGCGGCCCATGCAGCGAGTATAAGAATTCAGTTAATTACACGCCACTCAAAATTTATAGTAAGGGTAACATAAGGAACGCAGTGTGTCACAATGTTTCCTTGCAACCAGAATTTGATTTTTACACTCATAGATTGAGAATCACTGGCTTACAGTGTCACTTTTTTGACAGACAGTGCACTATTTCATTTTAAAGACATTAGACAATGTTACAGTTTAAAATAAATTACAATGTCACAGGTCACATTTGAAGCAGCTTAACACCATTGTTATGACGCCCCAGTTTAAGACATTGTTTATTCTGTCTAGAGTTTATCCATTAGAATGCTTACTCTTCTCTTTGTGATAAAACAAGCATTTCAGTGTGATAACAAATTTACTATTTGTTATTGTTTTTTGTTATCTTTGTTTTCATATATTTGATTGTTGCTGCAGCAGTTTGTCATCCACTTCTCAGTAGTTGTTGGTAAATATGTTTTGCTTAGATTTTGTTGTTGTTGTTACCAGGTGAAAAGAGGAGGAAAAAAATGACAGTGTGTTTCTTTTCTAGGTCAATGCATTTAATAAAGTTTACAAATAATTTTATATACACTTGGTTTGTTTTGATCCTGCATTATTTCAAAAGTTGTAATCTGTATGTGTATGTCATCATCATTATTTCAAAAGAAGTAATCTGTCTGACATCATCATTATTTCAAAAGTTGTAATCTGTATGTGTATTTCATCATTAGTATTTCAAAAGTTGTAATCTGTATGTCATCATCATTATTTCAAAAGTTGTAATCTGTGTGTGTATGTCATCATTATTATTTCAAAAGTTGTAATCTGTATGTGTATGTCATCATTATTATTTCAAAAGTTGTAATGTGTATGTCACCATCATTATTTCAAAAGTTCTAATGTGTATGTCATCATCATTATTTCAAAAGTTGTAATCTTTATGTGTATGTCATCATTATTATTACTTCAAAAGTTGTAATCTGTATGTGTATGTCATCATTATTATTATTTCAAAAGTTGTAATCTGTTTGTGTATGTCATCATTATTATTATTTCAAAAGTTGTAATCTGTATGTGTATGTCATCATTATTATTATTTCAAAAGTTGTAATCTGTATGTGTATGTCAATATTATTATTATTTCAAAAGTTGTAATCTGTACATGTATGTCATCATCATTATTTCAAAAGTTGTAATCTGTGCGTGTATGTCATCATCATTATTTCAAAAGTTGTAATCTGTATGTGTATATCATCATCATTATTTCAAAAGTTGTAATCTGTATGTGTATGTCATCATTATTTTTATTTCAAAAGTTGTAATCTGTATGTGTATGTCATCATTATTATTATTTCAAAAGTTGTAATCTGTATGTGTATGTCATCATTATTATTATTTCAAAAGTTGTAATCTGTATGTGTATGTCATCATTATTATTATTTCAAAAGTTGTAATCTGTATGTGTATGTCATCATTATTTTTATTTCAAAAGTTGTAATCTGTATGTGTATGTCATCATTATTATTATTTCAAAAGTTGTAATCTGTATGTGTATGTCATTATTTTTATTTCAAAAGTTGTAATCTGTATGTGTATGTCATCATTATTATTATTTCAAAAGTTGTAATCTGTACATGTATGTCATTATTATTATTTCAAAAGTTGTAATCTGTATGTGTATGTCATCATTATTATTATTTCAAAAGTTGTAATCTGTATGTGTATGTCATCATCATTATTACTTCAAAAGTTGTAATCTGTATGTGTATGTCATCATTATTATTTTCCTTTTCGCTCCGTATGGAGCATGGAGCTGTAGTAAAATCTGCGAGAATAATCGCTCATTTCAGTAAGATTTTAGTCATAAAATGATAATAAATAAACCCGCCCTATTGTGTCTGACGGTGATACTCTCACACGCCAGCATAGCTGATAAAGACCTCCTTTTTTCCAGTTAATGATGTCCACCAAATGATAAATATAAGTGGATGGAAGCAGACATCATCATCATCAGTTGATAAACTCTTAATACAAGACCCTTGCCCTGAGCAAGAGACATGCTGAGAAATCTGAAGCTCGCTCGAACATCACCAGAGTTAAATACTGTGTTGTTGTGTTGCTCGTGGTTCGAGTATGGAATGTCAACTTGACCTACGCAGTGGTGTGTAGACATAGATGGAGTGTATAATGTGCGAATGATAGGAAGAGTTCGTGGTGTTGACAAATGTTCTTTTCTCACACTCATGTATGGCTGGAAGTCATCGACACCAACGACTGTGTACCTTTACTAAAGTTTAATTGGACGTACACACTCGACAGCACAGATAGTGACAAATCACAGGTTGGCATAATACATCATGGTACAGTGGATAAATGGTCTTGCAATGTTACATGGGCACTCATGTAGAATAATAGTGTAATGGACTGTCAGTAGCCAAGCACTCAGTATCGCCCATACATATATATCATCTGACTTCACTGACTGAGCACGTCAGCTTATAAATAATATTCCAGATGGCTTCTAGACCTAACCTCGTGTAGAGAAGATTCTTTAACATAATGTTCAGCACATATTTTTCCGTATAATAATATTGAACCGCTAGCAATGGGTTCTCATGTGTAGCAGTGATCTCTGGACTAATCAAGCGATAATACGGGCATCCCTTTTCTCTTCTTGAAAGTCACTACATGTTTGGTTCCAAGATGGCTTCACTCGTGAGCTGTCACTCACGTTTGGATACAGATAATGAATCTGTCCTAAAGTTAGTCATTCATTAAACATTTCATTGCTCTGTAGATTTGATCATGAACAATTGACTGCATTCTACAGGATATAGTGCTGCTAGGAATCAGAATCGTTTTTTTTCATCTAGTTAGATGTATCCTCTCAGACGTACAAATCATCCCTATCGGAAAACGGTGGCTTCGTACGAGAGTTCAAAAGAGTATCTTTATTACCTTGGTATCAGAAATATGATTCTGCCATTCCTTGGCAATAAGAATAAACACTGGGGTAAAGCATACACGATAGGTCTAGACGACTATCACTTTCCCCACAAATACTGAGATCACTTTTTCCGGCGACAAGCCGACATAGAAAACACAGTCCCTATCAGGACGAAGCCAAATCACACCTCTCTAGCGACACATCCGCCGAATAGCCTTTGACCTCTCTAGAGACAAAAGAACATATAGTTCGACTTAGATATGTAAAGATATACAGATATAAGACAGACTCGTCCTACTCAGACAAACAATACACATAAATTCAGGCCATAGATATTCTGAAGCAAGAACAATCTATTACTACCCAAACAAAGAATAAATCGCAGTAAAACTGGATTCATCCGCGGAGTTCGATCGAAAGAGACGGCACAACTTTCAAGGGAAGTAACTCAATAATGACTTTCCCTTAAGCACTAAAAAATATCTATTTTGTTTACAAAATATTTGCGAACATAACAAGTATACCAATGTATAATATTGTAAGATATCAAAGACTGCACGTAACAATAGCGCTGAATTTTGTGCCATGGAACGGCTTAGAACCTATCCCACCATTTAAACCTACTCGCTTTCCTTGTGACGTACATTTTTAACATTTTGCCCGATCTGATAGAGACTGCGGCAAGACTTACAATTAACGATCTTGCGGAAGTGTGCCGCCAAACTACTGTCTGAATTAACGTAATAGTTAACTTTAACGCTGGTAATAAGTAGTAATCCTTACATTTTTTGGTAGTGTAACACGAGAAAATCAAAATATTTAACGCCTGTTCAAATACCCGCCGCGCAACACCCGCTTCGCTTGACACGTTGTGCCATGCATATATACACGCTGCGGCAAAGCCAACCGAGGCAAACACGCAGACAATTTTATTTCCTCCTCGCGGTAGTATTACTGACATCACTAAAACAAGTAGTTATTTGAAAATACATGCTAGCGAGAGATGAAGGGGGGGGGGGGGGGGGGGGAATGGCCGTCTTGTGTAAAATTTTTATTTGACAATTGCCGGTGACAAAATTGAAAATCTAAACCATAATGAAACTGACCATAAAAATCATATGGTAGTATAGCTTAGAACCACTGAGCAAGAATGTGTTTTAAATAATATGGTAGTCCAAGTATTACCCAAGTTATTGAGAAAATACTAAATGTCTACGGACGCGCAACCAGACAGACTGTTGTTCCTGCTTGTTTTTTTCATAACGTTAGTTGGGACGCCAGCTTAGAAAAGAGGCATTGAGGTAAATTCAAATTCGATTGGGGAAAAAGAGTATAGGGGAAAGGGGAGCGGTAGGAAAATTGTTACCCAAAACTAAACATCTTTTTGTATTGGCATAACTAAAGCAGGCTGGCCAATCGACTACCAGACACAGATTTTGTTTGGAATTATTTTTGTTTTTCAAAAACTACATTTGAATTCTGGTAGTCGCAAGCTTTCGATTGGCCAGTGCTAATAAATATTAGCAAAAGGCTTTCATTATTCATTGCCAGTTGAACAAAACTTTTCATTCAAATACGCTGAGATCAGCTGTGTTAATTTTAAAATTAAATAAAGAAGTATTCACAGTCTGGACAGTGCAGAAGAAACTGAGGCCACTTCTTTGCAAGTCAGCGTCATTTGTTTATATTTCTTGAAATTTGTGGTAAGAATGCTTTATGAATTTAATGTTTAATCCCACTGCCAAAGTTAGATACTGCTATTGGGAAAAGTGAAGGACGTGCCGGGAGCAGACATTGTTGAGTCCTCACATTGAACTGTATCTAACTGATGTATGTTGTCATGATTGTGTTTTAATAATTATTGCATTAGAATATGTTAGTAAGCCTCTGTGTTCCATGAACACTGTTTAACATGCCTGAAGCCTTTATTTTAAAAAAAGAAGAGAAAATCATACCAAAGGAAATGTGGTTACTCCACACTATTTTATTGAGGAAAACTATGTA
Organism: Oreohelix idahoensis; assembly: GCA_024509875.1. NCBI lineage: Eukaryota > Metazoa > Mollusca > Gastropoda > Stylommatophora > Oreohelicidae > Oreohelix > Oreohelix idahoensis. Next base: position 31,600 of record JAMPIV010023214.1, on the reverse strand, counting down.
AACGTACAGTGGCGTATCTGCCCTATGGACCTGAGGTGTGGTCACAGCAAGGTGTGAGTCATTTAAAATTAGGGGTGAGTGCACCTGTAATGCACGCGAGACTGACCCCATACCACCGTATGAAAATAATAAATATAAGAAGTGATCAGATATAAAAGGCCAGGATGTCCTTTTGTTGCAGAGGTTTTATTTCCTGTTGCCAGCCGGTAACAGGAAACCTGCTGAGTGAGAATAAAGCCATCAAGTCTCCGACCATTCGTTTATGCTGTCAAAAGATAACGGGAGGAGCTTGGGCATTTTGAGAGATCGAGATTTTCTGCAACTTCATACTGTATTATCAGTCTACAAGGAATCCCAGGTGATGGGTTAAGCATCTGGGTATATCTGACACTTTCGTTTGAATAAACTCTGGTATTTCAAAATCATACTCAGGAAGTTTATGGGGTGTGATGAAACTACAGCCCCTCATACACAGTGACTCTCCCTCTTAGATGAATAAAGTATAAGCTGTGAACATTCCAACAGGAAAGATATATAGTGACTTTATAGTTATTGGGGAAATTGTCCACACATTTTTAGTTGATCTTTTCTGTAAACTATCTTGTCTTCATTTTCAAAGACCTGTCCAAAAGATATGGCTGGACAGGCAGATTAAATTGTACAGAAAAAACATTCATTTTTAAAGAAAAACTTAACCACTGGTTTTATTCACTTCCTCATAGAAAATTAACGTGTTTTTGTGTTGTGTACCATCATTCCATTTCTCCCCTAGACACTAGGTACATCATACACCAGACACTAGAGCCAAAATAGTGACTGTGTGAGATCTAGGGAGGTAGCGTTAGGTTCCCTGCATATATTTCATCATCATCTTTTAGAGTCAGGGGCCTACATGTGCTTGACCTCACATGGTTAATACAGACACGGATTTCATTCTTTTAGGATACCATCATAACCTCTCCAGCAAATCAAACTTTGCTACATAAATTGGTAGGCTTGTCTGGGGATTTGAATTTCTCCTAGTACTACATACATTGGGGTCTGGGTTAGCATTAACAACATTCTATTTTTCCCAGGGAATCCCCATATATTATTACCCAAGATTTGGGAAGTGAAGAAAGTGTCAGAACCCAGAATTAATTAAATAAATTTGTACTTAGTTAGAAACTTAGTACATTTTGTATTTATCAGGATGACAGATCTGGCCAAGTTTCGCTCTGCGGCTGTGCAGACTGCCAGGGAAATGAATATGGAGGGTCAAATCTTAATTGACTATGTCACCTCAGAATGTGATAAATTTATTGTTAGGGAAGAACATAGGTTAGCGGAGGAAAGGAAAATGCAGTTAGAAGAGGCTAGAGAGATTAAAAGGTTACAGATTGAGGCTGAGAAGGAGGCTAGGGCTTTAGAGGCTGAGATCAAGAGGCTCCAATTTGAGGAGAGAAAATTGGAGGCAGAAAAAGAAGAAAAACGACTGCAAAGGGAAGCAGAAGAAAAGAGATTGACTGCCGAAAGGGAGGCAGAAGAAAAACGACTGCAAAGGGAGGCAGAAAAAGAAGATAAAAGATTACAGAGGGAGCATGAGTTGCGACTAAGGGAGTTAGAGTTGCAAGGCCTTGCTCCGGACAATGGTCACAGCCCCTCTACCTCTGATGCTACTGCTAGTCAGGGGGCCTCCAACTCAGCCATGGGGTTCCATTTAGACTATTTTGTAGACAAGGATGATGACATTGAGTCATATTTGAGCAGATATGAAGTATTAGCCACTACTTATGGGTTAGAAAGAGAAAGATGGGGGGTAAAGTTGTCTCAGGGTCTTCGGGGAACAGCTTATGAAGTGTTTTCCAAAATGAGCAGGGATGACCAAGACAACTATGACATGTTGAAGCAGGCTCTTCTGTTAAGATACGAAAAGAACGGAGAGTTTTATAGAAAGAAATTTAGGAATGCCAGGCTACTGTCGGGTGAGACCTATCACCAGTTCTCCGCCCGGTTAGAAACGTAATGGAGAAATGGGCTACTTTGGGGAAAACCCAAGATCTCAAAGAGATGATACTCATAGATCAGATGAGAGAGTCCATGGCTCCAGACATGAGAAAGTTTCTCATGGAACAGGGTGCGGAGAGGCTGGGTGAGATAATTAATGTCGCTGAGAGGTATCAGGCAGAGGTAGCTGGCACCAAGAAGAAACCAGTAGATCATTATAAGGCTCCTCAAAACTATAATAAATTTGATAACAGAGGTAAGCAGAACTTTGATAGGCCTTGAAATGATTTTAAAAATAAAACCTCACATTTCAATGACAGAAAGAATGATGAAAGAAAACCTTTTCATCAAGGTAGATTATATTGTAGACATTGTAGGAAGGAGGGACATGACATTACATTTTGTAAAAGTAAACCTGCTGGATGTGCTGCTATGAGAAGGGGGAACCAGGAAGTAAAGGACAAACCTGCTGGACAGCAGGAACCTTATCACCCCCCAGTTTGTGAGGATGTTGTATGCAATGATGTCACCATTAGGTGCCTCTATGATACAGGTCTAGATTTTGATGATGTCGTGAGCTCGCACTTGGTGAACCCAGATCAGCATACCACAGAAACAGTGGAGATATAAGGGGCGACCAAGGACCTACCACTCATGAAACTTCCCATTGCTAGGATAACAGTGAAAACTCGCTATGTGGAAGGGATAATCAGAGCAGCAGTGATAGACACACCCATCTACCCTCTGATATTGGGGTGTCGTTATGTCTACATGGGGAATCCCAAGATACCTGTGGTCTTGGCAGCAGTCCAGACCCGATCACAATCCAGAAAGGAAGAAGATGAACCTATAAATACTCATCCAGAGAAGACGAGGAAGGCACAGGCTCAAGATAGGTCACTGAAGCAGTGCTTTCAAAAATTGCGTACCTGCCATACACCTCCTAATAAAGGAGAATTTTATCTGAAGAATAAATTGTTATATAGGAAGGCCGGAACTGGTTCAAAGGGTCACGGACAACTATACTTCTCAAGATGTTTAGGGCAGACGTAATAAGGAGTTTACATGTTGGAAAAGATGGGGACCACGAGAAAGTAGGTACCATCTGCCAAAAGGTTTCGCAAAAATACTACTGGCCAGATGTAAAGATAGTTATTGAGAATTTCGTAGAAGCCTGCGGCATATTTCATGAGGGAACACCCACAAGTGGGAAAACGGTGCAGGACCTAGACATGCCACGGGGCAAACTTAGGCCTGGAAATAAAAATAATTGTAATAAAGTAGACAACGTGGAATGGGAGCCCCCTTTTCACACACAGTCTTCACTTGAATGTATTAGAATAGCCACTATGCGACGAGTAGTCTTACCCCAGACTAAGCTGACAATCCCTCGGTCAGAATTATATAACCTGGAGGAAACAAAAAGAGAGAGATCTCCTCTCACCATGAACCTAAAGTGGGGAGAAAACCCCAGGAAAAGAATCGGTAGTGGTAGATTTTTGTGTGATGACAAAAGGAAGAAACGTCCTCAACACAAGGCTTCTAATGTTGTGAAAAATATGTCAGAAAAATTAAAGTCCATATGTAATTTGTTAAGGACTTGGACAGATGAGAAGGCAGAGGAGACTGTTACCTCATCATATCAATATGTGAACGAACTGACCACACGTTTAAAAACTAGTTGGAAACTGGCAAATGATAATTTGAGACAAGCCAGGAAAAAGCATGCTGCTTATTATAATAAGAAAGCTAAGGATAGGGAGCTTGCTGTAGGGGAGAAGGTGCTTCTTCTATTGCCAGGCAGCAACAATAAACTTCAGATCGGATGGCAAGGGCCATATACAGTTTTGGAAAAGGTATCCAGAACAAATTATAAGATAGACAAAAAGGGAAAGGAAAAAGTCTATCATGTGAACCTTTTGAAGAAATATCTGGACAGACAAATCCAGGAAGGAACACACCTGATAAAGTCCTTCTTTTCTTCCAGTTAATGATATCCACCAAATGATAAATATAAGTGGATGGAAGCAGACATCATCATCATCAGTTGATAAACTCTTAATACACGACCCTTGCCCTGAGCAAGAGACATGCTGAGAAATCTGAAGCTCGCTCGAACATCACCAGAGTTAAATACTGTGTTGTTGTGTTGCTCGTGGTTCAAGTATGGAATGTCAACTTGACCTACGCAGTGGTGTGTAGACATAGATGGAGTGTATAATGTGCGAATGATAGGAAGAGTTCGTGGTGTTGACAAATGTTCTTTTCTCACACTCATGTATGGCTGGAAGTCATCGACACCAACGACTGTGTACCTTTACTAAAGTTTAATTGGACGTACACACTCGACAGCACAGATAGTGACAAATCACAGGTTGGCATAATACATCATGGTACAGTGGATAAATGGTCTTGCAATGTTATGTTACATGGGCACTCATGTAGAATAATAGTATAATGGACTGTCAGTAGCCAAGCACTCAGTATTGCCCATATATATATATCATCTGACTTCACTGACTGAGCACGTCAGCTTATAAATAATATTCCAGATGGCTTCTAGACCTAACCTCGTCTAGAGAAGATTCTTTAAGATAATGTTCAGCACAGTTTTCCATATAATAATATTGAACCGCTGGCAATGGGTTCTCATGTGTAGCAGTGATCTCTGGACTAATCAAGCGATAATACGGGCATCCCTTTTCTCTTCTTGAAAGTCACTACATGTTTGGTTCCAAGATGGCTTCACTCGTGAGCTGTCACTCACGTTTGGATACAGATAATGAATCTGTCCTAAAGTTAGTCATTCATTAAACATTTCATTGCTCTGTAGATTTGATCATGAACAATTGACTGCATTCTACAGGATATAGTGCTGCTAGGAATCAGAATCGTTTTTTTCATCTAGTTAGATGTATCCTCTCAGACGTACAAATCATCCCTATCGGAAAACGGTGGCTTCGTACGAGAGTTCAAAAGAGTATCTTTATTACCTTGGTATCAGAAATATGATTCTGCCATTCCTTGGCAATAAGAATAAACACTGGGGTAAAGCATACACGATAGGTCTAGACGACTATCACTTTTCCCACAAATACTGAGATCACTTTTTCCGGCGACAAGCCGACATAGAAAACACAGTCCCTATCAGGACGAAGCCAAATCACACCTCTCTAGCGACACATCCGCCGAATAGCCTTTGACCTCTCTAGAGACAAAAGAACATATAGTTCGACTTAGATATGTAAAGATATACAGATATAAGACAGACTCGTCCTACTCAGACAAACAATACACATAAATTCAGGCCATAGATATTCTGAAGCAAGAACAATCTATTACTACCCAAACAAAGAATAAATCGCAGTAAAACTGGATTCATCCGCGGAGTTTGATCGAAAGTCCTTTCAAGGGAAGTAACTCAATAATGACTTTTCCTTAAGCACTAAAACGAATCTATTTTTTTTACAAAATATTTGCGAACATAACAAGTATACCAATGTATAATATTGTAAGATATCAAAGACTGCACGTAACAGTCTTACCACACCTCCCGGGAAAAAAAAAATGGAACATTTTTTTTTCTTTTTGAAATACATCTAGGAGCAACGTACAATAGGCTCACAACGCATGAATAATGCGCAGATGAAAATATCAGGAATACATATAACGCCTAATATGAGGCTAAGTCGACTTATGGAGCGACTGGTGAGAATGTGTCTCATAAACTGAGAGAAATTATTTCTCTACAAGTAAATTTTCCCAGCAAGGTGTCATCAAAGTATAATACAATTCTGGCAATTACACGATGCCTAAAAAATTCATACCATCATTTCGTATTAGATATCTTACATTTATGATTTATGAAGAAAAAAATCATCAAAGCACAGCGGTGAATAAACATCAATGAACCGCTATGTAGTGATACAATCATTATATTATTAAATTACAAATTTGTATCTATCATGATATAGAAAAGGAACTACTATAGAACTAGACATATCAAGAAGTCTAAGCCCTAATAGTTATGTGGAATCATGTGGGCATCTTGACAGAATGTCTGCCATCACATTATCTGATCCACGAATAGCTCGCACAGAGAAATGAAAAGGTTGAAGAGCAATTGCATATCGAGTAGACCTCGAGCTCTTCAAATTCTTACTCTGTATAGCAGTAAGAGCTTTTTGGTCGGTTTCTACTATGAAATGTGCGCCCAGAAGGAATCTCTGTAGTTTGAGGATCGACCAAACCATAGCTAATAGCTCACGGTCTAAAACCGAATAATTCCTTTCTGCCGCATTAAGTTTTCTGGAAATATACATTACAGGATGCAGAGTTCCAGAGTACTCTTGCATTAGTGCCGCTCCAATCCCAGTGGATGAAGCGTCACTACGAAGAACGAATGTTTTATCTTTAGTGGGTAGCACTAAAATAGGTGGTGTTGAAAACAATGTTTTAATCTTATCCAGAGAGCATTGGCATTCCTGAGACCAGTGGACCACATTAGGCGAACCTTTCTTTAGAAGTGTTGAAAGAGGTGCCATGATAGAGGATAGATTCTGAATGAATCTGCCATAAAAATTGAATAAGACCTAACAGACTTCTCACCTGTTTTTTAGTCTTAGGGATTGAGATGTTAAGTATCTTACTAGTATTATGGTCCTCTGTCTTTAGGAAACCATGACCAACTCGGTGGCCTAGGAAAGAAATTTCGCTAAAACCAATATAGGCTTTAGAGGGTTTCGCTGTCAGGTTGTGCTCGCGCAAAGTAGACAGCAATTCATCTAACCCTGAATAGTGATCTTCCCAAGTATCGCTGAAAAGACAGATGTCGTCAAGATATGCAATGACATCTGACCGATAAGATAGGATTCGGCGCATCATGCGTACGAATGTAGCTGGTGCGTTCATAAGACCGAAAGGCATAAAATTCCATTGGAACAAACCTCTAGGTGTTGAAAAAGCCGTGAGAGGTTTGGCGCGTTCAGATAAAGGAACTTGCCAATATCCTTTAGACAAATCAAGTTTAGTGAAAAAATGAGATTTGGAGAGTCGAGTAAGTAGCTCTTCCAGTAAAGGCATAGGTTCGGCATCGAACTTCGTTACTTGATTCAATTTTCGATAGTCAACGCAAAGACGTATGTTATTGTCTTTTTTACGAACAATAACCATCGGCGAAGAATATGCAGAGGTGGATGGTTCGATTATTTTCAAATCTATCATCTCATCCAACTCTTTCTCGACCTGTGCTTGAAAATGTATAGGTATAGGATAAGGTCTAACCCTAATAGGAGTATGGTCAGTTAGAACAATGTCATGTTCAATGACATTCGTTTGACCAGGGATGTCAGTGAGTACATCCTGAAATGTTTGCAACATAGTTGAAACTTGTCGCTGTTCTCCTAGAGACAAATCAGGAGAGACAGTAACATTCTTCCATGATTCACTAGAATGAAGTGGGATCATTGGAAGAGGAAGATTTACATCTGAAAAACTTGTTTCCTCGTCCTGTATCACGGACAGTGATGAGTAATGACCATGTTGTACTGGAGAATTGTCCGTTGCTTGGAAAATGGGTTGCAAATAATCCGGACGTTCATGGAATTCCGTAAGCATATTGATGTGGAAGGTTTTATGCTTCCCATCAATATCGACAATATAGTCGACATCGGAAATTTTCGATATTATATCGTACGGACCTTTCCAAGAAATAAGTAGTCTGTTCTCCCTACAAGGTAGTAATACAAATGCTTTGTCACCAGGACAAAGTTGTCGTAAGCATCTCTTCTTATTGGCAAATTGCCTTGCCTTCTGTTTCGCAAATTCAGAAGAAGAAGTTGCTAATTTGCATGCTTCGATAATTTTTTTCTCAACGCGATGACATATTCGTAGGATGACTTTGTGTCATCGTCAATATTGTCAGATGTTATGAGATCGTGAAGCAACGACATAGGGCCACGCGGACGCGCGCCAAAGACGAGTTCAAAGGGAGAAAATCCCGTATGTTCATTGGGTATCTCTCTGTAAGCGAAGAGGGCCGCAGGTAAAACTATGTCCCAGTCTTGAGGATGATCCTCAGTTATCTTCCCTAGTAAGTTTTTAAGTGTTCTATTAAGGCGTTCGACCATACCATTAGACATTGGATGGTAGATACTACTTAAAGATCTATCTATCTGCAGAGTAGACATTACTTGAGACATGGTATCTGATATTAGTTGGGTGCCATGGTGTGACAATATCTCTCCGGGGAACCCCAGACGAGAAAATATAAGCCAAAGAGCATCTGCAATATCAGCAGTAGTAATGCTCTTCAGAGGAATAGCCTCTGGCCAACGTGTGCACATATCAACACACGTCAAGATAAACTGATGTCCTCTGGCAGACTTGATCTTAAATGGACCAATAATGTCTATGGCCATTTTTTGGAACGGCCGAATAGGAATGTCCGCCGCCTGAATGGGTGCAGCATGCCGTGGACCTTTGGATTTTACTTCCTGACATACTTTACAAGATCGACAATAAATCCGTATGTCCTTGTTTACCAATGGCCAAAAGAAAGTCGCAAGGACTCTTGACTTAGTACGGGAAAAACCCATGTGTCCAGCACACTGACAGTCGTGAGCGTGCTGCAAAATTTTAACTCTCAAATTCTTGGGAACCAGAATTTGAGAATGACTTGACGTAATGGAGTCTTGAACCATACGTACAAGTACGCCATTCTTCTTTGTAATCCACGATTTACGACTTGTGTCTTTATTCGGATCACCTTTAGTTGCAAGAATGAAGAATTTCTTCAGAGTGGGATCATCTTCTTGCTGTTTTATAAACGAGTCACGAGAAATTACCAAGGGATCATCTTGGTTATGCACTTCATTATCTTCAGTAGATGAAGTTTTAGGCATATTAAGAGCCTGAGCTCTAGTGACTACAGCGTTAGCAATCTGCATGTTTTGCCTTTCCCACGCGGAAATTTGTTGCGGAGTGCATTCTTTGACTCCATGAATGCGACCGATGATGAGGTCAGCGATCGGATTCGGAAGAAGACATGCGTGTACATCTCCTGTAAAGAAAGGAGTAGCAATCCTAATGATAGCAGTAGAGTATTTCTCTAATGTGCCGCCAAATGTTACACATTTGACTACTTGTCCAGTGGCACGGGAAGGATCTACGAGTGACTGCCTAACACCAATTGTGGTGCATCCAGAATCAAATAGCACAGAGACTGGATTGTTATTCACTAAACCCTTATGTAAGACAAGAGAACCTCTTCCATCATGCGCGACTGATGCCGGAAGAGCAGGAAGAGGATGGCCACAGCTTAAAGTAGATACTGTGGTTGGCTCAAATAATGTTTTGCATTGGGGGCACTGAGATGCTCTCCCAAAATCAAAAGCGGCACATGCCATATTACTAGCATCATTATTATCTTTACTCTGTTTATAGGCTTCATGGGACTCTTGTTGTGCAGAGTTTGCCTGAAAATGTGGTTTATGTCTTTTGTTTTGAGATCTACCTCGGTTATTATCACCTCTGTAGTTATTGTTACCTCTATTGTAACCTCTATTTGGGTTTGAGTCATAGTTCCCTTGGTTACCATTATCATATTCATTATAATGAGTATCTCTGTAATTATGATCTTGTTGACTCCAAGACGGATAACCCTGATAGTTTCTATAATTACTTCCTCTACGGAAATTCCTATAATTATGACCACCCCTGTGTCGAGAGCTATCAGCTCGTCTCCAGTTCTTTGAAGAAGAACCCTGAAATGATTGGTTACCTTGGTTTTGATAACTATTATGGTTACCTTTTTTATCAAATCTGTTTTGAGGTCCCTGAAATCTGTGTGAATAATTGGGATTGTATGGTGTTGCTGAAGCAACTGGCATACTCTCCTTAATCTTAGTGTTGCCAAAAGTCACGTCGGGGTGTGCAGTGACATATTGGGAACAATATTCTTCCATTTCTTTTAGAGATTTGGGTTTACGCTCATGTATAAATTCAAGGAATGGTTTGTTCACACATGACATAATCTTATCTCTGAGCAACAAATCCATAAGTCCTTCATACGTTTTTTCTGTTTTGGAAAGCTCAATCCAACGATCAACTGTGAGACGTGCCTTTGCAGTGAATTCTGAGAATTCTACACCTGTCTCAGGCACCATCGTCTTAAACAAAAGGCGATAGCCTTCTTCACTTAGCTGGTATTTTTTTATCAAAGCCGCCCTAATGACATCATAATTATCCTTATCTGCTTCTCCTACAAGGCATAATCTAGTCAAAGATTCACCTTTCAAGTTTTCTGCTAATTGATTAGCGTATTGTGATTTATCCACATTATGTGTACGACAAGAACGTTCAAATCTATCCAGCCAGAATGTAATATCGTCACTGGACTGATTGAACGGTGGAACCTTAACCTTGTAAGTAGAAGGTTTACCATTACCACTAGATGCCTGATTAACATTACTCATACTTGTCAATCTCAATTTCTCTAACTCAAATTCATGTTCTCTTATTGCTTTTTTTTCTTCAGCTTCTCTGTCTAATCTTTTTAGTTCAGCTTCCCTGTCTAATCTTTTTTGTTCAGCATCCCTGTCTAATCTTTTTTGTTCAGCAGCAGCTTCTCTTTCTAATTTTTTTTTGTTCAGCTTCAATGTCTAATCTTTTTTGTTCAGCAGCAGCTTCTCTTTCTAATTTTTTTTGTTCAGCTTCAAATCTCCTTTGCTCCACCTGCATCTGCAATTTCTTTTGTTCAGCAGCAGCCTCAGCTTCTCTTTCTAATCTTTTCTCTTCAGCCATAGCTTTTCTCTCTTCTGCAGCAGCTTTTCTCTCTTCTGCAGCTAATGCTTTGTCATATTGAGCAACAGCCCATTCTTCTAATTGTTGACCAGTTTTATCAAGGGATTTCCCTTGTGTAATGAAGTATTCTAATGTAGACATGATGTCTAACAATAATACTAATCACTTGAAACAATAATAATACCACAAGTTCTTAATGACTTGATTAATCAGTATACTATCCCAATATCTGTGGGTCACAAGCCTTAATAAGGTCTTGTATAACAGTAATAATAATCAAGTACTGGTTTATACCATAATCCAAGTGCAGTGCACAGGCAATAGTGTCTTATGAAATATACCTATATAAAACATATGTCAACCAACAGAATACATAAAGTACAAATAGGACTGACAATACGAAAACGTTTGCAGAAATCAAAATAAATCAAATAGGGAAATCAATGAAAATAATCACTGAATCTGCAAAGGATAACAACACAAATGACGTCACAGTATATGAATATAAATTGTGAATAGAACTGAAAGATAGAAAAGGGTAGACCAACAAATTACAAACAATTCAAAACAAAACTAAAGAACAAAGAAATATTACAAAAATAACAATAACTACAGTCTTCACAGCTAACACAAATAGCAACTAGTTGTCGCAGCAAATTTTCAATCAAGAAAATTGCACCTATAGAAAACGCCCACAACGGACCCTCTATGACGTGGGATATTCTGTTGTGAGGACTCCGCCCAACCTTAAACACAACCCGCTGACATAGAAACTAACATACTATACAAACAAATAACATGTAAACATAAATATATATAAATTATGTGTATGATAGTATGTGTTGCAAAATAGGCTCAGTTTTACAGTAATGGCAAAGTTATTCTTATGAAAATAAACAAACTGCCACTTTATTCAATTAAACATTCTGGCCTTAAATATTAAAGTTCATATATAAAAAACAAGAAGATCCATCGATGAAAATAGGACTTCTAGTTCAATAGTACTGTCTTCCTGTTAATATTGACAAGAATTGATCCAACTGTTCTGTGAAACTCTGTAATGTCTAATGTAAAAATGTCAACAACGCTGACCTACATACTGCATTCACTTGACAGGTCACGTGACGAAGTGTTGACAAAGAGCAAACCAATACTGCAAGTGTGTCGTATCAGCCACAGGAAACGGTCTGGTATCGGTAGTCTGTTGACTTCTGAACTTCTGCGAGGTCAAACCCAGAAAGCTGGTCCACCAGTTGATAAAGTCCTTCTTTTCTTCCAGTTAATGATATCCACCAAATGATAAATATAAGTGGATGGAAGCAGACATCATCATCATCAGTTGATAAACTCTTAATACACGACCCTTGCCCTGAGCAAGAGACATGCTGAGAAATCTGAAGCTCGCTCGAACATCACCAGAGTTAAATACTGTGTTGTTGTGTTGCTCGTGGTTCGAGTATGGAATGTCAACTTGACCTACGCAGTGGTGTGTAGACATAGATGGAGTGTATAATGTGCGAATGATAGGAAGAGTTCGTGGTGTTGACAAATGTTCTTTTCTCACACTCATGTATGGCTGGAAGTCATCGACACCAACGACTGTGTACCTTTACTAAAGTTTAATTGGACGTACACACTCGACAGCACAGATAGTGACAAATCACAGGTTGGCATAATACATCATGGTACAGTGGATAAATGGTCTTGCAATGTTATGTTACATGGGCACTCATGTAGAATAATAGTATAATGGACTGTCAGTAGCCAAGCACTCAGTATTGCCCATATATATATATCATCTGACTTCACTGACTGAGCACGTCAGCTTATAAATAATATTCCAGATGGCTTCTAGACCTAACCTCGTCTAGAGAAGATTCTTTAACATAATGTTCAGCACAGTTTTCCATATAATAATATTGAACCGCTAGCAATGGGTTCTCATGTGTAGCAGTGATCTCTGGACTAATCAAGCGATAATACGGGCATCCCTTTTCTCTTCTTGAAAGTCACTACATGTTTGGTTCCAAGATGGCTTCACTCGTGAGCTGTCACTCACGTTTGGATACAGATAATGAATCTGTCCTAAAGTTAGTCATTCATTAAACATTTCATTGCTCTGTAGATTTGATCATGAACAACTGACTGCATTCTACAGGATATAGTGCTGCTAGGAATCAGAATCTTTTTTTTTCATCTAGTTAGATGTATCCTCTCAGACGTACAAATCATCCCTATCGGAAAACGGTGGCTTCGTACGAGAGTTCAAAAGAGTATCTTTATTACCTTGGTATCAGAAATATGATTCTGCCATTCCTTGGCAATAAGAATAAACACTGGGGTAAAGCATACACGATAGGTCTAGACGACTATCACTTTCCCCACAAATACTGAGATCACTTTTTCCGGCGACAAGCCGACATAGAAAACACAGTCTCTATCAGGACGAAGCCAAATCACACCTCTCTAGCGACACATCCGCCGAATAGCCTTTGACCTCTCTAGAGACAAAAGAACATATAGTTCGACTTAGATATGTAAAGATATACAGATATAAGACAGACTCGTCCTACTCAGACAAACAATACACATAAATTCAGGCCATAGATATTCTGAAGCAAGAACAATCTATTACTACCCAACAAAGAATAAATCGCAGTAAAACTGGATTCATCCGCGGAGTTCGATCGAAAGTCCTTTCAAGGGAAGTAACTCAATAATGACTTTTCCTTAAGCACTAAAACGAATCTATTTTTTTAACAAAATATTTGCGAACATAACAAGTATACCAATGTATAATATTGTAAGATATCAAAGACTGCACGTAACAGATCGGATGGCAAGGGCCATATACAGTTTTGGAAAAGGTATCCAGAACAAATTATAAGATAGACAAAAAGGGAAAGGAAAAAGTCTATCATGTGAACCTTTTGAAGAAATATCTGGACAGACAAATCCAGGAAGGAACACACCTAATGGCCTTGTCTATCGCAACCGAAATGAAAAATGACCCTCTCTCCTCATTTGAATATCCACTGAAAACCAGTGAAACGTTTGCCCAGGTGAAGATCAGTAATCACCTGACAAAAGGACAGAAGGAGAAGGTTCAACAGGTCCTTGAGAAACATACAGATGTGTTAACAGATAAACCGGGGCACACCAATTTGTTGGAATATGATATGAAACTACTAGACCCAGCACCTATCTGTATGAGGCCCTATTCCATTCCTTTCGCTAAGGAAAAAGCTTTGAAAGGGGAGATAGATTATTTGTTACAAAAAGGGATTATTTCTCACAGTGAGTATCCTTATAGTTCCTGTGTGGTTTTGTTGCGGAAACCATCGGGAGAACATAGACTGTGCATAGATTACAGGAAACTGAATGCTGTCACAGAAGGTCAGGTGGATCCATTACATGATACTACTAAACTATTTGCCAGGCTGAACAAGGCAAAATATTTTTCTAAGGTGGATCTTAGCAAAGGCTATTACCAAATTCCAGTAAAGCCTGAGGTTCGACCTTATTTAGCCTTTAGCACCTCGGAAGGTCTTTATGAGTTCAACATGTTACCGTTTGAGTTGAAAAATGCCCCGAGTGTGTTTTCTAGGATGATGCGAAAATTGCTGGATCCCCTGAAAAATCCATGTATTTCGAATTTTATGGATGATATCCTCATTGCTACGGAAACATTTGAGGAACACGTTACCTCTTTGAATATGCTGTTTGATAAACTCAGAGAGGCTAACCTGACCGCGAGGCCAACAAAATGTTGTATTGGTTGTAAAGAGTTGGAATTCTTGGGACATACGGTACATCAGGGTAGCATGACCCCTGATCCCAATTATCGTTGTTTCCAGACCACAGGATCTTGGATTTCTGTATATGACATAGTCTGCCAGAACTCTAAAGCCCTAGCCTCCTTCTCAGCCTCAATCTGTAACCTTTTAATATCCCTAGCCTCTTCTAACTGCATTTTCCTTTCCTCAGCTAACCTATGTTCTTTCCTAACAATAAATTTATCACATTCTGAGGTGACATAGTCAATTAAGATTTGACCCTCCATATTCATTTCCCTGGCAGTCTGCACAGCCGCAGAGCGAAACTTGGCCAGATATGTCATCCTGATAAATACAAAATGTACTAAGTTTCTAACTAAGTACAAATTTATTTAATTAATTCTGGGTTCTGACACTTTCTTCACTTCCCGTGTTATATTCTGTATTTGACTTGTCCATGTTTGTTGAAGTTTTTTGGTAAAAAGTTTTTTACCCCTACAGCCCCATGACCAACCCTCCTTAGTCGCTTTTTACGACATGCATGGTAGAGTACAGTGTTACTATTCTTTGCTCCCCTTTCGGGCCCTGTTAACATTGCAGGGCAGAAATGTAATAAAGGCAATTATGTCTATTTCTTTACCCTGAAAGATTTCGTTCGTTCGTTTCTGAGTTGTTGGTCGTCATGTGGTAATGATTTTTCCCCATTGTCATTGAATAAACAGTTAAAATTATACGAAGCTACTACAGTAGATTAGCACGCTTATAATAGGGTCTTATGTGAACAGTCCGTATAGACATAACGTTTCTAAAGTTGGCTCCGGCAATCACTGCGTCCTTTCCAAGAATGTAATTTGTTTTGAAGCACAATCAAGCACTCAGTATTCAAAGGCTCTTTGAATATAACACAGTACTCCTACCATAGTGGAATTTGATTTCATCATGTTTAACAGTTTCCTTCAATTTCAAAGTTTACGACAGCTGTAATCAGAGCCGGATTAACGTTGTAGAATATGCTACGGCCCCGCGCTTTTAGGGGCCCCGCGCCAATAAATATGTACATAATTTTTTGGTCATCTTCTAATACGAGCGTTGATGGGAAGGAGCGAAGCTCCTGACCGGGTTGGAAGGAAAGTCCACTGACCCCCCAGCCTCGCAATGACATGTCATTGGGCCAAAAGAGCTGAAAAGCTCGAGTGCCGCTGGTTGAGAAAGAAAAAAAAATACGAGCGTTAAACCAATGATCTTGTGATTTATGCCATCTTTAGCGCCTTTTCATTTGGTGTCACGAAATTGTGAGAGAAAGAGCATAAGAGGGTGACTTAGTGTGACTCTTCATTATTTTAATCTTAACTGTTTGCGGACGGAAGCCATTTAAGTGGCGTTGAAAATTTGGTCACGTTTGGACGGAAGCCTTTTTTGGCTCTAGGCGACTGCCCCTCTAATTTTGTTTCGTTCTTTGTGAAATGAATTTGCATTAACAATAAAAACTAGAATTTAGGAAACGGAAACTTCCTGTTTTAATTGAGGTATACGGCGTGCTCGCACTCTCTTTCGATCTTGATTAAAATTTCTTGATTTGTAAGGTTAGAAAACTCAAAAAATGAGCAGTAGACACAGAGATATTGGACGTAATTATGCTTCTGGAAGTGAAAAACGTAAAGCGAAGGAAAAAAAGAAAGAAGAGATCAACTTGTGATATCAAAAACACGTAAGCTGACAAAATATTTTGATGTTCATGGTGGTGGTACTCGAACCGCTGAAGCTGGAAGTACATGAACAACTAGTACTAGTGCAGGCTGTGCAGCAGAAAACATACAGCAAAACCCAGTATACACTGAGTCTGAATGTGAAAGAATAAGTGAAACGAAGAAATAGTCTAATGATATTGGTGACTGGCCGAACAATATAGATGACTGTGAGCGTGAATATTGCATATCCAAGGGAAGTGAAAAATGTCAACATGTTGATAGTGCCTTCTCTTCATCCGTGCGATTGTATGACACTGAAAAGAAAACTCGATACTATCAGAAGTCTTATTTTACACATATTCATAAACTTACAAACGAGCAACATGCAAGAAAATGGTTATGCTATTCAGAAAGCAAAGGGCGCCTATTCTGTTTCCCATGCAAGCTTATGAGTTCAGAATGTTCATCAAAGTTTACTGTGGAAGGGTTTAATGACTGGAAAAATGCAAGCAATCTATTGCGTCGACATGAAGAAAGCTCCTCACATAGACAAGCCTGTTGATGCGTAAAAACAAAGGGGAACGTGTCGATTCCCATCTTGTGAAACAAATGGACATTCAAGAAAAGTATTGGCACAAACTTCTAGAGCGAATAATTGAAGTTGTGAAGTTTTTAGCAGAACGAGGCCTTTCATTTCGTGGCAGTGATGAAATTGTTGAGTACCCTTATAACGGGAATTACTTAGGGTTGTTAGAATTACTGGCCAAGTTTGACCCTTTTCTGGCAGAGCATATAAGTACTCATGCAAACAAAGGATTTGGACATACACCATATCTATCTAAAACAACGTGTGAGGAATTTATCAATCTGATTGGATCCAGCATACTGGATCACATTCTCTGTGAAGTGAAGAAATACAAGTATTATTCCGTTTCATTGGATTCTACTCCAGATATATAGCTGACTTTGAACCTGCGCTATGTTTTGCCATCTGGACCAGTTGAAAGATTTGTGACATTTTTGGATATGGAAGGTCATAGTGCTGAACAGCTTACTAAAAGTCTACTTAATTTTTTAAAGGCAAATGACATTGATATTAAAGACTGCCGTGGTCAAAGTTATGACAACGCCAGCAACATGAGTGGCAAGTTTATAGGATTACAAGCACGAATTAATTGATAATGATAATTACTATGCAAATTAAAAATGTATGTGTTCAAATTTGTTTGTGTTGTTTTATTGTTTTTTTTTTTGAAATATAGGGCCCCTTTCTTAACATATGCTATAGGCCCCGCACTAGCTTAATCCAGCCCTGGCTGTAATGACTTTTTATTTATAGTTTTATTTATTTATAGTTTGGCGAGGCACGCTCCCGCTCTATTCAGCCTAGACACAAAGCCGTTGGTAATAAAAGGGCGCGTGTCCACAAGAACAAGACACGGTGGTCTGGTATATTTACTGCTATGGTGGCTATGGATATATTGTCCAATCAGGTGACAGAAAAGCGCAGTACAAGCGCAGTGTGGTCTGCCGTGCCTCCTCCAACTGGAGAAATACATTGATATAATTATTAATAAATACTCGCATCAGCATCCGATTGAAAGAGTGATTATAATGCTTGTCTCTCGCCGCAAAGTTACCGGGATGCGAGTTCGAAACCTGGTAGCGTCACGCCCCAGTCTTCTTCTTCTAGGATCCAAAGTAGTCAGTGGCCATCACGCCTAGTGAACTCTTGTAGGACAGCAACAAACTATCCCCATTTTGCTCGGTTGGTGGCTATCCTTCGTGCCGTGCCCCTGGTTCATGCTTTGCATCTCAGCCTCCACTGTTCACCGCCAGGTTTCTTTGGTCTGCCTCTCTTTCGCCGTCCTTCTGGAGTCAATAGAATAGCAGTTCTGGTGATGGTGTCAGGGTCACTTCTGAGGGCATGGCCAACCCAGTTCCAGCGTCTGCCCGTAAATGATGGTGTGCACGCGTAGACGCCCCAGTCTACTCATCTGTAATTGGGTACGTGACTCTGCACATGAGTTAGGGAAGACAAAGGGAGTGAAGTAGGGAACCGGTCACCCTACCTAATAAAAAAACTGGACCTAGTATGACGAAATCCCTAACAATTCCCACCCCTACAGTAGTTGGAACTACATTTAACTGTTTATTTAAATTGTGGTATATTGTACATCCTGAAACATCCCCATACAGTACTTCACCTTTCGTTAAATAAGCGTCACACTTAAACTAAAATTAGAAGCAGTATTCATGACATGTCAAGAACTTGTGTTTCCGGAGTATCATCATGTGCTCTCACAAGTGGGCAATGCTATCACATTTGTTTACAGATTCTGACCTTCACGGTTTTTTTTTCTTTATAAGTTCTGTTGTTGAAACTTCCACCACGCTCTTTATTGTCATCTACTTTTCTTTTCTTCATTGTTTTCAATTATTACGTTTTCTTTGTTCCTCATCTCATCACACGTCCAAGAAAGTAGGTTGGTCATATCTTTATAAATATATTTATTTATTCATTAGCTTTTCATACGCATTCTTCATGTTTTTTAATCATTATAACTGTATGTGCATGCACGGAGGCATATCTGGAGTCATCCATATGATCACATTCTTGCACACTCGCACCCGACCCAAACTACAATAAAACTCTGATTCTAAGGAAGGGGCTGTATTTATTCATATAACCCTTTCAGTGACACAAAGCAAATAAAGCAAACATTAAACAAATAAACCAACAAACAAAACACCCAGCCAGTGCTCAATTGCTAACGTGTTCGAGGCAACTTCAGATCTAGACTCTGGTTTCTTTGGGGCGACTAACGAAGAAAAGGCCTCTGCTTTTTTATTTTTGTTTTTGCCTTCTTCTGGCGAGGCGCGTACCTTTCAACTTATGTGGTTATATCAGAGCGCATTTACCATCCAAAAAAAGTCAACTCTGTTGAGTGCTAACCCGATCAGCGTTGATAGATACTAAGTCCTGAAAAGGACTAACATTATCTATCTGCTAGCATAAAGCCCTAATAAGGACTCGCCAGCTACGCCAATGCCCGAGCTTGCGATGATCTGTTCGTTCGTTGTTTCGTCGACTATGTTGCTGTTATACCCTGTTCAACCAAAGAGGTTATAATTGGGGTATTTGTGCGTTAGGTTCTTCGATGCTAGCCGGTTGTTAGTCCTGAAAAGGACTGGTCCTAAAAAGGACCACTAGCTGACTGTCTTGCTTCTCTTCGTTGTTTGTCTGTTCGTGTTGCGTGGCGTGTTGCATAGTGTATTTCATATCCTGCCTCACTATCTGGCTTGTGTGGTTTTGTGTGTTTTTGCCCTCTTCGTTTCTGTTTCTTGTGCCTTCCTTTTCTCCTGTATCTGAAATAGCGTTTTTTTCTATTATTGTTATTTTGCTGTAATACCCTGTTCAACCAAAACCCATTGAAGGGGTACAAACGGTTATATTGGAGTGATATTATTGTTGGGAGTAATTAACTCTTTATATAGGCCGCTAGGCCTAATCACTCACGGTGTAGTGCGCGCGCGTAGTAATTGAGCCACGAAAAAAACACACGCGATGGATGCTCTTGAAGGAGCGAAAACACAAATATAAAACACAACTGTTTCTAGGCTTTATTGTGGCCCAGTAATATATCTTCCTCCTGAAGATGTTGTGGTAAAAAGGTAGGAAACCACGGACACAATGGCGATGACAAGATGGCGCTGTTACACTTATATGATCACCAGCTAAGCACAGTGCTATAGTATACATATGTGGAATTAAACCTGTCTGTGAGCTAATTACACCCTCATTTACTTTTGAAATCATCCACACACTTTCAGGGATTCCCCCTGTGGTGAAACGTGCTGAGAACCCAGCATTGCGCACTATACTTGGAGGAGTGACTTGAGCCCCAGACCCATCTCTGGCTTTTACCTGGTTGGCTGCATGCAGGAGGATTTCACTAGACCCATGATAGGAAGCAGGAGCTGAGAAGTGGCTCTGTGTAAGGCATGACAATTCCTTGGGACAACCCAGAACTAGAGCACAGTATTTTAGCTCTGCATATTTGGATAGCCCCCTTGGTTGGCGGGGAATGCACAGTATGTCTGCACTTCTTTTAAATGCAAGCCGAGCTGGAGAAACTGGAGCTCATAGCTTCAACTCAACACGTTTCGGAATAGCAGAAAAGCCACTGGAAAAGCCTTGATCTACAGTGTAGATAATACCAAGGAGTCTTCAATGTGGTATTGGCTGCAAAAGAACGAGAAGCTCAGCAGCCATAGTTAAACAAAAACAACAACCGTACGTGCCCAGTGTAGTTGCCGGGGGTCTCTGAAGAGAGACAAAGAATGGGACGTTCAGGCACGTCATACAAGATGACTAATATGAAGTAGTGCTGGCAACCTCATCATTTAAAAGAAATTGTCACATAAACCATTGCTGCAAAAACATGTTAATACTCGGTGCAGGCTTCCTGCAAGTGGATCAGCTGTAATGGTGGCTCCATGTTTAATAAGGAGCTCAAAGGAAAATGGATAACTGTACATGATATTTTTTGTATATTCACTGAAAGCCCCCACCTCTGTTGCTTGCCATGACATTCTTATTGCTTCCTCAGTGCCAAGGTCTCAAACACGAGGGTGCCACAGTCTTCTTCTTTTTCTTCTCGTTCGCTGTTGTTTAGTAATGTCTACACAAGAAGTCCGGTTCTCTGGATGTATGTTGCTGTGGTTGAGAGTTCGTCAAGACTTCCAAACAGCTTTGTGTGGATGTGCGTCTCTGTGGGTCAATGTTCAGTCCGCAATTGACTAAGCATGTAGCAGTCTTGCATGATATGTTCGGCTGTCTGTGCTGCCTGTTCACACGTGCATAGGGGTGATGGGACCAATCTCCGTCTGTATAAGTGACTGTTCAGTCTGTTATGTCCTGTTCTAATACGGAACAGGATGACCTGTTTTGCTCGATCAAGATGGTGATAGTGCCACAGTGAGATCACTTCTCTTCTGTTCAATGATAATATAGTAAGTGAACAGGACCGAACGACCGACTTACCTACCATCCATCCTGTCACAAGATGGATTTTTGGGGTGACCTCTTTCCGATCTCTCTTTCACTGCGGCAGTAGTCAGTTACATTTTTGTACTGAGTTTATTTACGTGATTTTCCATGGTTGCACCCTTTTCTTTCTGTTTGCTATGTAGCAGTTTGTTCAAACATTTGACACTCCTTGTTGATGATAAACACATCACATTTGCAACGAGCGGCCGAGGTAATATTGAACGTCAGGCAAGTTGGTAATTCTTGTGTACCAAAGCTTGGTCGCTACAGATTAGCCCTACAATCGCCAGCGTGTTTGTTTAAATCGTAATAAAGGCCAGAGCGCGGGACAGATAACGAGATTACCCGTCTGCGAATAGACTACTTTCTGATAAAGTAATAACATTGTTACATCTGAAACACGTTGTAGTATGCGTTTACAGATGTGTTGGTGAGTTCGCCTGCCAGGGCATCGGATATTTTCATACCATATACGGAAGACTTGACCTCTACATTATGTTCAAAATTTTTCGATGTCAGGAATATTTTGAAATCGCCCCAATCCACATTTTTTTCAAACGATTGGCGCTTTCTTAGCTTCGTTACAAACAGAGCAGGAGAGGACAGTGAATATAAACTGACGCTTCAGTCAGTCAAATTTACTGAGAAGATCGCTTGCCAAGACGACACAACCAGACCTTGCCTGAGTGAAGTCTAGAATTCAGAATTCCATTTTATCAGACCGAACACCTTTTATTGGAGAATCTATCAGGACTTACAAAATAGCCTATGGAATCTCTATCATTTAAAATAAGGAAAATCGGAATATCTGAGGAAACTGTACACACGAAGTCAGAGAGGGAATTAAAGTCAGAATTAACGACCCCAAGTACACGTGTAAAAAGGCATCGGCAGTGCCTTTAACTTCATTGTAGTGGATTGATGGATTTGTATGATGGTGATATTACTAAGTGTGATGCATGAGGTCAGCTGTGAAGGCTCCTGAGATAAAATGTAACTGTGAATTGTCAGAAGGCTCTTCGTGCTACCACTACGACCTCACACCTATCTTTTTTTACTAATGAATGTGGCTACGTTAAATGTCTAGGGTAATGATAGGTAATGTGTTGTGGTAGTTTACATACACACACACAGATATTTACTAAGTCTAATAATATTAATAAATGTTATAATACACTGAACTAACTCAAGTGTGTAAAAATTTTTGATAGTAATTTTCTTACATTTATTTGTTCTGAACCAAGGTTTTATTTTGGCCAGAACATATGAAAGGTTTAGCAATTATGAAAGAAATGCATGAATATTACATAATAAATGCAAGGTGTGTACATATATATGTTACTAGACTAGTTAATATTATTACTGTTTATAGTGTAATCTATTTTGGGAGAACACTTTAATGGATGTGCTGTTGGGGTGGCCTCATCACTCCCTGTCTATGGTGACTACACATTGTCCATTTATTTGATGGAAATTTTATGGGTGTGTTAGCAAATAAGTTGAGTTGGTGAATTCTCAGCAGACCAGGCGCTCACGTAGCTTGAAAGTGTAGCTCTGGTGCTGAGATCTGGTGGCCCCACCTCTCCGTGCTTGGGGGCAATATCAGAAGTCTGGTGGCCCCACCTCTCCGTGCTTGGGGGCTATAATATAATAATCTGACAAAATGTCACTGCACGGGTCCACTCTGGTAATAATCAACAACTCATTTGACACCACAGTGGTGCCAACTGAAACTCACAGCTCTGCAATCAAAGTATTAGTCATGTGTCATAATTCCATCCTCTAACCATTTCTGGACACAACACTACACAACAACAACACCATATAGACGGGTCAGATCTTTCTGACCAAACAACACATCTTACCAAGTTGGTTTCACATAGGCTAGGTTCTCCCAGACTACGTATTCTGAAATATGTTCATTAGCTTCCTGCCATAGAATAGGATAGGTGATATGTTTCACTGATCTCAACACTTGATCTGTCCTTCCTAATCCTTGCTGGAGTTTATGTATTTTATTTGTCTCTAGACCCTGAACTGGGGCGGGGGGGTCTAGAGCGAACCCTTACTTGTTGTAAGGAACAGATTATGCTATTGCAGTATCAAATCACTCGAAACCTTAAACAAATATTAAAATGTACAAAGAAATAATTTCGGTCTTACCAGAATTATGAATATAGTACACAGTTAAATAAATGCTAGCAAAACTCAGCTGAGCTGCTGGCCTTATGATGGCGTCCCTCTAAATATTTCAATAGCTTCTGGGAATTACACCACTTGATAATTCACTGTGTCTACTAGGACAACTTATAATGACTGGCACAAAATGCGCGTCTGAGCGCCGATAATATTCATCTGTGGCCAATCACTGCCTTTTCTTTTTTCAAATTCAAATATCCTACCACTAAGTTATTTTTAGCCACAATTCACCATCCCACCCCGTCTCTTCATTCCAACTAGATTTTAGCACTTGCGTCTTTAAGGCCACAATTTTTTGAAAATTAGTGACATGTTTTATTTCAATGTAGACGCTCGCTGATATGAACAACACAGTCTTTTGTCAATATCTTTCTTATTATCTGTCCGTCTGTATAAATGAAAGCATATTATTTCACTGCTCAAGATGGGCCATCCGGCCAGCTAGGTTTTATATTCCTAACATTATTATTAAGAAAAGTTACTTTTCAAATATTTTCTAGAATCTTCTGGAATGCATCACTGCATTCAAATAAACGGACTAAGTTATAGCAAAAGCGTCCATTAAATGACTGTGGCGTATAATATCCAAGGTACCTTTTGTCGATTTCTTTACTTTATGTCAACTTGGGGAACGTGACTTTTTCCTCCTTTCCCCACCAATTTGCGTCCTTTAGCCTTGCTAGTATCAAGCACGCGTTCAGTCAGATTTTTCCTTTTGATCTCCGTTCTCATCCCGTTCCGTTTTGCCGTCAAGTCTAACAATTTAATTTCCATGGCGGGTGATGACCCGCGGCGTGGGCGATCATGTATTGTAGCAGCTTACGCATTAGTTTTTATCCCTACGTTGTATCATTGGAGATATTTTAACGTTGTATCACGGTTAATTTTGTGACACATCTCCCCACTTGAAAACATGCCTACGGCAAGTTCTAAAACCAGTGATACACATAGATAAAATCTCTCCTTACGCCTGCCATTACTCTAATTTTGATCACAGGGGTGCCGACTGAGGAAATCTGCACCGACATTCAATTTGCCTGGGATATATTGGATACTAAACTGATAAGGTTGAAGCATTAAAGACCACCTCAGCAATCTTGCGTTTTCATGCTTAGCCTGAGATAAGAATACGAGAGGCTGATGGTCCGTCTCGACCACAAAAGTCCTACCATACAGATAGATTTGAAACTTCTTTATGGCCCAGATTAACGCTAAACATTCTTTTTCGCTTGTGGAGTATCCTTGTTCCGCCTTATTCAATTTGCGGCTTGCATAAGCGACTGGTTTCAGTTCCCCATCAGGTGAAGTTGATCTTTGCAACAAAGCCGCTCCGAGTCCTACATTACTTGCATCGGTTCTTAAGACAAAGTCCTGTGTCAAATCAGGTAGTTTGAGAATAGGCTTGCTAGTGAGTTTTTCCTTTAAGTCCTGGAACGCTAATTCACTTTGCGCAGTCCAATTAATTTTATCTGGAAGTCCCTTGCGAGTCAGATCAGTCAGAGGAGCACAAATAGAGTTAAAATCTTTGATATATTTTTGATAAAATCCGCATAACGACACGAATGATCGCACATCCTTTTTTGTTTGTGGTCTAGGGGCTCTCTGCAGTTTTTCCAAGTTCTTGGGATCAGGGGTCATGCTACCCTGATATACAGTGTGTCCCAAGAATTCCAACTCTTTGCATCCAATGCAACATTTTGTTGGCCTAGCAGTCAAGTTCGCCTCCCTAAGCCTATTAAATAACATTTCTAGAGCTTCAATGTGTTCTTCAAATGTCTCTGTGGCGACGAGAATATCATCCATGAAATTCGTGATACATGGGTTATTCAGGGGATCCAACAATTTGCGCATCATCCTTGAAAATACACTAGGAGCATTTTTCAGTCCGAATGGTAGCATGTTGAATTCATAATGTCCATCCGAAGTGCTAAAAGCCAAATAAGGTCTCACTTCAGGCTTCACTGGGATCTGGTAATAGCCTTTACTAAGATCCACTTTTGAAAAGTATTTTGCCTTGTTCAATCTGGCAAATAACTGTTTTGTGTCTGGTAATGGATCCACTTGTCCTTCTGTGACAGCATTCAGTTTCCTGTAATCTATGCACAGTCTGTGTTCCCCAGACGGTTTTCTCAACAATACGACACTAGAGCTAAAAGATGATTCACTGTGTGAAATAATCCCCTCCTTCAACAAATAATCTATTTCTTCCTTCAATGCCTTCTCCTTCGCGAACGGAATAGAATAGGCTCTCATACAGATTGGGTTTGAGTCTACCAGTTTCATGTCATACTGTAGCAAATTTGTATGGCCTGGTTTATCTGTTAATACATCTGTATGTTCCTCCAGAACCTGTTGAACTCTCTCCCTCTGGTTTTTAGTCAGGTGCTTACTGACTTTTACCTGTGCTGCTGTTTCACAAGGATGTAATGGGTATTCATGTGAGGTGAGTGGTTCCTTTTGCATTTGAGTTGCGATAGCTAAGGTCAGTAAGGGGGTGCTTTCCTGGAGTGGTCTGTCCAGATACTTCTTTAACAGGTTTACATGATAAACTTTCTCCTTCCCCTTTTTGTCAATTTTATAGTTTTTTCTAGACACCTTCTCTAGAACCGTATATGGACCTTGCCATCCAATTTGTAATTTATTCTGGCTACCGGGTAGTAGAAGCAGCACCTTCTCTCCCACTGCCAGTTCTCTGTCCTTTGCCTTCCTATTAAAATATGCTGCATGTTTCTTCCTGGCTTGTTTCAAATTATCATTTGCCAGTTTCCATCCAGCTTTCAAACGAGTGGTCAGTTCGTTCACGTATTGATAAGATGAGGTAACAGTCTCTTCCGCCTTCTCATCTGTCCAGGTCCTTAATAGCGCTTCTAATGGACCTTTTATTGGCCTCCCAAATAGCAGAGTTGCGGGAGCCATCCCGGTTGAACTATGTGGTACCTCCCGATACGCAAACAATGCGGCGGGCAGGAATTGATCCCACAGATCCGGTTTTTTGTGTGCCAGCTTTCTCAGGATAGAAATGAGAGTCCCGTTGAACCTCTCTACCTGGCCGTTCCCTTGCGGATGGTACGGACTACAATGAAAGTGTCTGGCTTGAAATAGCTTAAAAACTTCTTCCGTTAGTTTCCCCTTGAACTGAGAGCCATTATCCGTCAAGATTTGATGCGGGAATCCTAATCGGGTAAATATTGTAAGTAGTGCCTCTGCTACATGTTTTGAATCAATTGATGGCAGGGCTACCGCCTCTCCCCACATAGAACAAGTGTCCACCAGAGTAAGGATGTAACTGTTCCTCCTCTTGGTCCGAGTGAGAGGTCCTACAATATCCACTGCAACCCTCTCAAAAGGTGTTCCCACTATGGGCATTTCCCCTAGAGTTGCAGGAGCAGTCCAGTGCTTTGGAGCTACCCTTTGACATTCTGGGCAGGATTTGACATATCTTTTTATATCCTCCGTTATCCCTGGCCAGAAGTAATGACAAGCTATACGCTGTCCTGTGGCGCTGATCCCCATGTGACCACTGAAGGGAATCGCATGCCCGAGTTCCATCACTTTATCCCTATATGAAGTGGGAAGAACCAGCTGGTTGTGACCATTTGTTCCAGTTCCGGCCTTCCTGTATAAGAGTTTGTTCTTCATAAAATATTCCCCCTTGCTCGGAGGTGTGTGGCATTTGGGCAATTTTTTAAAACATGGCTTGAGTGTCCTATCCTCAGCCTGCGCCTTCCTCATCTCCTCTGGATGAGCATTTATAGGTTCACCTTCTTCCTCCTTCTTCTGTGACCTGGTCTGCACTGTCGCCATGATCACAGGTCTCTCGGGATTCCCCAAGAAGACGTATCTACACCCAAATATCAGAGGGTAGATTGGTTCATCTATCACTGCTGCTCTGATTTCTCCTTCCACATAGCGAGTTTTCACCGTTATCCTTGCGATGGGAAGTGTCATGAGTGGTATGTCCTTAGTTGCCCCTTGTATTTCCACTGTTTCTGTGGTATACTGACTTGGGTCCACTAGGCTAGACTTCACAACTGAATCATAATCCAAACCTGTATCATAAAGGCACCTTATGGTGACCCCATTACAAATAACATCCTCACAAACTGGGGGGTGATAAGGTTCCTGCTGTCCCTTAGGATTAACCTTTAATCTTTGAGTCCCCGACTTCATTGCAGCAATGTTTGAAGGTTTCCTTCTACAAATTTCGGTGTTATGGTTATCTTTCTTGCACCATTTACACCATCTTTTTCCTTGGTTAAACGGTTTTCTTTCATTGGATTTTTGGTCATTGAACTGTGAGTTTCTGTCTCGGTAGTCATTTCTTGGCCGTTCAAAGTTTGTCCTACCTTTATTTCCCTGCTCTCTATTGTCAAATTTATTAAATGGCTGTGGAGCTTTAAAATTGTCTATGTGCTTCTTTTTAGCACCACTTACCTCTGCCTGGGCTGCCTGATACCTTTCAGCGACATTTAAAACCTCTCCCAATTTCTCTGCACCTTGTTCCATGAGAAATTTTCTCATGTCTGGAGCCATGGACTCTCTCAATTGCTCAATCATGATCATTTCTTTAAGATCTTGGGTCTTCCCCAGAGCAGTCCATTTCTCCAAATAGGTTTCTAGTCTGGCAGAGAATTGGTGGTATGTCTCCCCAGACAACAGTTTGGCATTTCTAAATTTCCTACGATAAAATTCCCCATTTTTTTTTTTCGTACCTCAATAACAAAGCCTGCTTTAACATGTCATAATTCTCCTGGTCTTCTCTGTTCATTTTTGCGAAGACTTCGTAAGAAGTACCTCTCAGTCCCTGTGATAGCTTTAAACTCCACCTCTCTCTCTCTAACCCATATGTAGTAGCTAATAACTCAAAACGTCCTAGGTACCCCTCTATGTCATCGTCTTTTTCAACAAAATGGTCTAAATGAAACCCCATAGCTGATGTTGAGGCTCCCAGACTGGGCGTAGCATCTGAGGCAAAAGGGCTGGCACCATTTTCAGGAGCCTGGCCTTGTAGCTCCAGCTCCCTTAGTCGTAATTCGTGCTCCCTTTGCAACCTTCTATCTTCTGCCTCCCTTTCGGCAGTCAACCTTTTATCTTCTGCCTCCCTTTCGGCCTTTTTATCTTCTGCCTCCCTTTCGGCAGTCAACCTTTTATCTTCTGCCTCCCTTTGCTGTCGTTTTTCTTCTGCCTCCAATGCTTTAGCCTCTTTGTCAGCCTCAATCTGCAGCCTCTTAATTTCTCTATCAGCCTCAATTTGTAACCTCTTCTCTTCAGCTACCTTTCTATCTTCCCTTTCAATATATTTATCACATTCAGCCGTTACATATTGAATTAAAATCTGACCATCCATTCCCATCTCCTTTGCCGTCAGCACAGCAGCTGATCTGTATTTTGCCAGCTCCGCCATACTTTTTAAACAAATCTAGCAATGTGCAAAATAAAATTTCCAACCACTAAAGTACTTCTAATTACTCTAGTCTAAAATAATTCTAATTAATTAATTAACTACCACTGGCTGTGAAGATTCACCAACTTTTATTTTCAGGGACACTTGTAATTTTAAGGGACACTTTTAATTTTTATAATGTGTTCCCCTAATCTTATTCTCCCCCCA
Organism: Oreohelix idahoensis; assembly: GCA_024509875.1. Classification (NCBI taxonomy): domain Eukaryota; kingdom Metazoa; phylum Mollusca; class Gastropoda; order Stylommatophora; family Oreohelicidae; genus Oreohelix; species Oreohelix idahoensis. Next base: position 2,485 of record JAMPIV010023214.1, on the reverse strand, counting down.
GGAGATCCTAATATACTTAATGGGCTAATTATCCCGGGACAAAGAGACCCCAATATATGTAGTGGATTGATGGATTTGTATGATGGTGATATTACTAAGTGTGATGCATGAGGTCAGCTGTGAAGGCTCCTGAGATAAAATGTAACTGTGAATTGTCAGAAGGCCCTTCGTGCTACCACTACGACCTCACACCTATCTTTTTTTACTAATGAATGTGGCTACGTTAAATGTCTAGGGTAATGATAGGTAATGTGTTGTGGTAGTTTACATACACACACACAGATATTTACTAAGTCTAATAATATTAATAAATGTTATAATACACTGAACTAACTCAAGTGTGTAAAAATTTTTGATAGTAATTTTCTTACATTTATTTGTTCTGAACCAAGGTTTTATTTTGGCCAGAACATATGAAAGGTTTAGCAATTATGAAAGAAATGCATGAATATTACATAATAAATGCAAGGTGTGTACATATATATGTTACTAGACTAGTTAATATTATTACTGTTTATAGTGTAATCTATTTTGGGAGAACACTTTAATGGATGTGCTGTTGGGGTGGCCTCATCACTCCCTGTCTATGGTGACTACACATTGTCCATTTATTTGATGGAAATTTTATGGGTGTGTTAGCAAATAAGTTGAGTTGGTGAATTCTCAGCAGACCAGGCGCTCACGTAGCTTGAAGGTGTAGCTCTGGTGCTGAGATCTGGTGGCCCCACCTCTCCGTGCTTGGGGGCAATATCAGAAGTCTGGTGGCCCCACCTCTCCGTGCTTGGGGGCAATATCAGAAGGTGGTGGCCCCACCTCTCCGTGCTTGGGGGCTATAATAGGCTGCTCTGACAAAATGTCACTGCACGGGTCCACTCTGGTAATAATCAACAACTCATTTGACACCACAGTGGTGCCAACTGAAACTCACAGCTCTGCAATCAAAGTATTAGTCATGTGTCATAATTCCATCCTCTAACCATTTCTGGACACAACACTACACAACAACAACACCATATAGACGGGTCAGATCTTTCTGACCAAACAACACATCTTACCAAGTTGGTTTCACATAGGCTAGGTTCTCCCAGACTACGTATTCTGAAATATGTTCATTAGCTTCCTGCCATAGAATAGGATAGGTGATATGTTTCACTGATCTCAACACTTGATCTGTCCTTCCTAATCCTTGCTGGAGTTTATGTATTTTATTTGTCTCTAGACCCTGAACTGGGGCGGGGGGTCTAGAGCGAACCCTTACTTGTTGTAAGGAACAGATTATGCTATTGCAGTATCAAATCACTCGAAACCTTAAACAAATATTAAAATGTACAAAGAAATAATTTCGGTCTTACCAGAATTATGAATATAGTACACAGTTAAATAAATGCTAGCAAAACTCAGCTGAGCTGCTGGCCTTATGATGGCGTCCCTCTAAATATTTCAATAGCTTCTGGGAATTACACCACTTGATAATTCACTGTGTCTACTAGGACAACTTATAATGACTGGCACAAAATGCGCGTCTGAGCGCCGATAATATTCATCTGTGGCCAATCACTGCCTTTTCTTTTTTCAAATTCAAATATCCTACCACTAAGTCATTTCAGTCATACCTCAGTCAAGTATGCCTTATTGTCTGTTGGTCCGTCCGTCTCTACTTGCGTTTCACACAAAAACACACTTGTTTTTTGAACCAACCCTGCCTTCCCCTACACAATTTTGCCTTTAAAGTTATTTTTAGCCACAATTCACCATCCCACCCCGTCTCTTCATTCCAACTAGATTTTAGCACTTGCGTCTTTAAGGCCACAATTTTTTGAAAATTAGTGACATGTTTTATTTCAATGTAGACGCTCGCTGATATGAACAACACAGTCTTTTGTCAATATCTTTCTTATTATCTGTCCGTCTGTATAAATGAAAGCATATTATTTCACTGCTCAAGATGGGCCATCCGGCCAGCTAGGTTTTATATTCCTAACATTATTATTAAGAAAAGTTACTTTTCAAATATTTTCTAGAATCTTCTGGAATGCATCACTGCATTCAAATAAACGGACTAAGTTATAGCAAAAGCGTCCATTATAAATGACTGTGGCGTATAATATCCAAGGTACCTTTTGTCGATTTCTTTACTTTATGTCAACTTGGGGAACGTGACTTTTTCCTCCTTTCCCCACCAATTTGCGTCCTTTAGCCTTGCTAGTATCAAGCACGCGTTCAGTCAGATTTTTCCTTTTGATCTCCGTTCTCATCCCGTTCCGTTTTGCCGTCAAGTCTAACAATTTAATTTCCATGGCGGGTGATGACCCGCGGCGTGGGCGATCATGTATTGTAGCAGCTTACGCATTAGTTTTTATCCCTACGTTGTATCATTGGAGATATTTTAACGTTGTATCACGGTTAATTTTGTGACACATCTCCCCACTTGAAAACATGCCTACGGCAAGTTCTAAAACCAGTGATACACATAGATAAAATCTCT